>CM021106.1:640661310-641261310 GCA_007115665.2 Sequoiadendron giganteum | reverse complement strand
TCTTGTCCTACACTTAGTGGGGGCAAGGGGTTTGGTAGCCTTACCCTCATATGTCACTTGTAATTGTCTCTTTCGACTAGTCGTTAACCTTTCATACACTTATAAGAGCAAGCTTGGGAAGTGGACAACATGCCTTAAGTTGACCCGCATGTGACATACTCTCCCTCTTCATGATGTAGCCTAATTCAAAAACATATGACTTGGCATAGGGCTTTCCAAGTTGGCTCTCATGTCTTCCTTCTCCTATCCTTGGCTTCTTTAAAGAAATTTCTCACAATGATGGTGTAGCAACCGCTTTAAAGTGGGGGCATTCATAGACATCCTTTTACAAAATTCCATGGCGTGATTTTTCTTTCTTTGTGATCATGTGTCCTCTTCTTGGTGGTGTCATTGGGTTTGATTCCTTCCAAGAGTGTATGATCAACTAAAGTGGCTTGATGTGAATGAGGCATCCCATGGATAATGATCTAACACCCTGACTTGTCCTCTCTTGGAGACATTAGGCACAATGCTCCATAAGAAGAAGACCTCGCATCAATTAAGAAAAATCCCCTTCAACAAAAATTTTCACATAATATTCAAAAAGAATTTACAAAAGCATTGTGGTGCCTTATCAAAATTATCAAGTGAGGTAACTTTGGTATGGTTAGTATAATGGGAAGCCGACACACTAGCATGAATTTCTCATTATGCAGTGGGAAGTTGATACATTGGAATGACTTTATCACTAAACCACTTCTTTAGGACAACTCACCCCACAAACAACCTAATGTTCTATGGCCCTAGAGTGAGTGCATCTTTTCCACCTTGTTCTTCTTTCTTTTAGTCCTTTTCATCGCATGATAATGTATCTCATTTTTCTGCAAATCATTCACCCTTGAATGTTTCCTTTTGCACTAATGTCAACTTGACTTAGAATCTTGAATCTTGGGGGATTGATCGCCTTCTTCATCTTCGTCATCTTCACAATTTTCATTGGGCTACTTTAGTGTGAGTTGGAAGCAAGTTCAACCTCTCACTAAAGTGGGGGCTAAATGTGTTGCAAAAAAGTGTAGCCTTGACACTTTTCACTCATTTGGTCCCTTACCTATGGATTTTTGATCTCTTATTACCTCCTTACATCATCATTAATAGGCCCTTATGACCCCTTATTATGCATACCAAGGCTTAATTTGATCAAATACATGATAAAATCATCATATAAACCTGATTTCTTCACTCTTAGACAATCCAACTGGCTAAAGGGCCTTTGTGGTACTAAGTTATCTATCTGGGAAAATTAGTCTTGTCCAGGTGGACTAGGTCACCCAAGGTGGCGACTTAGTCCCATTGGAGCTATTTTTGAGGTTTTGAGCGGGAAAATTTAGGGTTTTAGTTTATTTCTCCTTCATGTCGAGCTTGAGGATAAAATAATAGGTGTTTTATGTGGATTTTCTATAAATACAAGCCTCTAAACCCTAATTCATAACACATCACTCATTATTCACTATTCAATCCACCACTCTTCTCAAGTAAGCTAGGGTTTGGTATTCCAAGTCAACAAAACATCTTTTCTGAAGTATTCAAGGGTTGAATCTTTCTCCATTGTTGCTACAACTCAAAATCTCTCATCATGGAAAGGTATTAGTTCATTTGTCTCATATTTAATGCTACATTATCTTATTTCTTCACCTGATTTAATTATCTAAAAGAGGTTTGACCAAGGAAAACCCCCATGCCCTAACAATCAACATTTCCTTCACTCTCTTTGTGTGTTTGCAGATTCAGGTATCTTGGAAGCTTGGGGATCATTCAAGAATGGGTTGAAGACTTTTTTAGGGAATCTCCTTGTTTTATATATCAAGAATCTACACAAAAAAACACCTACATGTCAAAAATCAAGGCTCCTGGTCCAAACTCTTTGAGGAATAGAAAGTGTAGGTCAAGAGCTTCCGTTTCCACCTTCAGATTTTCAGAAAAGACAAAAGCGACACTTCCCCCAATTGTGGCAACCTAGTCCCACTGGGCATATTTTTCAAATATGTTTTTATGGATCCAGATATCCATTTGGCTGAAACAAGCCCCAGAGCAATTTTTCGAAATCACCTCGAAAAAGGACTAGGTCGCCCAACTTGGCATAAGTGTCCCGCTAGACATAAAAAATTAGTATTTTCAAGATTTCAAAGTTCCTTCAAGTCTGCAATACATTTCAAGGTGCACCTCTTTCATTTCCATATTTTTGTTTTGTTAAAGTTTACATTTTTAGGTCATTTTGTAAATGTTTGCATACACCATTGTGTTTTCCAAAATTTCACATTCTTTAGATTTAGCATTAATCATCTTTATTTCAGTTTTCCGCACTTAGACATCATATTTAGACACATTCATACCCCCATTAACACCCATAATCTTGAATGTAACATTAGCATTTTGGCCTATATTTCTCCTTTTAGGTGAAAAACCCTAGAAGCATAAGAAAGCATTAAGGTGCCAAAATTTGTGTTAGAAAAAGTAACATAATTTTAAACTAATTACTAAAATTTATAAAAAAAATCTAAATATATATGCCAAAAATTCTAAGAAAACAATTAAAATGTTGAAAAACACAACAAAAAAGAATACCCTATTGTCAAATCTAAGGAAATTGCTAAAATCTAAGAAAAATAGATAACAGTCAATCTCTTTTGCTTAGATTTTAGTAATGTTAGTAATTTCCTCATATTTGACAGCGAGCTATTTAATTTTTTTTATGTTTTTCATCATTCTAATTGTTTTCTCAAAACAATTGGTATATACATTAGGTTTTTTTTATAGATTTTAGTAATTAATTTTAAATTATGTTAATTTTTTTAAAATGGAAAAAAAAATTAATAAAGAAAACTCTCCACCAAACCCTCCTTCAATTCAAGATTTAATAGATATGAATGTAACTAAATTGAATAACATTGTTGAAAGATACTATCACCACCCTCATTTATGTTCAATGATACTGAATTTAGAGGCCATAATAAATCATGTGAAAGACATTGTAAGGAAACATACTTCATTTCAAGAGAGGAGAGAAGCAAATATCCTACAATATGGAAATGGATTGAGCTATGATGAGGTTAAAAAATTAGAAATATATAAAGCCCAAATAGCCCAATATTTTGTGAATCCAAAAAATTGGATAATATGTTACTTTACATAAACCCAAATTTTCAATAAAATGGTGCACATATTACAACATAACAAGAAAATTTTGGGATCATTGATGGATGGTGTTTCATAACCACCCAACAATAATCTTGATGTCCCTCTTTTTCTCTTTACAAATTTTATGTGGAGTTTAGTTTTGGCAAACACGTAAATTATTTTGATTTTAGACATTTTCAAGGAGTGGGTAAAGGAATGCCCTAAGATAGACCTAGGACAATGTGTCAAATGCAACGTCCATATATTATCCCTCCTCTTATTACTCCCCCGCCTCTAATATCTCATCTAGACATTGTTACAGATGCAACAAAATTATCATGGCTATACTCTCTTTGACTAGCCATTTGATTACACAACCTTATCAGTGTTTTCAGCCACTTGATAGTGATACTCCTGGTGGTTCAGTTGATGTTGGTGGAGCATCAACATCTAGACAGTGTGGTATGTGCAGTCATATATGTATAGGTCCTATGGAAGATACTATTGAGCCTCCCCTAGGCACAACTGGGTATGAGGTGCATGACGTGACACTTAGAGGAATGAGATAACAATGTGTATTGAATACATGGAGACTTGTGAGGGAAGAACAGATGGAGAGACATCCCCGACTAGAGATGAGGAGAAACAAGAGCAATCTTATGTACAAGTAAAACTTAAATTTTTCCATAGTGCATTTCATTTAAAATTATTATAACAAATAGTATTACTAATGTATATTTAAGTGGGAATGAACAATTGATGTCCGAGGATGAGCTTAGAGAAGTCCATCATGGTATTATTTCGGCCATTGAATTTGGCCTAGACATGGTATAATTTTTGTACATGTTTAAATTTTTTTATTGTATGCATATCATTTAAATTGTGATTAATTAAATACATATTAATTTATATCTTGATCTTATTTTACTTTTTTAATCTACTCTAGATGTGACTAATGTGACACCTTTTACCGTGTCATATACTAAAACACATGATCGTCCTAAGAGATTGTCATTTGCAAAATGAGTCACAGTCAAGGTAATTGAACTAAATTTTAATTGAATTAATAGTTTAGTTAGAACTTATAAAACTTATTGTAGTGATTTAAATTTCATTTTCAAATATATTATGGTTATATGTACATACATTTGTAATCTTACATTCTTTCCATGTTTAATGTACAAGAAGTTGATATTATTGCATCTTTGACAAGTTCTTCTCAAGGAATCTCAGTTGCTTCACTGATTCAGGTATATGGTTTTTTAATATCTAGTAGATATATAAGTTTCTAGATATATGTAGATATATGTTTAGTTTGTGTTTTGTTTGTCAACAATTAAATATTAATTTTGTCAATTTTATTTTTCTTCTTATAGAGTATTCCACCACCCATGTATGTGGATCTGTTACCATTTCAATATGGTAGGACTCCTAATCATCCTAAGGGACCATCATTTGTTGAACTTTTTTGAGCAAAAAAAATGTTTGAGGTAATGGAAGAATTGAATTTGACTTTAATTGATATTTTAAAAAAATTATAGTTTATTCTAGTGATTAGATGTTACTTTGAAAGTTATAAAAAATAGTAGATAATTTTCTAATTAGTAGTAACAGTTATTTACCATTGATTTAATTAAACTAATTTTTGGTTCGAGTCGTTATTGTGTAGCCAACTTCTCATCCATTAGGTAGCGCGAAAAGGTTACATTTTGATGATCCACCACAAGTTTAGGATTTTTTTGACATGGAATAGCTATTTGAGATATACATTGTATATAGACCTTGAGATGGCATATGTCATATTTTGTAAATATTATTTTGAGTTTGCATATATGCCAAATTTGTATATGTACATACATAATTACTCTACACTATTATATATATAAATCGATATTCAATATATTTTGTTCGTTGTGTGCATGTTTTCCTACTTCGAAACTTAAATTTTGAATTTATAATCAATTTATAGTGGTTAATATATGATGAATAAAATGTTATATCTATTGATTTCTTGCAATATTTCACTTTAATAGTTTATGAATGAATATATCATTTTCACTCATAAATTATCATTAGATATTTACATTAACATGTATACTACTGTTAAATTTGGTTGCCTTAGAAAACTTCACCAAATTTGATCCCTTTATCCTTAGTCTCTATAGTTGCAACATCCTTAATCCTTTGATTCCTTGATCTATTAGCATCCTTAGTCTCTATAGTTTCATTTTAGTCTATATCCTTTCAATAAAGTTAAATTTCCCCTTTAGCATGATGGATCTTTCAATTTAAATTTTCCTTGTCATTAATGCATCAAAATAAATGACATGGAAATCAAATTTTGTACAATAATACATATACAAACCCATTATTTTGGCTTTATTTTTGCATGCCAATAAGCACACCATGCAACATGATAACCATATATTCAAAAGAGCTAAATGCAATATACACTACTTTTTAAGCATTCAAAGAATTTAGTGTTTTCTCATAAGATGCATGTACTGTAAACAAAATATGTCTTTCATAATATAACATGAATACATCAACAATAGAGAATACCACACTTCATTTATAGTTCATTAACAAATCACATATTTTTATCAAGAAAGATTCAAAATAATATTATTGAAAGAAAGAAAAATTGTTGTTTTGGCTAGGGTTTAGGACTTAGAAGAACAATCTTCACTAACTTTCACTCAAGAACAAACCCTTGAGATCTCAATGCAAACAAGAGAGAGATATTGAAAAAGGGTTGCTATAGGGGCTAAATATAAGCTAATAAGGGGTTCACCACCAAATAAGAACTTGGAAAGACAAACGAAATACAAGTTGTAACACAAAACCCTAATATGATGCAATAACCTACAAAATAACCTAAAAAAGTAGATGAAACTAAATAGAAAGCTATAGGATGAATGGTGTGCACTTGGAAATATGGAAATAACTAATTGAAGCTCTAAATTGCTGAAAAATCTAGCTTTTTGACCAACTGGGACCCATTTTCCAATCTGGGCGAATTAGTCCCAGACATGGATTTCTACACAGGAACCTCTTTCGAGAAAAAGGGTATCTAAATCTGCAAACAGTTCTAGAAAAAACCTATAGTGGGACTCATTCGCCACCTTGGGTGAATCGATCTCGTCCCACTTTTTTGGGGATTTGAAGTCTTGTTCTACACTTCAACACCTACTATTTCCTTTCAAATTGAATTCCAGATCTGAATCTGCCAAAAGACTTGCAAAACAAAATATAAACTTGATTTTCTTATGGGGGTTTTGCTTGGTCAAACCCCTAGTTTGGTAATTAAACCTTGATAAAAGTAATGAAACACACATATAAATAGGAATGCAAACCCTAGCCTTAAGTGTGTCTAAGAATAGAAAATCTAAAACACAATGCAATCTTATTCTAATGTGTAAGAATATGATTCATGAATGAAAACATAAAGATGGATGACTCACTTTGGGAGATATTTAATCACCCAAGTGAGTCTTGATGATGCTTGTACCTTCCTTAGGCTAAAAGTAGAGTGATAATGGAGGATCAGATCACTTAAGAGATAAGTCTTTAGGCTTGGATTGATGGCTAGATGCATTTCCCCAACCTAGAATCCATCATGATTAACCATAGACAACCATGATCAACCCTTAACAATGGTAGATCTTGAATGAAAGTGAGCTTGAAGACCTGAAAAAACACTTTAATGTTGCTCCAAAGCTTCAAATTTGTTGATGTAAGTGTAAATAAGTTATAAAGGAATAAAACACTTCTTAATGAAACATTGTATCAAAGATCAAGCTAATAATCTACTGAACGCATCTTATTGTCTCCTATCTTCAAAGAATTATTAAGCTATTGTGCTCTCATATTTAAATAACCCTATAACTGTTAAAATGACAATCTTAAGAACAGAATGATGTTGATGCAATGATATGAAGCTAATATGATAGGATCTAATTTGATAAAAGAAACTAGTGTAGCATGGATTGACATGAAAACTGATAAATGAAGCTACAGGAGGCAGCCATGATATAAAAACTAGAATGCAGGATGCTTCGATGCTGGATGTTGGATGCTTGATGCTTGAATTCCTGCAAAGTAAACTTGATAACCTGGGATCCTTTTCTTGGTTGAATGAAGCTTTATTTATATATTTCATGGCTGTAGAAATGCACAGGGATGACAAAGAGAGGCTTGGATTCAATTTGGAGGATTGAATGGTGGGAGATGGAGGAGATAGAGAAGATTTTGGGGATTGTCTCTACCCATGAAAACACCAGGCAAGAGAAGAGGAAGGATTGATGGAAGAGGATTGAGAGATAAATTTGCAATTTGTCTCCAATTCTCCCCATGAAGTTTCAATCAATTAATTTTGACATGAATTTGACATAAATTAGACATAGGATATCTAATTTGATTTTGAGGAAATATAGAGGAATATTCCTTATGCCTTTATTTAAATATTTTTTATTTATTTAAATTAGCCAAAGAGGGATAAATAATTTAATAGAACAAACTATAGAAGTTGTTTATTAAATTAAAATAGAAGAATGTGGCAATTAATCAATAAAGTGTTTAATCTTTATTTAATTAATTTAAGATTGATGTGATAGAATAAAATAGAGAAATGATAATTAAATCAAACAAAGTATTTAAATTTTGTTTATTTGATTAAGATGAGATAATAGAAGAAATAGAAGAATTTAAATGTGAATGTGAACGTGAACTATGTAAATAAATATTTCTATTTATTCAATAGTAGAGGAATTTAGGATAATTAATCAAATAATTCATATTTAATTAATCGGATTCTCCAGACCAATTTTAGGTGTATACATTTTTCCCCTCTTTGAAGTGATGTGTTTGCGCATTGCTTTGAAAAAAAATTTGTTGCTACTGCTAGTATTGATGAATAAAAAATCAATGTGCCCCAGACATGCCCTAGATATTGATTTTTAAATGATTGCCGATAATATGCCCACTCGGGAGATAAATTAATGATTTGATGATTTTTGAGAATTTTTGAATTTTCATGATGATTTCATGATTTCATGATGATTTGATGAAGATTTGATTAAGAAATAATTTATCTCCCAACAATGATAAAAAAAATATAGCCCGTGGACAAATTTCAATTAATTTCATAAATAAAATTAATCAAAATAAAATAAATCCCTCAAAAAATCCCTTTTCAGAAATCTATATAAGGTCTAGAAGATCATTTTCATTTTCATTTTCACTTTGTGACTTTCAAATATCTAGTGAGAGAGACATTTAAGCCAACTAGAGCAAGATGCTTATCCCCTACCACACTCATCGTTTCGAGCGTGTGAGACGTTACAAATGGTCGGCCACCTACGGACCTCCAGTATGTACCCATAATCTACCTCATTTTTTGTCCATTCTCGTTTTTCATCATTTGCATTTTTTTCGTAGTTTAGTGCATCAATGTCATGTTGTAGTGCTTTGCACTCTGGTGTAGCGCTTTTGTTAACTGCTTTAACACTTTGATAAAGTAGCGCTTTCATTATTTTCTCTAGCACTTTCATTAGATAGTTTAGCGCTTTCACGATTTAGTGCTTGGATAGTTAGATTTAACGTTTTGACGTCGAATCTTAGTGCCTAGAATATTCTAACGCTTTGATTTTATAAATTGGTGCATGCATGATCTGTTATAGCGCTTTAATTAAAGCGATGCTTTGATGGATTGTTTTAGTGCATCTGATTGATAAAGTAGTGCTTTTGAGCTTTAGCGCTTTAGATGCCTGTTTTAGCACATCCATGTGAGAATTGCAGATTTTGACACAGTTAACCTTGACTTCATCAATTCCTATCATGTCCATTCTTTGATTTGGTATGATTTGATAATCCCAATTCCCTAATGACTGATTTTAATGATTTAATAAGACTTACTCTCATGATAGGCGAGAAATAATCCTATTTGTGATGATCCTCATGATAGGTGAGGAATGATTTCATATCTGATAAACCTCATGATAAGTGAGGTTTGTTGATGTTTGTTCATGAATTTTGATCGAAAATTCATACCAAAGTTTGATTGGATCTGATAGTAGAATGACTTTTGATTTTTGACATAGTGCATTGATTTTAAACTTTTTATGATGATAGGAGCGTCTGGGTAATCTCCAAATGCGAGAGCGATTTCCGTGGACCATAGATTTGATTCCTCATCTGAATCCTGATGAGATTCATATCATAGCTCGATGTGGTCTATCGAGTCTTCTTGATATGCCCCAGATTAGGATTAATCGGGGTCTCCTTAATGCTTTGGCTAAGCGATGGCATAGTGACCATAACACTTTTCATCTACCCATCAACGAGATGACAATCACACGTGAGGATGTGTGGCGGATATTGCGGATTCCATTTATGGGAGAGATCATTGTATATGATTCACATGAGGCTAGTGGGAGAGATGCTCTCCGTATATTTTTTCAGGATCAGCACATTGCAGGACCGAGTGTTTGATGGTAGATGATAGCTATTGCCTATGCTTCATTACCAACAATACTAGTTGGATTCATTGGAGGCTTCCTTTGTCTTGATCGCAGGTCAAAGGGATTCTCTATGGGTTGGGGCCGTATCCTTGAGAGTATGGTCATGCATGGGACTAGATATGCATGGGGGATGTTTATGCTAGCCCGCCTATATCATGATTTACATTCAGTGGTGTACTTGGGAGTACGCAGCCTATTAGCAGGGATGAAACTTTTACAGGTTTGGGCATGGGAGCATTTTTTCATTGCTCGACCATTTCCAATTCTTGACAGACCTACAAGCAGACCCTACATTTTTTGATACAGAGGTAGACTTACCCAGGCTTAGATGGGTAAGTTTGAGCATTGGAGACGGGTTTTGGATGACATGGCAAGCATCATCTCGTGGCCTTATCTGGACTATGAGCAGTGGGATGAGGATGATGCAGTACATGGGTACCTATGTGACTCCATGTACTTGATCGGTAGGACCCCTTTTTGTTTGGAGAGATTTCTATTACGGTGGGTCTACAAGTAGTATGGTATAGTACAGTGTATGCCTCAGGGGGTAGCCCATTATGCCCGACGATAAAGTGATGTAGCAGATTGGGGGCCATTTTTATCGTATGAGACACTAGTAGAGGGATACAGGACTCTGCAGCCATCAACCTGGGATATGCGTAGAGATATTGCAGAGGCAACAGTTACAGGAGAGTATGTAGCATTTTTGGCATTTCATCCACATCCACAAATTACCATTCCTGATGAGCCAACACCTTTACCTATGGAGGAGGATGTTGTTGAGGCTGAGGAGGATAGTGGGGATGATACTCAATCAAGCAGCAGTACTGAGAGCAGCAGTGGGGACAGTAGTAGTGATGATGGGGATGGACCATTCAATGTCGATCGATCTTCTAGTAGGCCTCGCAAGAGGTGAGTAGTGGCAGTGCCTTCAGTTGATCACCAGAGATAGATTACTGGTTTACAGACACAGGTACAGACTCTGTAGGGATAGTTGGTGCAGGCACAGGGTTTTCTTGTATAGACATAGAATTAGATGCAGACTCAGGCACAGGCTCATGCACAGGCATTAGCACAGTTACAGGGACAATTGGCCGCTATTCAGACTTAGGTTGATACTTTGATAGTCCAGAGGGACAGTGCCAGACAGATTGCTGAGAGGGCACAGGAGAATATCGAGACACTATAGAGGATAGTTGATGGTACTTCAATTGCAGATTATATGAGGGAAGTTTAACGGGATGGTCGAGAGGCAGAGTTCTAAAGAGGTAGGTATCATGATATAGTGCCTGCTGATCATAGAGTTAGTTATACCCCCTCAATATCTTGTCGGACATGTACCCAGACAGTCAGCGAGGGTGTCACGTAGCCTCCACAAGGAGATCCCAGTGATCCTGATCCATCTGGGGGTGGTGGTGGTACTAGTCTTGTTAGGCCTGCTCATTCTGGTAGCAATAAATCATAGATTCCATTTGATTTTGAGATATTCTTTTGAGACATGATGTATACTTCGTGTAAGCTGATTTTTTACGATGTACCTTTTCTCATTTCAGACTTCATTGTATACTTGGCATTGATAATATATATGAGATGTAGATGATTTCTATTGATTTATGATGGTTTATGATTCTATAATAATTCTTTTATTTTAATGTGATGATGACTATTTTAAATGTTTATGCATAATATATTATGTATTTATGATGAATGGATGGATGATGTATAGTAATGACATGATTTATGCATTTATTTTAAATGTGATGATGATAAAAATGATGGTGTGAATGCATTTTATTTTAATGTAATGAAATGTATGGATGTATGGTAAATGCATTTTTAATGTGATGATGATAATAATTATGATGCTTGTGATGGATGTTATATGGATGGATAGTGTAAATTTGATCAAATGTACATGATAATAATGTAATGAATGATATGGTTTAATGAACATGATGTATTTATTTATGATGTGATGTGAAAAATATGGTACAATAAATGCATAACTATTTGATATAAAATGCATAAATGATGAAAAGATGAAAAACTTTACAACGATGAGATGAAGATCCTATATGTTTTTGATGATTTTTGGTTTTGTGTCAAGTATACTCAGTCATATTTATAGAAAATATAGTCATTAATTGGAATCCCTTATGCAACAAATACTCTGTAGATAATGAATTTATGATGAATGCAGTCTAATTTTTAACATGCAGCTATATGCAAACCATTGTCATTTTAACAGTATTTTTGTGCTTCGTATCATTATAGAGCTTTTAAGGATGTTGATAGTGAGTACAAGCATTAATGGTATATGTTAGACCAATGACGAACTGAGTACTACTTTTATTTTTTTTGATATTGCAAGCGAACACAAGAATCTAGGTATAATTGAGCCAAGATGACCTGAGCATTCATTGCATAAACAGGTAGAGATTAATCATTTTATTGTGTGAATTCTGAATGTCATTGGTGATACATTTACATAGCACATCCCCTGACAATTCACACATTTATATGATTAATGTACAGACAAAAGACAATAAAAAATATCATTCTTCTTCCTTGTTTCTTGTTTCTCTAGTTCAATACATCATCGAGTTACTCCAAAGAAATGATAATAATTAATCAAAAATACAATTTATCAAACTTTTACTTAGAGTGTTTCAATCATTATTCAGATTAGATCATCCATCCTGATTTTGTGATTTTCCAATATTTTTGACCAAAGACCTAACTTACTAACCTATCCTAGGGGTCTTGGGGGCTGATAAAAGATTAGCCTTGCCTACGTTACACACGTAGAGACCACGTAGTTCGATTGACACAGACTCATGATTTGGAAAAAAAAATTCTAGACTGACTTTTTGACTTGTTTTTGGATTTTCTGATATGATACAGATGTTTGATGCCCTACTGATGGTGATTGATGTTGCATTTTGATCATTGTTTTTTTGTTTTCTTGTCATATTGTTGTTTTCCCATTTTAGTGAAACCGATGTTTTAGTTGCCCCTAGTGATATCCAGATGTTGCTCCCAAGCTAGAGTGAGACATGACTATGTGAAATGATTTTGATAATGGACGCTATGATGGAAAAACTAATGATATGATATGAAACGGTACTGACTGCCAAACTAATGATCTTGATATGTATCAAAGTAGATGGGAAATCTGATTTAGAATCACATACGATGCCTATTTCCAGGTTTTCACCATATGTTTTGATTACACTCTTTGTTTTGTATATTTTTCTCATTTTTCTCTTTTCTCTTTTCTGTATTTTTTGTTGCCAAGACATCTGTTTGCCATGTTTTCATCAAGGAAACAATTTTCCAAAATTTTAACCAATGTATTAGGAAATTCAAGTATAGAACTTTCTAAGATGGATACTGTTGATAGGTTCATCAATAAAATCTCCTTCTGATGTTGATAGTTGATAGGCCCCTGATCCATACACTGATATGATGACAAAAGGACCTAGCCAGTTAGGCTCAAACTTCCCTTTCTTTTCCTTGCCCTGTTGATTTCTAGGATCCTCTTTTAGAACCAAATCGCCAACCTGAAAGACCCTAGGTTTTACCCTACGATTGTAACTCCTTGAAATTATATGTTGATAAGTTGTTAGATGATTAACAGCTTGTTGACGATGCTCATCCAACAATTCCAGTTCTTGTAGTCTAGATACCCTATAGTCCTCATCTGAAATGATTACTCTGACGTGATACATGGAGTGATGGAATCTCTACTTCGATGGGTAGTATGGCCTCTGATCCATATACCAAGGCATATGGTGTAGCTCTTGTTAGTGTTCTAATACTAGTTCTATAGGCCCATACTGCAGGATTAAGTTGAACATGCCAATCACGTCCAACATCGTTAACCGTCTTCTTGAGAATTTTTAGAATCGTTTTGTTAGAGGCCTCTACTTGGCCATTTCCTTGAGGATAGTATGGTGTTGAAAAACGATGTTGCATATGAAACTTCTCACATAGTTCTTGGACATCTTGGTTCTTGAAAGGCCATCCATTATCAGTGATAATGGATTGAGGGATGCCATACCGAAAGATTATGTCATTCAATATGAACGAGGAGATTTGTTTCCCAATGATGGTTGTAAGAGGCACTTCTTCTATCCATTTTGTAAAATATTTTGTTGTTGTTATTATGAAATTATGTCCATTGGATGAAGAGGGATTTGTCTTTCCTACCAGATCTAGTCCCCATTGACAAAAGGGCCATGTTGATGTAGATGGATGAAGTTCTTGAGCCGATGCATGAATCAGATTACTATGAATCTAACACTTTTGACATTTCTTTACAAACTGATAAGATTCTTTCTCCATGCACAACCAGTAATATTCCAAACAGAGGAATTTCTTTGCTAGAGTTATACCACTCGAATGAGTACCACAAATACCCTCATGAACCTCATGTAAGGTCGTCTCAGATTTGTCATGTTCTAAACATCAGAGTAAGGTACCATCAAAACCTCAATGATAAAGGATGTTGGTGATTAAAGTATGTCAGGAGGATTGGTGGATGAAACTGTGTTTTTGGTTCTTGGAAAGATCGGGAGGAAGGACATTGTCTTTCAGGTAAGCATAGGTTTTTTCATAGGAAGAGGTTTCAATGGTATCTAGATGGCATATGGTATTGTATTCTGATTTATTGTAGGAAGGACATGATATTTGTTCTCCCATAAACTCATAACAACCACATTTCTCTGGCAATTGTAATAGTGAAGCAATTGTGGCCATAGCATTCGCAGCTTTGTTCTCCACCCTTGGAATTTGATCAAATTTAAAATTGACAAAAAACTATTTCAAATCATCTATTTGTTGTTTGTAGGGCATCAACTTTTCATCCTTTGTTTGATACTCGTCAGTCACTTGATAAATGACTAGTTGTGAGTCCCCATATACCTGTAGTTCTGTGATCTTCCATTCAATTGCTATTTTGACCCCAATGATCAATGCTTCATACTTCGCCACATTATTTGTACATTGAAACATCAGTCTATATGATTTTGGAATGGTGTGTCCTTGGGGAGTGATTAACAAAATCCCTGCTCCAGATCTTCGTTGTGTGTATGATCCATCAAAATATAATATCCATTGTTGTGGCATCAATGTCAGAATTTCTACATACAGAAACTCCATTGTCATGGGTCAATCATCTAGTAAAGGAGCCTCAACTAATTGTTCAATGATTGCTTGACCCTTTAATGGTTTTTCTCTCCACATATTGAATATCAAATTCACTTAAGATCATGACCCATTTTGTCAATCTACCTGTTAAGGAAACTTTACTGAGTAGATATTTTAAAGGGTCGATCTTTACTATTAGCCTAATTGTATGAGTCAACATATAGTGTCTCAACTATTGAGTAGGAAACACCACCGCCAAGCATGATTTCTATATGAAAGTGTACTTTATTTCATAGCCATTTAATGTTCTACTGATATAGTAGATGGCGTGTTCTTTTCCTTCATAATCCTCTTGTGCTAATAGTGCCTCTAAGGAGATATATGTTGTTGCACTGTACAGTATCAAATGTCTTCCTTCTATTGGCGGCATGAGAATAGGTGGTGACATTAGATATTATTTTATTTGATCGAACGTTGTTTCACACCCATTATCCCATTTGAAAACAACATTTTTATGTAACAGATGATTGAATGGATGACTTTTGTCCACCAGCTGGGAGATAAATCTCTTGATTGATTGGAGCCTTCCCTATAGTGATCTAAGTTGACTAATATTTTTGGGAGGCGACATTTCCATTATTGCCTTGAATTTCGCTAGATCTACCTCAATGCCCTTTTCTGAGACAATCTATCCCAATAGTTTCGCTGATGTGACTTCAAAGACACACTTCTTGGGGTTTAGCCTGAAATTGAATTTCTCTAACCATGTGAATATTTTGCCCAATATATGCAGATATCCTTCCCTAGTACAATATTTTTACAGGATATCATCCACATAATCCTCCATGAAGGTGTGCATCATATCATGAAAGATTGTTGTCATTGCTCTTTGATAGGTGGCTCCTACATTTTTCAAACCAAATGGCATGACATTCCAGCAGAAGGTTCCCCATGGACATGTAAATGTCATCTTCTCCTGATCTTTTGGAGCTATTTTAATTTGATTGTATCCGGAGAAACCGTCCATGATTGACAACATGGAATGCCCTGTCGTCAAGTCTACAATGATGTCTATATTATGTAATGGGAAATCATCCTTTGGGCATGCTTTATTCAGGTCCCTAAAATCCGTACATATCCTGATGCTATTGTCCAGCTTTGAAATAGGTACAATGTTTGATATCCACTCGACGTAGTCAATAGACCTTATGAATCCAACATCCAACAATTTCTTTAACTCACTCTTTACCATTAATGCGATATGGGGATGCATTTTCTCAATTTTTTCTTTACAGGCTTGATTCCTATAGGCAAAGAAAAAAGATGCATGAGCAGATTTGGATCCAAGCCTGACATATCAGAATATGATCAACCGAAGTTGATGCTTCTTTCCTTAAAGAAATTGATGAATTCTGGTCTCTCTTGATCTGTCATGGATTCTGCCAAATGTAGGATTTTTGCTTTTTCTTCAATGTCGATGTTTACAAACTGTGTTGGTTGTACTAGAACTGATGACCACTCATGATAATGTTCCAGAAGATTGTAAAATCTCTCATCTTTTGGTGCCTTAGAAAGGTTTTCACCGTTAGATGCGTTCTTTATTTTTTCTTTTTCCAGATCAAGTGCTGCTATAGAATGGTTTTCACCATTAGATCTATTATCCTTGTTTTTTCTTTTGCAACTGGAAGATTTGACACCCTCCTGTCGAGTTGCATTGTTATGAGTATTATGGATAGAACTCATACCAGGTCCGTAACCACATAGGAAATTTATGATGGCATCATCATTTGCAAATATGGGTACATTTATAGGTTCGATAGTTTCCCAAAAAATAAGTTCAGGATGGATTAAAGGCATGGAGTCATCGGATTGACTTAGGTTGATGGGGGTAAGGGTTAGGACAACAATGTCCTCATAGTTGTTATTAGGGATATCAAGATCAATGATGGTACCCTCTTCCAGATCGTCTAGTTCACTTGAAGTTCGTTCGTCCCCACTTGAGTCATCAATATTTAGTGATCCTGATACAAATGGTCTAGACCCATAGCTTTATCCCTCCTCTTGCATAGGTGCATATTGTTGTATTACATCTATTTGAATATCGGTGTAAGATACATCTGAACATAGATCCCACTCATATTTATTTGAATCCGTTTCAGAGCTATCTCTAACTTGAAGCATCCTTTCAACAACCTTCTTTGTCAATTCTTGTTTTTGTTTTTCAAAGTATCCCAGTCCTGTCTTCTCTTTTGAATGTAGAGTGAGGGGCTGAATAGGCTCTATGATTCCTTCCTTCCTTAATCCAACAGGTCCTTGTCCCTCATAACCCATTTTTTCTAGGATAGCTTTCCCTTTGCCATATTTTTCTGTATTGATATTGACATTCTTGACACTTATATTTGATGTTGAGTGTTCCTCATCTTTGTATAACCAATCAAGGATTTCTTTGTTGTTTGATTTATGCTCTATGGTACCGGATTTTACAAACCTTTCTTCAAGAACTGTGATAGGTAGTGATGTTTGATGTTTGATCATGGATGGTTGACTATATGTCTTTGGAGATGGCATTAGTTGTGAAGGGTTAAGCGATTTCTCCATAGAATATTGCCCCATTCCCTTGTCTGTCAACTGGACTTGCTCTTGAATTTTTTGTGATAAAGAAGTTTGGGGATCTGGATTGTCTGTTAATTGAGTATCAACAAGACTTGTATATTTTTCTTTATCCTTCTTCTCTACCCACTTGGTGGTGATATTTGGACATTTTTCCTCGTTTGATGATTTTGAATTGGATGCTTCCCTATTGTGAGGCACAAATGTATCTTGAGAGATTATAAGTGTGTCACAATTTTGAGGATGATTATAATCAGCAGATATAGTCACCTCCTGTCCATTTACTGGGAACTTTAAGCATTGATTATATATGGAAGGAACTGTCTACATTTCATGGATCCATGGGTGTCCTAAGAGTATGTTGTAAGTTAATTCTTCTTATAATACTTGGCATGCTATGTGTTTGATCATTGGTCCCACTTGAATGGGTAACACAATTAATCCTTTAGACGATCTTTCTTCCTCATCATATGCTTTTATAGTCATTTTCCTTCGGGCATCAATAGCATCATCGGAATACCCTAGTGCATGGATTTACGTCAAAGTCCTTGGGAAGCTTAGCACCTAATTTAGCTAACATTAAGAGGTATTTCTCCATGTCCTATTCTAATCTCTTTTCCATGAATTTATGGAATTTGGGATCCTGTTGGGCTATTTGAATGTCTTCTGGAGTTATTTCATTCTTGTCACTTTGATGTAGAATATTCCATGGATTTTCTTCTGCCATTTTATTTGATGTTTCAAGTTCCTTTTCTAAGAGCCTCTCTTTTTGTGACCTAGTGAAGATTGGCATACAAGTGTTTTGTTCTTTCTTCCAAAATTTGATCTTCTATGTTGGAAAAATGTCAAGTGAATTTTTAACAAAGTCAAATAAGATGATATATCTTATTGATAAGACTAGGCTAAAAATTTGATTACTAATGCCTTGTTTTGTGATAATAGGATGATAATATCTTGATGATGAAACTTTAGGGTAATAATTGAGATTGTGTTTTCTTTTGACACTTTATGATTTTTTAGATCTTTGTTTCAGTTAAAAAGACTAGAAACTTGTATGAACCTATCTGATTTTGGTTTCTAGACAGTGATTCTGATAAAAAGGTACTTTTGTTTTGATAAAAATCTTTGTGTGAATGATAGACAAACTGATTGATTTGATTTGGAACTCTCTGTTTTAAAAGTGTTAAAACAGAGTTCAGGGGTGCTAAAACAGGTGATGGAAGCACTATTTTGAAGAAGCACTAGAACAAAGTTCAAAAGCGCTAAAACAAGTGATGGAAGCACTATCTTTATAGATGTGCTAAAACAGTGCTTGAAAGCGTTGAAACAGATGATGGAAGCGCTATTTGATGGAAGCGCTAAAACAATGATCGTAAGTGCTAAAATAGTGCCCAAAAGCACTAATTTATGAAAGCGCTAAAACAGAGTCTCGAAGCGCTGAAACAGATTTCCAGAGTGCTAAAATAGGATTTTGATGTTCAAGACTCCCTATTGTAAGAGTTGACTTGGCCTTGTGGCATATTCTACCATGGGTTGTGGGATGTAGGACCGATGTATGCGTTGATTATGGTTGTGATATTGTGTGAGGGCTCTCCTTTAGAAGAAATCTCGTGAATAAAGTGGTTCTATAGCGTAATCAAGAGTATGACCTCTAGCAAAGTTGTGATACCTATGAATGAAGGTTTTGTGTTGTAACAAGATCCTTTGACTCTAATATAAAAAACACCTTCTTCTTAAATTATCTCGGTAACTAAGTGGTCTCTTGGGTTTGTTAACTTTGATGGCTCTCTTGACAAACTTGGTTGATTTCCACTTTCGAATCATGAATTTTTTTTAACTGATTTGATTTGTTGTTTTCTGGATGATCTTTTATCTGATTTTAATGATTTTGTGAAAACAAAGCAAGAAAATTATAGAATAATTTTTTTAATCTAAATTCAAGCACCACGAATGGTCCTTATTGATTTTCACGGGTTGCTTTGACAAATGTACATAATTCAGACAGACTCACTCTTAAGGTCAAATAGGTCATTGTTATACTCAACAACCCACATCTTGAAATTGCGTTGGCACACATAGTTGTGTCACCCCCTAGAGGGCGCCCGTATTTTTATCATTTCTACATGCATACTCGGAGTTGGATTTCTCGTCCTCTTAGCAAACAGTTCTCGGCAATTATATGGTGAGTGTCTTGGGGGTAGATTCTTCCCTCCCCTTGCACCGTGAGTATGACAATATTTGGTTACTGATTCGGCGGGATACTACACTATGGTTCATAGATAGGGCTTTCGTGCGGTGCAGCAATCAATAAACTCCCTCAGGAGACCTCCCAATCTTTAGAACAAAGATTTTGGGGATAGTTATCTTGCTCACTACCATCAAGTTGGGCTTTCTTCAACAACTTGTATTTTGATTAGAGTGGGTTGGAATCTTTGGCTTTAGGCGTTCCCACTTAGGTCGTTCCCGTAGGGTGAGTACTTTTTCCCACTACAACAGGCCTTCTAAAGGTTTTAACAAAAGCATAAATTTGCATGAAAATAAAGGATGAGTCTGGCACTTTGATCACCCAATTAAGGGGAGAGCATAAGCCTAATCACCACACAAGCACAACAGATAAATGATTTGTTTTAAGCCCAAAAGACAAATTTGTTAATCTATGTGAATATTTTGCTTCATAAAAATCATGGTGTCCTTTTTAACTGATATTGCAAAAGTGTGATGGCTACCCTAGGATTGATAAATTTTAAACCAAATGATTATCCTAGGATTGGTTCATTTTAGTCTAACTATATCAAAATGAAACTTTGGCCGCGATCGTGTTAGATCCAAATCAAATTTACAAAAGAGCTAAAATAGTTCACGAAAGTGCTATAGTTTTTTACCTAATGCGCTAAAATTGAAAGTGCTGAAACAGAGTACCGAAGCGCCAAAGTTCACAGAAGCGCTAAATCAACTTTTTTGGAGATGGGTGACCGATGCGCCAAAATAGTTCATGGAAGTGCTATAGTAGAAAGTGCTAAAACTTTTAACGGATGCGCTATAGTATCATGGAAGTGCCAAAACAGAGCACAAAAGTGCCATAGTTTTCCACGGATGCGCTATAGTTTTTTATTGAAGCACTAAAATAGAACACGCCGAAAACCTGTGCGAATTTTTTTAGAAAAATTGATAAAAATATGGGGTTAATGCCCCACGGTGGGCGCAAAATTGTAAATGTGAATACGGTATGAAGGAATAAAACACTTCTTAATGAAACATTGTATCAAAGATCAAGCTAATAATCTACTGAACGCATCTTATTGTCTCCTATCTTCAAAGATTTATTAAGCTATTGTGCTCTCATATTTAAATAACCCTATAACTGTTAAAATGACAATATTAAGAACAAAATGATGTTGATGCAATGATATGAAGCTAATATGATAGGATCTAAATTGATAAAAGAAACTAGTGTAGCATGGATTGACATGAAAACTGATAAATGAAGCTATAGGAGGCAACCATGATATGAAAACTAGAATGCAGGATGCTTCGATGCTGGATCTTGGATGTTTGATGCTTGAATTCCTGCAGAGTAAACTTGATAACCTGGGATCCTTTTCTTGGTTGAATGAAGCTTTATTTATATATTTCATGGTTGTAGAAATGCACAGGGATGACAAAGAGAGGCTTGGATTCAATTTGGAGGATTGAATGGTGGGAGATGGAGGAGATAGAGAAGATTTTGGGGATTGTCTCTACCCATGAAAACACTAGGCAAGAGAAGATGATGGAAGAGGATTGAGAGATAAATTTGCAATTTGTCTCCAATTCTCCCCATGAAGTTTCAATCAATTAATTTTGACATGATTTTGACATAAATTAAACATAGGATATCTAATTTGATTTTGAGGAAATATAGAGGAATATTCCTTATGCCTTTATTTAAATATTTTTTATTTATTTAAATTAGCCAAAGAGGGATAAATAATTTAATAGAACAAACTATAGAAGTTGTTTATTAAATTAAAATAGAAGAATGTGGCAATTAATCAATAAAGTGTTTAATCTTTATTTAATTAATTTAAGATTGATGTGATAGAATAAAATAGGGAAATGATAATTAAATCAAACAAAGTATTTAAATTTTGTTTATTTAATTGAGATGAGATAATAGAAGAAATAGAAGAATTTAAATGTGAATGTGAACGTGAACGTGAACTATTTAAATAAATATTTCTATTTATTCAATAGTAGAGGAATTTAGGATAATTAATCAAATAATTCGTATTTAATTAATCGGATACTCCAGACCAATTTTAGGTGTATTTGATACTTGGTCTTGAATGCTCTTGTGAAGACTCTTTAATGCCTAGATCTTGAAAATTGCTCTTGAGAATGCTTGCATAGATTGGCTAGATGATAAAAATGACTTAGAAACTTGCTTATATAGGCATTAACACCTAATTTACCGTTATTTAGATCTCAAAGGCCAACAACAACCAAAAATTTGAATTAAAAGGGTGATTTTCCCGCTCAAAAGTTAAAAAGACCCCAAATAGGACTCATTCACCCAAGGGGGCGAATGGGTCCCACCTAGGGGGACTCATTCACCTAAGGTGGCGAATGAGTCCCACCCTAGATTTTTGGGGTGGGTTTTTAATATTTTTGATGTTTTAACTCATTTTGTTGGGTTTTTAGCTAAAATAAGCCTCAAGATCCAAATAATGGGTCTTAGGGGCCTATTAATGATGATTTTAAAGGGGTAATTAATGAAAGAGTGCCAAAATAGGTCCAAATTAAGTGTGAAATTGCATCACTTTCAAGAGCATACAATTTTCGACACTACATTTAGCCCCCACTTTAGCACCCATATGACTCTACGTGCATATGCAAGCTAAAGGAATCCAAAAATAATCTCTATTTCATAAAAGGATAGACCTATAAGCTCAATCATAATACGAGAGAATGAAGCCCCCACTATAGTTATCTACAAAACCACAATGTTAGGAATTGCATCCTGCAACATGAATTCGTTAGTTGTCCAAAAATCCTCTTATCTAACTTCTTCTAGAAATCAAATTTGAGGGTAGATGTATGCCCCCCTTTGATTTTGCTTCCTTTACAGAGGTGGAATCAAGGTAGTAGTCTAACCACATCGAATAACTCAAGTCATATCATAGGGTATTTCCGAGTACCATATTGCATGACAATAGAAATTTGATGAGAATGGGAGTAGAATTATGATTCCAACACAACAAATGGCGTTGAAAATGGAGCTCTCTAGTACCCGTTATGTTGATTTCAATGAAAGCCACTTTTTAACCCTAATATAGTAAAAACCCTAATTTTAACTTATATAAGAGTAAAAATTGAACTAAATTCTAACTATTTTGTCATTTACCTTCTTGTACCTTGAGTCTGGTGAAGAGTGATTGAATATGTTGGGCTGTCGATACTACGAGCCTATGAGATTAGACATTAATCTGAAAGATCAGGTGGCACGATGAGCTTTATCATCAGGTGAGTTGATTTTTATGTCTTAGCTTTGTCCTTACACATTTATTTTATGATTTATATGCATTTCTAGGTTAATTCAAGACCTTCGAAAAAAAATTTGTAAAGTGATTTTTTTGTAAAGTGTCCGCTTTTTTGCAAAGTGTCCCTTTTATTCGTGAAGTGTCCCACTTTTTCGCAAAGTGTCTTGTTTCTTCACAAAGTGTTCCAAAAGGGATCTAAAGTGTCTAGGACCTTTAGGATACTATAGTAGAAAAATTTAGTACACTTTTTTTATTATTGATGTATAGATTTAATATTTTAGCATGCTTATAGGACATATTTTTTCTTGTGTTAGATTCCTACCCATTTGCGGTAGCATCTAGGTAGTCGACATATCAGCCCCCTCTGAGACCTAGCCCCCATGCTTTTAGTAGAGGACACAAAGATCTTGCAGACTACGAGATTATGTTAGGCGTACCTCATGCCCCCCATGAGGTACCACGATCCTATGTTGATGACATTAGCAGAGCAATGGAATGCAAACACATGCACATTTCATCTTCCTACCGATAAGATGACCATTACACTAGAGGACATACATCTCATACTCTAAGTTTTGATTCGAGGTTGTTAAAATCAAACATCCCTGATACCATGTTAGAATTGGCTATGGATGCCAAGATCTATAGACTAAATGGAAAATAGAAAGAAGAGAGAAAATAATGTGACAAGAATAAATTGTATTCATTGTCAATGATATGATGATTCAATGATATGATTTTACAATGAGAGACCCCTTGGTTATATAGCCAAGGTGAGTACATAGGAGTGCATAAGATTATGACAAGTGTCATAATCTTATGACATGAGACAACAATGAAAAGCTATCACTCCACCTAAAGTGGAAAGTGATAATGTGATAACCACCACAAATAGTGGATCGCCCACAAAAGGTGGAAACCTAATCACATGAAATGTCCATGAAAGGTGGAGGTGATAAAGTAATAACATGATAAGTCCACCAAAGGTGGAAATTATCCAACAAATCCTATGTGGTCCCTAAGTAAACTTAACTGAGGTGTAATTATGACCTAGGATAAGGTACAAAATATTTAATTACACCAACAGAGGTGAGAGAGTGCATTTCCTAGCAGAATGGTCATTCCTAGAGATGAAATATGACATGCAGTACTATCTTGGAGGTCCAATGCATGATGGTATGGTGAGGCCTCTGATTGATATAGCAATGCTGCTATACTCATGGCCCCACTAGTTGCATGGATTATGATGTTCACAGTAGCACTATTACTCATCCCTGACAACCAAGGAGAACACTTAGAGGGTGGACTAGTACACATGATTCAGGGGATGGCAAAGCACATGACCGTGTATGCATGGGGGCGCAACATCCTAGCGCATCTATATTATGATCTTGGATGGTTTACATTTCGGGAGGTTGATAGCATGGTACACTGTAGGCTACTGTAGGTGTGGTTCTTAGAGCATATCATGGGCACCAGACCGACAATATTTCCATGCACAACAACCCTAGGGTATCCTCGAGCCTTCATCTATCCATTGCGATGGCTATGGCAGTATGGTGACTTACATTTTTTGAGAGTCAAATTCGAATGAATAGATGAGGAGGAGATCCTTTGGAGACCTTGCCAGCTCATTCCACAGTGGCCAAATGAGACTCGACAGATGAGGAGATTGCAAATGGATAGGTTTTTGATAGGAAGAACCTCTTACATAGTATGACATTTCTACTATGATCATGTACCAGTTTTATCAAGTCCAAATAGCACCTAGGGCACGACCCTTTTTTAGGAGATCTGTATAGAGTGCCCGGAGACCTAGTGATTCTAGATGGTTCACTATTGAGGATGTTGTCTATGGTGACTCTGAGTAATCAGATCATGATATGCCTCTAGTCTCGGACATTGTTGATGTTGGTACCATAGACGCCTACAAGGAGTGGTGATCAACAACATAGTCGAATTCCATATTCCTGATGGACGATTTGATAGGTGATGCAGGGCCACTCCCACATCAAGGAGATAAGGAGAAAAATAGGGCTGAGGAGACATGCTACAGGGTTGTAGAAATATTCATAAATGTGATCATAGATGAGTATGACGAGGATGTAGATCTTGACTATGATGGCTAGGAGGCAGAGGGTGAGGATGAGGAAGAGGATGAGGAACCTTTGATAAGTGAGGGCGGTGAGGCAGCAGATGAGGATCCAGTGGGGAGATTCATCTCCAATACATGTTACTAGATCACGATCAGTAGTTGCAGCAAGCACCAGCACCAACAACGATGGAGAGGCTAGCACATCCTCCATGCCCCCTACACACAACGAGGTTGGCTTCCCACAACCTATCAAAGAGCTAGGTGATGATATTTTGTTTATGCATTATGCTTATGCTTTATATGTTATGCTTTAATTTTATGTATACATATAGATCATGATGTGTACTGATTATATTTATGGTTTCTATCTTGCAAAAACTATGAGAGATCTTCATGATCTCTATCATCGGGTGGCTATAGAGATAGTGCCCCTATCCGTCGATGAGGACACCATTGATACAGACTATGTGCCCCCACCCATCATGGAGCGGGATTCAGAGTTGTTCATTTTGTACGTTAGACTACGAACAACGTATGAGATTCTTAGGAGGTGCATCCATCGAGACGAGGCTACCCAAGATGCACAGTCATCTTGAACCCCACGAGAGTTTGAGAGACTACAGTCAGAGGTAGCTAGACTACAGGCAGAGAGAAATCAGATACCAGGGGAGCATCAAGAGGCCCTTGGACAATTTTGGGGCATACAGTTTTCTCTTAGAGCACTTGATGAATTGTGATTAGGATCACATACCACTGTCTCCCAACATACCGCCACTAGAAAAATGCAAGCACTAGATCCCAAGGGATCTAGCAATCACATACTTCATTAGAATTGTATATATTGATGATATGTACACAAACCTTGTTAGAAAATGTGCCTCAAACTTACTAACATGAGACTCCTAAAAGAGAAAAAATTGTGAGACTCTTGGGATGTCTTGTCAACAAGCAGCTTGGTCCTGAAGGTTCAAAATGATCATGTCGATGTGACTAATGGTTGGTCTTGCTGATGGGATCCATCAGTATGACCTGAATAGTCGACGAAAGTTCTCTATCTCTCGACCAAGGTAGGAGTCTGACCGACAGGTGATGATCAATGAGAGTCTTGTTGATGGTAATCTGTTGGGCTAACTTTGGTCTTTGGTTAGACCTATGAAGATCGGACTGATAGTAGAAGTCCAATCGATGGGATATGGTCGGTGTGAGTCTTATTGATGGTTCTCCATCGATGTGAAATAAGACTTCAGCCAACCTTAAGATCTTTGTCTGGTGGTTGAAGTCTAGCCGATCGACTGGGATCAACGTAAGTCTTGTCGATGAATGGCATTAGATTAACTTGGGTCTTCAGCCTAGCTTTCGATAATCGTCCTGACTGTATTGGTCTACCCGATGCAATCGATCGGGGTAAGTCTCCCCGATGAGATCAACAACCAGGAACTTCATCAGTATGACATGAACTGTCAGATGAGCTTTGGGGACTTTCTCTAAGGCAATATCTCAGTCCGATGGTCTTTTGGTCGATGAGACTTCACCAAGTCAGAATGATAGAGCGATAGAATATTGTAGTGTGTGATTGTCAAATGGGAAGTTTGGCATTAGTGAGACACGGTTTGGTGTCTCACTGATAAGCAATACAATTGGATAATTTTGACCGAACGACTGTCCTATGTGGTTTTGTTTTAACCAATGAGAGAAGCATAATGTAAACCATTTGTAGTTGGACTGTTGTGACCGTTCACATGTGGAAAGATCAACAAACCGTTTGTGAACTATGAAAAAAATAGAACTCTCTGTAATGGTCGAAGGTTGAATCATTTGAGCAGTTAGTGTTTTTGAACTATATGTTGTGTGAGCATTGGAACAATAAGAAATAACAAAGTGTGATCAAGATTTGATTTGTACAAGGTTGATCAGGGAAATTTTATTGTTGTAAAATTGACATCAGAAAGGAGATTTTATAACTTGTATGTAATTCAATTACTGCAATACAAGTTATTTTTGTTTGCTGTGGTGGGTTTTTCTTTTGTAAGGGTTTTCCCACGTAAATCTAGCATCCAATTTTGTATGTGTTTATTTCTCTATTCTGTTATTCCTTTCATGTGCATCATAATGAACTGAAATTGCAAAATTTAAAGACATATTTGCATTCTTCTCTAAGTTTTGATATTAGGAAAGTTTGTTTTGCACATTAAGCTTTCCTGACAAGTGGTATCAAAGCCTGGCCAATTGTGTTATCCTTGTGGGTAGGCTGGGTTTTTGTGTCAATTCTTTTTAGTGAGATTTTTGTAGAAGTCTGATAATTAAAATTACAGATTGTGATGGAAATGGCAAGTACATCGGGAAAGATTAAAATGAGAAATTTAATGGCAGCAGTTTTGAGATGTGGAAATTCAAAATGGAAGATCTATTATTTGATCACGATCTTTGTGTTGTTGTGTCTAGAATGAAACCTTCTGGCATCAAGCAATAACAATGGGAACTGGCATATCAAAAATCAAAAGGGTTGATAAGACTTTGTTTAGCAGACTCTGTTCTCTTGAACGTTCATGAAGAGAATATTTAAGCCTCCTTGTGGAAGAAACTTGGTTACATTTATCAGGGAAATTCCTTGGTGAATAAATTGTTCTTAAGGAAGAAGTTGTACTCTTTGAAAATACAAGAAGGAGCGTATGTTACTGCTCATTTAAATAATTTTAACATGTTGATTGCTCAGTTAACATTTTTGGGTGTGAAGATTGATGGTGAAGATCGTTGTATGCTATTGTTATGTTCTTTGTCGGATTCTTGGGATCACTTGGTGATGGAAATTGGGAGTACGAAATCCAATTTTAAGATGGAAGACGTTGTTGCTTCTTTTTTATCAGAAGAGATGAGAAGAAAATCTTCTGAGATGGCGAAGGAGGATCTTGTTGTTCAAGGAAAATCAAAATAAAAAGGCAAGAAGAAGGATTAGAGGTCCAAATCAAAATTAGAAGGAAGATCAAAGTCTCCTGGAAAGAAGTCCAAGGTGAAGTGTTGGAACTATGGGAAACCTGGTCATGTCTGAAAGGATTGCAAAGAGGAGAAAAAGAAGAAGAAGAAGAACTCTTCGGATAATGATTCTTCGCAGAGTGATGCATATGCCTTCATTCCAGCCTTGGCAATTCAGGAATTAGATGATGTCTGGCTGATTGACTCTGGAGTATATTTCCACATGACATCTCATAGAAACTGGTTCACAAATTATGAAAAATACGATGGTGGAAAGGTGTATTTGGAAAGTGATTCGTCTCTAGAAATAGTTTGTTGTGGAAGAGTTAGAATTCAATTCCCTAATGGAAGAGTGAAGGAAATCAATGATGTAATTTATATACTAGGTCTGGCTCAAAATTTACTCTTTGTTAGTAAGTTGAATGATGTTGGAGTGCAAGTCTCATTCTTTGGTAATGGTTTCAAAATTACTAGAGGCTCAATGGTGTTGGCTAGGGGTGCTCGAATTGGTACTCTAGACAAGTTGGATGCATTGGTTTTTCAACGCAACAATGTCTCTGTAAAGTCACACAAGGTTGTTCATAAAGAGAAGAAGGAAAATGTCCTTGATAGTGAAAACTCTATGGAAGTTAAACTTCCAGAAAAAAGACTATGCTCTGGCATCATAGGCTTTGCCACATTGGACAAAAAGGTTTAAAAAATTTGAAAAATAAAAACTTGGTTGAAGGGCTTGATGACTGTAACCTTGAATTTGAATTTTGTGAACATTGTATATATGGCAAACAACATCGTGCTTCATTTTATTCCAGTCCTTATAAATCTTCTAGTATACTTGATTACATTCATTCTAATTTGTGTGGTCTAGTGAATGTTCTTCATTATCAAAATATAAATATTATGTTTCTTTTATTGATGACTATTCGAGAAGGGAATTTGTGTATTTTTTTAAAAGTAGATCAGAAGTGTTCAATCATTTTAAGGAATTTAAAAACCTTAAGGAAAATATGATTGGAAGAAAAATAAAGTGTTTAAGGACTGAAAATGGCAGTGAGTGTTGTTCTGATGAGCTTGAAAGGTACTGCAAAGATCATGAAATTAAAAGACATAAAACTACACCCTACACTCCACAGCAAAATAGTGTTGTTGAAAGGTTCAACAGGACGGTGATGGAAAGGGAAAGAAGTATGTTGAGTAGTATTGACTTGGAGGAGAATTTTTTGGGCTGAGGCAGTTGCAACAACATGTTACTTAGTAAATCGTTCTCCTAACTCTTCTCTTATTGATAAAATTCCTTTGGAAGCATGGTCTGGTAAGAATCCATCTCTAAGACATATTCGTGCCTTTGGCTATGAAGCATATGCATATGTGCCAAATGAAAAAAGATCTAAAATGGAGAACAAGGATGTTAAATGTATTTTTATTGTCTATAGCACTGGCATAAAAGGATACAAGCTTTGGAATCCTAAGACTGAGAAGGTTTTGTACACCAGAAGTGTTATTTTTCGTGAGTTGAACCCTTCTACTTTGGATCTGCAGTCAGAGAAAAAATCCTAAAACAAAGAGGATGTAGTTGAAATTCCTCCCACACCAAATAAAGAGGAATTAAAAATTCAAAAACGTACTTGAATTTGAGGAGAGCTCAAGCAGCTCTGAAATTTCTGAGAAAGATGATGAACAATGTCCTCAACCTCAACATGTGAGAAGGTCTACATGTGAAAGGTGACAAACGGATAGGTATGGATTCTCTATGTTTTATTCTAGTTGTTCCTATGCTTTGATTACTAACACTAATGAGCCTAGGACTGTAAAAGAGGCAACTGAAATGTCTGATTTAGATTCTTGGTTGGAAGCCATGAATGAAGAAATGGCATCATTAAAGAAAAATGATACTTGGGATTTGGTCCCATTGCCTGAAGGTAGAAATCCCATGGGCTACAAATGGGTATTTTAAAAAAAAATTGGTCTGGATGGTTGTGTTGAAAAGTATAAAGTGAGGTTGGTTGCAAAGGGATATTCCCAGGTAGAGGGAATTGTTTATTGGGAAATTTTTTCTCCAATAGAAAAGTTGACATCTATCAAATTTATTTTGTCACTTGCAATAGCATATGACTGGGAGATTGAGAAGATGGATGTGAAAACAACATTTCTTCATGTTGGTCTTGAAGAAGAAATTTATATGTCCCAGCCATAACACTTTGTGAAAAAAGGTAAAGAAAATTTGGTTTGCAAGTTGAAAAAATATTTGTATGGATTAAAACAGTCTCCTAGAATGTGGTACCAAAATTTTGACACATTTGTTTTGTCATTGGGATTTGTAAGATCAAAATATGATCATTGGGTGTATTACAAAGCTGAAAATGATCATATTTTAATTATTGCCCTCTATGTGGATGATATGTTATTCATTGGGAATAGTAAGTTTATGATTTTTGATCTAAAGTATCAGTTGTCTGCAAAATTTGAAATGAAAGATCTGGGTGCATCAAGGTATATTCTAGAGATGGAAATAACTAGGGATAGAAAGAGTAGAAAACTTTGGCTCAGCCAGAGTAAGTATATTAACACTGTTCTGGAGAGGTTTGGTATGACTGATTGCAAGCAGCTAGTTGTTCCAGTTTTGCTTGGAACGAAGCCATCAGTTGAAGATTGTCAAAAATATCTTACTAAGATGGAGGACATGACCAGGGTGCCTTATGCAAGTGCAGTTGATAGTTTAATGTATGCAATGGTTTGTATAAAGCCAGACATTGCCCAAGTAGTGGGAGTACTTAGTTGTTTTATGGAAAATCCAGGAAGGTTGCATTGGGATGTTGTGAAAAGAATGTTTAGATATCTAAAGGGAACTTGGATTATGCTTTGTGTTACCATGGAAATTTGGTTGGATCACAAAGGACTCTCAACATTCATGGGTATGTGGGTTATGTTTGGGTAGGGGACATTGACAGTAGAAGATCCACTAGTGGATATATTTTCTGTAGACATTGAAAATGTACAATTCGATTTGGAACACTTGATCCTGATTACTAACGACATTTCCTCCTAGATCATACTCTCAGCTTATCATCACCTTTTGTCTCTTAATTAAATAAATCATTAGTTATTTGGTTAAGTCTTTCTCCTCTATTGATTAAATTAATCAATTTAATTTAATTAACCTTATGTCTTTGTTTAATTAAATAAATCATTTTATTTGATTAAAGTCTCTAAAGTATTCTTATTAAATTGAATAAACTAAGCCTTATTTAATTTAATCTAGAATTTCCCCTTTTAGTTAAATAAATCAAAAACATTTATCTAATTAATCTTTCCTCTCATTTTGATTTAAATCAATCCTAAAATCTAAGTCAAAATGGTCAAATCACCTAACCTCCCATTAAAATAATTAAACCTTGAATAAGTTAATCCCTATCACTAAAATCCTCTAGAAAATGCAACTTTCACATGAAAATAGATTTAATTCATTTATTAAATCTCTATTTTCCCTCACATAGCATAAAAAGGGAATATTCCCTCAAGTTTGAATTCAAAAATTCCAAGTGGATGGGTACTTCCAACAAAGCATTCACTCCTCTTACATGTCCTTGTGCATTGAGCCAAGTGGCATTTATTTCATTCATTTTTCTCTCACATGTCATTTCCTCAATTTCAAATTCCACCTAATTGCATTTATTGGCACTTTGGCCAAAATGTGCACAACCATCAACCATTCACATGGTGACAAGTGGCATTTAACCATTGGTTGAAAGTTAGTCCCACATTTCCCAAATCTTGTTGTTTCTTCCAAATTCAAATCTATAAATGGGAGGCTTCTCTCATCATTCTTCATCCACAATCTCATGCAAAGTTACTCTCTTGACATTGAGACTCAATTTTGTGCATTTCATTCCATATGTTCATCATTTTCACAATTTCATAGCTAGGTTATGTCAAAATCTCATCAAGGAGATTTGATCAATCCACATATCATCAACACTTGCAACTTAGGAGTTGGGAAAGGGCCGATTTCAACGCATCAATTGGCACCAATTTCCCCATGGGATCACAAGTTTGCTTACTTAATTAGGATTTACTTACTTTGTTCTTCATTTTCCTAGTTTGAGTTTTAGTAAATGGATTTCATGGGGAATCCTTCATTCTTGCTTGCATATGATCTAATCTTGTGATTGTTTGTTGTTTTTGTGCAAGTACATGATAGAGGTTCACATTTTTGGCACTAGAAGGAGGGCTTGAACAAATTATAATCACATTTTTTGTTTTCTTTTGCAGGTCCCAGGAAACTGTGCAACACATGGGCCCATGGCTCTATATTGTGTCGCATCCATAGGCGCGACGCTATATCACACCGCTCAGAATCCAAATTGTGTCGCACTTGCTTCCCATGCCAGGATTTTAAAATTTCAAAACTCAGTCGTGGATCTGTGATTCCAAACTTCACCACACCCAATCCCGTAGCACTGTATTGCACCACTTTCAGAGGCACGACACTATATCACACCAAAACGTTCCTAAACTATGCCGCACCCACTTTCCCGCTCAAAATTTTCAAAAATCTCCAACTCTATCGCTGATTTTGAGTTACAAATTGTGTCGCCTGCCAAAATTTGTCACACTTGTGCTCTCTATTTCTGTAGAGTAGCATACTCAGTCAAACTCGTGGCGCTATATAACATTGCTTCTGTTCCAAACTCCACCACACCCGCTAACTGCATCGCTGAAAACAGTCAAAAATTCAAATTATTATTTTTTAACATGTGCCTTTTGAGTTTTTTAGATTTTTGAATTATTGACCTATTTGTTGTTTTTGTACTCTCTGGTTTTTATCATCTTGCAGGTTAGGACAAAGAAGAAAGAGAAATGAAAGTTACATCAAGGCATCATTCCCATCTTATATAAAGTTTTTTTGAACACTATAGTGTTGCTTTAACACTTTAGAGAATTCCTAATCTCTTTCAAAGGATTTTTTACCTTCCATGCCTTAGAAGACACTAATTTTTCTTTTGGGTTTTTAAAAAAAAAAAAAAATTATTTTTCAAAAATTTGCAAAAAGGCTTAAAAAGAACCCTAGAAACAATCTACTAGATTTGGTTTAAGGTTTAAAAATTGAACAAAGCAATTTCAACATTCGAATTGGTGCTCTAAAAAAAATTCATTTTATTTTGTGGGATTAAAATGAATAAATTCTATTGTGTTTTGTAATTGTTTATTCAAGTTAATATCATCAAAAGGGCATATGCGCTTCTCTCACACCTCACAGCAATCTTGAGAATCAAAAGTTCTTTTGGTGATCTTAAGTTGAATAAAATAATTACCTCCACATTTCGATTTTGGAATTAAAATTGAACCAAACATGCGAGTGTGAGCACGGTATATTGCGAGTGTTCTCCCTTTTTTTTTCAACAAAGGCTGATTGAACTACGGGATATGCTAGCTTTCTATTGTTTATCTTAGAGGGTCTGCCTTGTGGGAAATAGTACTCACCCAAGGGAATGACCCAACCGGGAACATGCTAAAGCCAAGTGACTTCCAACCAGTATATAAGTGTGGATTGTTGAGCAAAGTTCAAGAATCATGAGGATTATTCCGATGAGAAGGACAACAATGGTCTCTCGCCACATGGATAGTCCCCCACGAACGAAATGCACGAATTAAACCCTCTTGTTTAGAAATGAAAAATCCTATTTATTTGTTGGTGCAAAAGGTCATGTCCTTTGAAGCCGCCCCACGTTATACATCCAGTTCTGTTGTAGAGATGAAAATTATGCCATGGGAGATTCGTGGGTACCGATGCTTGATTGACTCGAGAAGTGAGTGCACTATAAGGGGGAGCCTGTGTGGTCAAGCATCTAACCATCCACATTGAATATGCGCAACTGGATTTGTCCAAGTGGGAACCCAACAAATATTGTCTTTTCAGCCTAGGGTTGTGTATGTTATTGAAACACCTTGCTTGGTTCTAAAACATGGAGATGTAGACACATAAAAATGACCTAGGCCCACAAGCTATATTTTACCACTTTCGACCTAGCATAGTATGACATTTAATTATGTCCTTGATTCACATTCGACTATTAATTAAGTAATTCATTATTATTTAATTAATTCATGTCTATTGTATTTTTCATGATTATTAAATAAATAAATCATATTTATTTATTCAATACATCATTAATTCTCTATTGTCTTCTTACAATTAAATAAATCTATTAATTTATTTAATTACCTTTATTCATTTATTTTTCCTCATTATTAAATAAATGAATTTTATTTATTTAATATGTCACTAATTCCCATATTTAAATGTATTTATTAATTTATTTAATTACTGGTCATAATCCTCTAAATTAAATAATTATCTTTAATTATTTAATTAACTAATTTCATATTTCTCTTATTTGAAATAAATGAAATTATTTTAAATGATTTCGTTTTATTAACTGTCACTTCATTTTAGTAAATAATCTGAAAAAGATTATTTATTGTCACATAAAACCCTTATTTTGAATTAATTTAGTTCAAAATGTTAATCTTCTTCCAAAAATCAAGTATTTGAGCAAATTCTTGATTTTTCCAAATCTCCTTTTCAGTTCAACTCTTTATCTTCTTGACTTTTTAAAATATTTATCTTTTTGGCTAATTATCACATTTATTCTCGACCACCGATTTGATTTTATCAAATGACATCCTGACCACTCCTTTAACAATCTTGCCCTAACCCTAATTAGGGATTGTCACATGAAATCTCGTCCACTGATTTTAGGTTTTGACAGCTTTTAATCTCATTCGTCCGTGCAAAATTGCATTCTTTATAAAATGTCAATTTTGTTCACAATTAGGGCACCAATTCATTATTATAGTATCACTTCATTATTATTGAACCACTTAATTAGAGTTTACTTTTCATTTTAGCATAATCATTTGTCATAATATTTATCATTCAAATCCTTCAAAACTTGCATAGGACAATGGCATAGTCAATTTTCTCACACACACAAATTTGAGGGCAATAGGCTGCAAGCTAGGAGGTGTTATGGAGGTGAATCATGGAAGCTTCAACGGATATCAGTTATAGTTGTTCTTATTTAATGCTTTCTTTGTGCTTCATAATCTTATTTGGGTTTTATTTAATCTAATCATGCTAGATCCATAAACCCGAAAATAACCCATTGATACATTGGTGAACCTAACGTCTTTATTTTTTGTAGTTTTCGTATGGTTTTCTGCTTTTTATTTTCTTTGTATGTACAGGTATGGAAAACCGCATTTTCTTGATGCGACGCATCTGTTCTAGAGAACCGCATCTACTACATCTCACGATGCATTTGACAGTAGGAGCCGCATTTGCTACATTCAGTGCCGCATCCGACTATCAACATCGAACCACAACCACCTATCAAAAAATTCTAATGCATCTATGGGTTCAAAATCCACATCTGCCTGGTAATTGAAATTTTCCATTTTTTTCATTAACTTCCGTACATTCACGATTTTGATTTGATGTTTTTGTCTTGTTTTATTTTCGCTAATGTTTTTTTGTAGCTATGATTAGGGGGATAACTTAGTTTTTGCAGGATGAAGCGTAGAAGACCAAAGAGAAAACCACAAAAACAAACCTTTTCTTCAGGACGAAAGTCGAAGACAAAATCGAAACTACTAATTATTTGCATATAGAACCTTGTGAAGACATTGATTTGTTTTAAAGCTTTATGTTTGGTAGATGAAAAATTGTCATTTGGGCTTAAAAAATTAACCAGTGTTTTCCGTGCATGCTCATGTTAATTTAGAACCCCACGATTCGGTATATTGAAGTATCCTCTCCCCTTGCGCATTCGTGCGATCCTGGGTGTAAGAGAAACGGTTGCTGACTCTAGAACTTGAGCCTATCTTGGTGGGAAAAATTACTCACTCCAAGATGACTTAGACTGGTAACACGCTAAAGCCAAGCGACTTCCAACCGGTATATAAAAGTGGATTTTTGGGGGAAACCCCAGAATTCACGTTCATTGTTCCGATGAGAAGGGCAGAAATGGTCTCTCATCGTACTGGATGGTGCCTCACGAACATAATGCCCTTAGTAAAAGCCATGTTTTAGTTTTTTCCATAATCTTTTCTATTTGCTGGTGTAGCAGGTTCGGACCTGTGAAGCCGTCTTACATATTTACGGTTCATGTGTGGAGATGAGATGTAATCCATGGGAGTTTCATGGGTATAGTAGCTTGGTTGCCTCGTATAAGTGAGTGTCGTGGAGGGGAGCCAGTGGGGTCAAACTACTGGTCACCCGCTTTGAATATGCGTACCTAGATTTATCCAAGTAAAAATTCAGTAAATATTGTCCAACACAGCCTAGGGTGTAATTGTTCTATGATTTAAATAGATCTATCACATCAAATTGAAAACACATTGTATTTTTTGCTTGTTTTTGTTGTATTTGTCAAACAACTTGATCATCAAAATGGATTTAGTTGAAACACCATCCTCAGAAAAAATGCAACTGTCAAACAGAGTCGCAACTGTTGTTTTAAAAACCACATCTATCTTAAAGAGTCGCAACTGTTAGGTTAAACGTCGCATGTGTCTGTCAACAATTTTTTAGTCCAGTCCAATTTTTGAGCCACAACTATTATCTTGAGTCACATGTGTATTGGCGAGTTGTAACTGTCAAACGAAAAGCCGCAACTGTCTGTCAACGGGGTTAAGTCCATATTTTGAGTCGCATTTTCCATAAAAAATCGCATTTGTAAAATAGCGCCACATTTGACATTTCCAAAGCCGCAACGCATTTGCTGCCTATAGTGACACATTTGCATAACAAAAAACCAAATGCTGTCTCAACCCAGAATTCAAGTCCAGACATCTTAGCCTACTGTCAAACATCTTTTTCAAAAAGTCTTTGTCAGAAACTAGAATTGAAATTGCTCAAAACATCCATCATTTGCGTTCATTAGCTTGCATTTTAACCATAGGTTTAAAATTTCTAGATTTTAGTTGCATTCCCTAGGCATCATAATCATCATTTTCAGCAAAAAATTGTCCTTAGGTCTCATCTTGGCAAACTTTGGATTAGGTCAAATCTCCACACTTTGCAAAAAACTATTGTTTTCAAAACTAGGTTATCTTGGGACTTGGTCATTATTCCTCTTTTCGGTCATTGTCCTTTTTGTGAGAACCTCCAACTCAACAGTCTAATTAGGTAGGCTCACTCATCATTTTGACCTTGTCATTTAGTCCCTTTAGGAATTCCATTTGATAACCAAAATTGAGACAAAATTCAAGCTTAGAGTGGTTAGGCAAACCTTCCTCCAAATATTTTCCGAACTTAGTCCTCATTTTAAACTTAGTCCTTTATCGAAAATCCAAAAACATAGGCTAGTGTCATCCTTGCATTTAGTCATCATTTTCATCACTCTCATTTGAGAAATTCCCTTTTATGGTGGAAACTAGACTCCAAAGAAAGAAATGACAAATGGAAAACTTTGGACAAGATTCTCATTCCAATGTCACCAATCCTGCTTATGACCCAAATTGGACTTTTGAAGACCCATTTCACAACACATTTACTCAACCTCTCATGACCATACCATTCTCATCAAACAACCCTTTTCAACCATTCTTACGTAAGGATGAATATGGACAAATACTTGAGAAAAACCTAGAGGTAGCCACACAAGATCTTGAGGCCGTCTACTTCGTAGAACAAATGGCCTTATATGACAGAGACATATATTTAGCCATACTTTTAAGTCAAGGAGCTAAATTACCTTGTGGGTTCGACATTAATACTTTGAGACCGTCATCTCATGACCCTAATGTCACCAATACAAATACCATGTCCAATAGTGGTCAACCTCCAAACAACACACAATACCTTTTTTGATACTACCTCGTCAACTGTCACAATGACCATGAATACTACCTCCAACATTTCAAACAATTCCAATTCCATCAACGCTACATCCATTGGAGTAACACAATATGTCACATTTCCTACACTATCCACAACATCGTCATAATCGGTTGGAGCCACCTTTGGGTCCTCGACAATGTGGGCAAGCTATTCCAATCCTCTATTTACCAATTTGGTAAATGCCTTGGGGGCACCATCAGGCCATACAAATCCTCCATTGACGGCTATATCTAGTACCATGAGTGCATCCTTATCATATCCTCTCCTTGGTATGTCTTATCCTAATTCTCCATTCACATCGTATCCTAATCCTCCATTCACGTCATATCCTATTCCTTTATCCACGTCACATCCTTGTCATGCATTTATGTCCTATCCTAGCCCATCATCCCTCAACCAGGTCCAAACCTCCATGTCATACCCTAATCCATTATACACCAATCCATTCCAATATTCTTCATCTCAAAATACATTTGGTCATGAAATCACATCTAGTCATGGTCTCCAAAGCCCCATCCCATTTCATACACTTGAAGATACATGTCACGAGGAAAACCCATAGCATGACACTATAACTCCCCCAGAATGTCAAGATCAAAGTAATCCATTACATGACCCCATCTTTATACCCATTCAAGAGGTCCTTCTGGAAAATCATGGCATACCAAAGACACCTATCCTTGGTCAAGAGTCCATCCAAAACCATGCCATTCAAGATGAACCTATCCGTGGTCAAGACCCTATCTTCGATCATATCATTCCAACTAAGCCCATCGTTGATCGAGACACTACTTTTGAAGAAGTCCAAAATGATCCACTCCTTGACCTCTATGCCATTCAAGCCCAAACACTTAATGATCATATTTAGGCTCTGACTATTGACACTTTCCACAATGAGACACTTGCCACCATGGGATACATAGATGATCTTCATAGAGAACAAGAAGCTTCTATCCTAGACATATTTGCAAATGATCAAGCTATAACTGAATTCAGTGGACTCTATGACAATGACCGTGAAGATTATTTTGACATAGACTTGGAAGCACTAGCAGAATCACACGAGTCTGACATGTCACCAAGTCAGACCGAAGATATTAATCACAAATTTGTCCAACATGTCAGTGAAACTACAACATCCTATCAATTAGGATCATCTATCTTTTTCAGAGCAAGCTTTCTTACAGATGAGGAGATTTCAAGCACTAATTTCCACAATAAGGATGGGTTAGCATCTTGCTTCCAAAATAACAAGTACCCCATTGCAAAAAGCATTTGTCAAGACATGCATTATCAGGGAAAAGGATTAGGCCTACACGAGCAAGGAATTTTGGAACCCATACAAGTTCAAGCACATTACGGACATCAAGTTCTTGGCTATTCATTAGTCAAAAAATCTAATGATGTTAGTAGTCCCTCTTTGATATTGGGGAAAACTTTATCTAATACAAACATCAAAAGGGGTGTCATGAGTAGTCCTTGTCATAAGATTGTTGTCAACAACCCTTCCCTCCACACCCTGAACCATCATTCCCTCATGAATAAACCTTCCATTTGGAACCAAAAAAATTCTTACAAATTCAAAATCCAAAATAAAATGTCAAAGGTCATGTAATCAATCAAAAATACAAGTGGAAAAATGAAGCTAAAATGGATCCCAAAACAAAATGGATCAAGTCACGAAAAGAATGAATTAGGCAAAGAAAATATGCCAAATCCAAAATTCAATCAAAATGTGGAACCACATCACAAGAAGACTCCCACATACAATACATGTCCACCTCCATCAAAATGGCCATCAAGAAAGACATATAAAAGTTTTGGTTTCAAGCACTATCCTAACCCAAACCCCAAAGTTTGGAGAATGAAAACCAATACATCCAAACACCCAACCAACCTATCCACATCCACCATCATCCATCATAATCCTACATCCTCCTTAAAGTCCAAAGATCCCCTGTCACAAATCCGTCGCATCTTGGAAACAACTCTCTATCAAAAGGACTCTCATGGTACTCTATTACGATGTGTGTATTCTGATAAGGCCAACTCTAGTATCAACAAGGATCACAATGACATCAATCAGCTGTATGCAAGCACTATCATCCTAACAAGACAACTACTGCAGAAAGGTAATTATTGGCATGCCATGGCACTAGTCTCTACATCGGCACCATCAAAGGCTTCAACACAGTAAGTGGTCATCTAAAGGATCAAGATTATCCAACAAAATGCAAAAATAAAAAAAATTTGAAAAAATCGTCGCCTTGATGAAAACTTGGCAAATAGGTGTCTTTGTGACACCAAAAACATCAGAAAATATCAAAAATAGTATAGAGAAAACTTTTTTCCAATGGTGAAAACCTGGAAAATAGGCGCTTTGGATAAGTACCATGATGAAAACCTAGGAAACATGCGTCATGTGTAGAATAAATCATCTATGTGGACCATTGCACTTGGGGGCAAGATGTCTCATCTCCTTTACCCTTTACATGACACATTTCTTATGACATTTCCATCCATCCATCTAAGCCCTATCATGTCCATCCATTTTCCCACCTATTTAGATCTTGACAAATAATAAGGCACAAACACAAATCATGCTTTGGAAAAATTATGACATGTCTATCTTTTGGTCATACCTTATTCATTGAATATCATGTCATTACCTTCATAGCCTCCTTTTCACTAGGCGACATCATCCTTGGAGACCATATGATAATTCTCCTAGTCCAAGCCATCCATGTATCCTATCTTTTACATAAGCCATCCATTTTCCTTTTATACCTATCACCCATCTTGGTTTCCCTTGTCACTGGTCTAAAGATCCCTTGTCATCCCATCTAATCCTCAAGAAGTCATTCCAAATGCAACAATATGGAAAACCTGGCCCATCATCCAAATCATTCCTTGGCTTTGTCCCTAGCCCTGCTACCGACTTCTATCCTCTTGTCATATCATTTTCATCCACACGTTATTTTGGGATGTGTCCTTCCCATGTCAAACAGCGTTGTCATTGTCATCATCACCTATCAATTGGTATTCAACTTGACTAGTAGAAAAATCACGGTTGTCCTTGGATTCATGTGCATCGACATCATTCACATGCATTTTGTTAGAATTTTCGTAAAACATCACAAAGTCCTAAAAATTCGTAAAAAGTCTTGAAAAAAGTCATAAAATTTTGAAAAAGTCTTGAAAAAAGTCCTAAAAATTTGAAAAAGTCCTAAAATTTTGAAAAAGTCCAAAAAAAGACCTAAAAATTGAAAATGTCCTGAGAAAACACAACAACATCCAAATCAATGTCAAAATCCAAAAACAGAGTCAAAGTCAATGTTTTTTGGTCAATCTAGTTAGTCTCGTCAATCAATATCTTTTGTCCATGTCTGAACTATGTTGTCTCTACGCCTTTGCTACGTAGGCAAGATTCATCTTTGAATCCCCGAGACTTTAGATTAGTATTTCTAGGTTTGTCAAAATAAAATCATGATTCAAACTTCTATCCTTTAGACAAGGTCATTGGTCATGTCAAACTACGAGGTCTTTGAGTGCACAATGTAGGCAAGGTCATCTGTCGATGAGCCCCTGCAGCCACACTAGGTTAGTCCATTAGGGTTCATGGCACTACACTGGCACACACATCAAAAGTCTTCAAGTAAGGACAAGCAATTTCCAAACATGGAAAACTCCTAAAAAAATTTCAGCAATCACTCATTCAACATGACAATCACACCAGCACATCAACATCGACATGTAGTCACCACAAATCAACTTTATTCAACCTTAGTCCAAACAAGTCAAATTGTCACAATCGGTCAAACTATCAATTCTTGGTTATCTTTCAGATGTGTCCTTCTGAAACATAGCCTTCATCATTTATGCCTTAGGATGTGTCCTTCCTAGGAATCATCATCGTCATCTGACATTTTGAGGGATCCTCTTGACATCTAAGGATCATTCCTCTCGACATCAATGTTTTTTTCAGATGTGTCATTCTGAAGAACAACCTCTGTCATTTATGCCTTAGGATGTGTCCTTCCTAGGCATTGTCACTGTCACCTAGCATTTCTAGGGATTTCCTTTTGGCATTTAAGGATCAATCCTCTTGACATCAACATTATTCAGGATGTGTCCTTCCCGAATTTAGCAATCTTCGACACTCGTCATCTTGGCATCATCAAACAAAACACTTGGCATTCAGACACACTTGACAAACACTTGGCCCTTGTCTTGGTCTTTTTCATCATGTTACTAGTTTTTCAGCGAGATCCCAACAACGAGATTTAGAAAAACAACTACATATCATGACAATGTCTTTTTCATCATGTTACTAGTTTCTCAACAAGATCCCGACAACAGGATTTAGAAAAACAGCGACGTCTCATGATGTTTGTCTTGTCTTTTGACACTCATGTTACTAGTTTTTCAGCGAGATCCCGATAACAAGATTTAGAAAAATAGCGACGTCTCATGGAGTTTGTCTTGGCCTTTTTATCATGTTAGTAGTTTTTCAGGGAGATCTCGACAATAGGATTTAGAGAAACAACGACGTCTCATGGATTTTGTCTTGTCTTTTGACACTCATGTTACTAGTTTCTCAGCGATGTCTTGACTTCATGATTTATAAAAACAACGACTTATCATGATGGTGGTTATTTTTATGCTTTTGGCAATCATGTTGCTAGTTTCTTGAGGATGTCCTAGAAATAGGATTTAGAGAAGCAATGACGTTTCATGGCTTTTCCTTCTTGTCTTTTTCTTCTTGTGGTTGGTTATGACAAAAATACTAGGGCAATTGCGCTCTTAGTATGAGTCATGATCATCCTTGTCTGTGACTGTTTGTCTTAGGTGATGGTACAACTTTGCACACCTTGAATTATGTCATATCATGGTGTTTGTTGTCTATCCCAATAATCTACCAAATGATGATTAAGAGCAATAAATATTAAAGTTCTACAGTAAGGTTTTGAAGGATTTGGTCTAGGAACTCACATGCATCTCCTTTTGTCTTGTCATCTTCTCTAGCTCATTTCATATAGACATTGCATCCATATCATCATCCATATATTTTACACTAATATTTATTTGTCTCTTGATATTCTAGTCTTCTCATCCATTTCGACAACACACACATGTTCTTGGAACCCGTCTGTCCTCTCGAGGGCGCATACTGCAACCCTTCTTGTCATTCTTCCTCATCTTATTTTGCACCGAGGCATATTTTTGACTTATTTTCTTTGCCACAATGCAACAGGCTACATTATGACAAAGAGGGGCAAATGTAGACACATAAAAATTACCTAGGCCCACAAGCTATATTTTACCACTTTTAGCCTAGCATAATATGACATTTAATTATGTCCTTGATCCACATTCGACTATTAATGAAGTAATTCATTATTATTTAATTAATTCATCTCTATTGTATTCTTCATGATTATTAAATAAATAAATCATATTTATTTATTCAATACGTCTTCAATTATCTATTGTCTTCTTACAATTAAATAAATCTATTAATCTATTTAATTACCTTTATTCATTTATTCTTCCTCATTATTAAATAAATGAATTTTATTTATTTAATGTCACTAATTCCCATAATTAAATGAGTTTATTAATTTATTTAATTACTGGTCATAATCCTCTAAATTAAATAATTATCTTTAATTATTTAACTAACTAATTTCATATTTCTCTCATTTGAAATAAATGAAATTATTTTAAACGATTTTGTTTTATTAACTGTCACTTCATTTTAGTAAATAATCTGAAAAAGATTATTTATTGTCACATAAAACCATTATTTTGAACTAATTTAGTTCAAAATGGTAATCTTCTTCCAAAAATCAAGTAATTGAGCAAATTCTTGATTTTCCAAATCTATTTTTCAGTTCAACTCTTTATCTTCTTGACTTTTTAAAATCTTTATCTTTTTGGCTAATTATCACATTTATTTGCAACTACTGATTTGATTTTATCAAATGAAATCTTGACCACTCATTTCACAATCTTTCCCTGACCCTAATTAGGGATTGTCACATGAAATATCATCCACTGATTTTAGGTTTTGACAGCTTTTAATCTCGTTCGTCCGTGGAAAATTACATTCTTTATAAAATGCCAATTTTTCTCACAATTAGGGCACCACTTCATTATTATAGTGTCACTTCATTATTATAGAACCACTTCATTAGAGTTTACTTTTCATTTTAGCATAATCATTTGTCATAATATTTATCATTCAAATCCTTCAAAACTTGCATAGGACAATGGCATAGTCAATTTCCTCACACACACAAATTTGAGGGCAACAATCATACGCTGCAAGCTAGGAGGTGTTATGTAGGTGAATAATGGGAGCTTCAATGAATATCAGGTATAATCGTTCTTATTTAATGCTTTCTTTGTGCTTTATAATCTTCTTTGGGTTTTGTTTAATCTAATCAAGCTAGATCCATTAACCCGAAAATAACCCATTGATACAGGAGAAACAATCATTCACAAAAGATTTAAAATTTCAAACCCTTTCAGGAAACAAATATCCTTTAACGAATCTAAGTGCTCTTTCTTGCCCTAGGGATTATATCCTTAGAGGTTGCTAAGTACTTGGGTTTTATCGTCGTTTGTTTCACCAAAGTCAACACTAGGAAACTTTTGCCCTAATTTCCTTGATTTCCACATAATGGACCTTATGGGATGAAAAAAAAGTAGGGCATTAGACATGCAATTTCAACAGTAATCAAGAAAGTTCTTTTGGTAAAAATAACTCACTAAAAAAAGATAAAGACAAATTGGACTCACATGTGTTGTCTCAAATGATTTCCCGAAAATTCAAAATCCCAAAACCAAGATTCAAAAGGATTAGTCTAAAAGCTCATGAACAACGTCTTGAAATGCTCCTTGAATTCAGAAAAAAGATTGGTGTATAATTTCTATAAGAAGGATTCGAAGAATAACCCAAGTTTGTATGCATTTTATTATCAACAGAATCCTGAGTTTTTTGAAAGGTTTTCTTTTCTTACATAGGAAGTAAGGCATGTTCTTCAATACCAAGGTCCTATAAAAAAGAGTCATGTCTAGGTCAAATTCTAGGATCAAAGTCTTTACTCTCATCCATCTCTCCATCAATCAAATTTCATCCCACCAACAAACTTTTGGGAGCTTTATAAAATCATTCATGCTAAACTTAAAGGCTAAATCAGCATCACTTTGTTTGACTTAATACAACTAGTCAAACTTTCAATCCTCTTGAACAAATTTGCCTCTAGGATAACACAACTTCCTGAGGTCTACTAGTTCATGATCACCTTGATTGGCTTAACACACTTAGCCAATTCATACTCTTGTGCGAGTTTTCTCTAAGATAACACAACTTCGTAAGGTTTACAAGTTCACCATCATCTTGTTTGACTTAATACACGTAGTCAAACTATCAAAATCAAATCCAAGCCCTAAAATTTCAGCATTACCCCTAAAAAGTTCTTCAAAATTTTCACTCATTCGCCTCATCCATTTATCTCATCCCCATCACCAACCCTTTTGATCCTTGGACTCTCCTAGTTCTTCTCCTCTTTTGGGCCTAAATATTAAGATCAAATGATCTTTATTTTATGGTCCAAACAAGATCACAACACAAGAGGAATATGGAAAATACCAAAGAAATATCAACTTCCAGTGACTTAGGTCAATTAACCACCGAAGTAAACCTTGTGGGATCAAGAAATCCCCCAAACAGCTCTCCTCTACCATCACAAAATCCTCAAGAGGAAGGCTATGAAGAGGAAATCATCAATGAGAACATGGGAATGACACAATCATAAATTCTAGAAATGGTTCAAAATCCAAAGAATCATAAAATTGTGAATGCCATGTTTAAATGCTTACGCACGTTAATAGAAGGAGGGGTCCAATTCCCTTCTAACCTTGATGTAGGCACTAGTATGGAAAGGCCTCTTACAAGCATACCCCCAATGTCAACTCCAAATATCACTCAATAAATGCCCCAAACCATATCGACAATCACATCAACCTCACCAATTGTAAACAAGGGAAGTGAAATGTTTCGTGAATTACAAAAGCATTGCCTTGTAAATAAAAAAGAGATAAATATCAGCACCACACCGGATAACTCTATCCCAGTGAATCCATAACACCCCTACATCCCACTCACTTTCCATAATCATGTGGATTTGTCCTCATTCCATGCAACACCAACCTATCCTTTAAACATACAAACTTCTCTATCACAAGGAGAAGGTGGTTTGTTCTGTACAGCAGGAGCCATTGACCCGTCCTTCTTCTAGGGGAGCATACCATCTTTCCCTCCATTACTGCTCACATCTGTATCACCTCTTGGATTGGGTCTCCCCCCCTACCCACCGCTAGTTTCTCAAATCAAGGCAATCTGAGCATCACATCGAATCTTCTCCTTTTGCCAGCAACATCACAACAACAAGTGGCAACCACTCAAGCCATCACGGTCAATACATCATTCGGTCCTCAAATATCTCAAAACATACCTTCTCAAGGACCGAGCATCTCAACCACACCACCAACAACCCAAATCCCGACCACCAACACAACCCTTCCACCCATCACAACGGTTAGCACCATTCCCAATCCACCACTAATCCCACCAAAAGCTAACATAACAAATTCATTCATCACCATGATCCAAGCCATCTAGAAAGCCAATCATTAGAGGGTACTTAAACAAAACTAATAAGTTGCTCAGCAAGCGCAAGTACAACTAGCTACCCAACAAGCTACACAAGTTGCACAATCTCAACAAGCTGCACAAGTCACGCAAGCAGCCCAACAAGCACAAGCTCAAACTCAATCCCAACACTAGGCTCAACAGGCACAAGCACAATACCGAGCACAACTGCAAGCAATTCATCAGCAAGCATACCAACAAGCCCTACAAGATTTTCAAGCACAACTACAAGCTAAACAACAAGCTTTGTTGGCACAATAACAACTAGACCAACAACAAGCATTGTTGGTGCAACAACATCTAGGCCAACAACAAGATTTTTTGGTGCAATATTAACTCGAGCAACAACAACCTTTGTTGGTGCAACAACAGCTAGACCAACAACAAGCTTTATGGAACAACAACAGATGGACCAACAACAAGCTTTGTTGGAAGAACAGTAGCAAGATCAACAACAAGCATTGTTGACACAAATGCATATATATCAGTAGGCCTTGAACGCACAGCAGAGCTTGCAACAAACTCCCACCAGTACCCCTCCCACCAATTAGACAGCCCAAACACCTCAAAACACATTCATCCCACCTCCTGATCTGCACAACAATGTCACAATGTAAATCAAACTGCTCTCACAACAGGTGTTGGACCTCCAAGTAGGAAAAACAACCAGAATGTCGGGCAACTTGTGTCCCTATCCATTTGACAGAGATCTCAAAATGATACCGTTCCCAAAGGGATTTGAAATCCACAAATTCGATAAATATAATGGAATGGGAAACCCTAAAAATCACGTCAGGGAATTTCAAGTACATTGCATGGAGGTTGCATACGATGACACATATCTAATGTGACTTTCCCCCTGAATTCTGACTGGTCTTTCCATAGAATGATTTTCTCGCCTACCCACAAGCATTAAAACATTCCAAGAAATCGTGGAAGCATTCCTTAAAAATTATGCTTTCAACATGGGTGTAGATGTTAGTTTGGAAGAATTATCAACGCTCAAATAAAGAAAAGGAGAGCTATTCACATCCTTCTTGCAAAGATGGTGATCCAAAGCCAATCAGAGCATGTGGACCATGCAAGAGGAACAACAAGTTTTCACAATCATATCCAATCTATATGAAAACTTGACGTTCTACTTAAAAATGCAATGCATCACAATGTATGATCAGTTGATACCAGAGGCGCTCAATATCGAAAGAGCCCTTACTGCGCAAGGAAGCACATCAATGTTTCCTCCACCACAAGATAACCACTCGTCCAACAATTATAATGATAAACCTCGAATGTGGTCGAGGAACAAAAATATCACAAACGATGGTGTGGTTGATGCTAAGGTGGTCATAAATGCTCCTAAACAGAACATCCAAACTCATCATCAGCCACATAATCACAATTGCAATAATGTGCAAACTAATACAGTGGCACAACAACAACCACTTCCCAACAACCAAATCAATAACTTGGGCAATCAAGGAGGACCACCTCCCTGAAACAAATATCCTCCCAAGCAGAATTTCACGGCTCCTGGAGAATCAATTGAATCCATAATGAAGAAGTTGGTCAAAGAAAACCTTATCAAAGTCTCCAACTCTGAGAAATACGAGGAACCCATGACCAAACCACCATGGTACAATGAAAACCTCCTTTGGGATTTTCACAAGATCAAGGGGCATACAACCACAAATTGCATGAGGCTAAAGAATATCATCCAAGACCTCATCGAGTACAAGATCATAAATGTTGAACAACCAGCTGGAAACCACGACCTTAAAATATACACAAATTCGATGCCAAATCATAATCAAGGAAATAGCCAGGGGAACAATAAAGGGAAGCAAAAATATTCTAGTGCTAACCTAGTATATGAAGAGATAGTTGCATGTGTAGACAAAATGGTCATGGTCATTAACGTCAAAGGAGCCAATACCGACTATGGAGTCACCACACGTGGTGGAAAGGTCACTACTGCAGGGGCATCACAACCATCTAGGGCCCCCATTTCAAATACAAAATTCGTTCCCTACAACTATAGTGTCATCGACTAGCTAAAGAGAACCCCCGCACATAAATCCATCATGCAATTGTTAAAAAATTTTGCTGTCCATAGGAAAATACTTGATGAAGCATTAGCAGAATCCATCATCTCCACCACCCTTGACACAAAACAATTTTAGGCTATGGTTGGTAATATCGTTACCCCGAATCTCCTTACATTCTTCGATCAAGATTTCCCTACCCAGTCATCTCATAATCATGCACTTCACCTTCAAGTGTTGATTCACAAAAGGAAAGTTAAAAGGGTCCTGGTGGATGGAGGTGTAGGCCTTAACATTTTCTCTCAAACTTATAAAGAACTTGGGATTCTCTAAGGATTCCATTAACAAGAACAAAAGCATCACTATAAGAGAAAATGGTGATCAAGAAAGAGTGTCTCAGGGCACTATTAAAATCCCAATCCAAGTGGGACCAGCAACCATGGAGACTACTTGTCAGGTCCTTGACCTCGATCTACCATATAACATCCTCCTAGGATGCCCATGGATCCATGGAATGAAGGCAGTTGCCTCAACATATCATCAATGCATCAAATTATTATACCAAAATGAGGAAGTCACTATACAAGGGGATCCCGAACCATTTGCCTACTGCAAAAACTTGGAAGCAGTTTTATAAAATCCTCCAAGTGCCAAAAAATGATGAAGGCCCATCCACTACATACATCGATCCATCTAACCTTGCCTCCACTTTTGCGACAAAGACACCCACCATCCCTGATATATCTGACATCAAAATCATGATCCAGGACAACAGGTGTGGAGACTACGGAATGAAGAAGAGTGTGTTTGTTGTAGGAGAGTTACCACAATCTCCTAGGTTGCATGGGCAACCTCGATCAACCAAAACACCCATCCACACCCTTAGAGAAGACCCTTCTAGATTTCGTCGTTGGGGAGATCTAAGTCGGGAAAATATTGATGAGGAAGATATTTCAAGCACGATATACCATGACGAAGGACCCACACCCACACTACCCATGGATGAGGCCAACAAAGGGTTGCAAATAATGTTTGGTATGGGCTACAACAAGAACGAAAGCCTGGGAAGAAATAGTGATGGACGCCTAGAGCCCATCATTGTAGAAAGAAGAATGAGGAACCTTGGAATCGGATGTACTCCCCTGAGTATAATCGTATGTGGAAGAGGTAATCCTAGTAGGGCAGTCAGGTCCTCTCCTCAAGTATCAGAAACCACCCTTAGACCACCCGTATGCACAGGTATCCCACTAGATAATTTCACTTTTGACGTAACTGATGTCTACGCCAATAGTGACGATGATGATACCATAGCTAGCCTACCCTTTCTTTTTGAAGATTCCTCCTTACTAATGATTAGTGCCTCGCCCATTGAGTCAAACCAACAAACTCACAAAATTACCTTAGTATACCCTCAACTCATCGACCATGACCAACAAGGACTGCCAATTCTAGACTCATTAAAAAATGATGAGGCACTCTTGGAATTCATGGGACTAAGAGATGCAGTTTCATGTGGGGATCACAAGGCTAGTTTTGACATCACATTAGACACTCAAGCATATTGCGTGGAGATGATTGAGTCCTTCAGTCGCAAAAGAAAAAGAACAAGAATAAGCTCAGAGTTATTGAGTGAAAACCACACTATGGCACTCTCTAACCACATAATAGTAAAAATAAAAGATGCATCCAATGGTGAAAACCTCTCTAAGGCGTCGGAGGATGAAGGATTCAATCTCCCCCCTATTGCAATGCATCAAGAGAAATCAGCAATCTCGGCATAACAGTGTAATCCTGTCAACTTGGGAATAAAGACAATACCACAAATCACTTTCTATGTTGAGTCACTTCTAACAGAAGAACAAGAACTACTAGCAGCATTTCTAAAGGAAAGGAAGGTAAATTTTGCATGGACCTATGCCGACATGCCAGGTCTGGACCTGGAAGTTGTGGCTCATCATTTGGATGTTTACCCTGGAGCGAAGCCAGTAAGATAAAAATTAAGAAAAATGCATCCCCAGATAGCCTTGCTAGTCAAGGTAGAATTATAGAAGCTCCTGGATGTTGGCTTTATACACCCAATTGACTATCCAGAATGGGTATCCAATCTTGTAACATTTTCAAAACCAAACGGGGGCATCCATATCGGCACAGACTTCAGAGACCTCAACAAAGCATGTCCCAAGGATTATTTTCCACTACCTAACATTGATATGATAGTGGACATGACAGCTGGATATGAGATGCTATCCCTGATGGATGGCTTCTCGAGGTATAACCAGATAATGATTACAAAAGAAGACAAGCATAAGACAACATTTACATGTCCATGGGGCAGCTACTGTTGGAATATGATGTCATTTGGGTTAAAAAATGTAGGGGCTACATATAAGAGGGCCATGACACTAATCCTCCATGACATGATACACAAAACCATCGAAGATTATGTAGATGATATACTGGCTAAATCAAAGAAGAGAAAAAACCACATAGCAACCCTAAGTGACATTTTCGACAGATTGGAAAAGTACAAGGTCAGGTTCAACCCCAAGAAATGTGTCTTTGGGGTACAATCAGGTAAACTTCTGGGATACATAGTATCGATGAGGGGAATAGAGGTGGATCCCATAAAGTTTAAAGCAATCCTCAACATGGAAGCACCAAGGAAACTGAAACAACTCAGAGGATTGCAAGGAAGACTACAGTCTATTTGGAGGTTCATAGCACAATTGGCAGACAAACAAATTGCATATTCAGATCTACTCCACAAAGGTATGGCATACAAGTGGGATGAAAAATGCAAATAGGCATTTAGAAAGATCAAAGAATATATGCTCATGCCACTAGTATTAATTCTACCCATTGCAGGAAAACCATTAATCTTATACATCTCAACAACAACAGTAGCCCTGGGTGCTCTTTTAGCTCAACACAATGAAAATGGGACAGAAAGGGCCATCTATTATATCAGTAGAACAACGGTTGGCCATGATTTAAACTACTCATTCATTGAAAAATATTATCTAGCAATAGTGTTTTCTTCACACAAATTTCGACATTACATGTTGGTAAACAAAATCAAACTCATCGCCAAGATAGATCCCCTAAAGTATTTACTGTCAAAAGCTATGCTCACAGGAAGGATGGCTAAGTGGGTCATGATAAAATTAGAATATGACATTGAATATGTGGAGCGAAAATAAATCAAAGGACAAGTCATTGCAGACCAACTGGCAAAAGCTCCCATATATGCAAAGAATTCACTCATATCAAAATTTTCAAACAAGTCCATCTTTAATCTCAGCATAACCAATCATTGGAAACTCTACTTCGATGGTTCCCACACACAACATGGATCAGGAGCCGGTGTTTTCTTCATCACCCCACAGGGGGATTGTATACCTAGATCCTACAAATTGGAATTCCCCTATACCAACAACATTACAAAGTACAAGGCTTTAACCATAGGTCTCAAAATTGCAGCACAGTGGCGAATCATGGCACTAAAATTTTATGGATATTCACAACTTATTATCAACCATGTTAACGACCAGTACCAAACTAAGGATGATAAGCTCACACCATACAAGAACTTAGTAGAAAGCCTCAAAAAATGTTTATTGATATCACCTTTGAGCAGATATCGAGGGCTAACAACAGAGCAGTCGATGCCATGGAAACAATCAGATCCTTACTAGATATCCCTCGCAATGTCTCAAAACACGAATTCTTAATAGAGTAGCTTCTTGTACCCACTTTCAAGGTACCAGAGTCGAAATATGAATGTGAACTCATTGGTCCTGGTGATCTTTGGTATCAATACATCTACACCTACCTGAGACTAGGAGTCCTCCCAACTGACATTATGCCGAACCTCAAACGAACCTTTGTCAAAAGGTCCTTATGTTTTGTCATCCTAGGGGAAACCCTCTTCCATAGGAGCATTGATGGAACCCTATTACGATGCTTAAAACCTGAGGAAGCCCTAACTGAGGTACATAATGGCACTTGAGGTTCACACTTGAGCGGTATGACCTTGGCCAAGAAGTTACTAAGAATAGGGTACTACTCGCCAATAATGTAAAGAGAGTCACATGACTTTGTTAGAAAGTGTTTACAGTGCTAGCAACATGGAGACCTTATTCATGCACCAGCTCAGGAACTCCATCCTATTGTTACACCATGGCTCTTTTCATAATGGGGGCTCGATCTCATAGGTAAAATCACACCCACCTCATCCAACGGCCATAAATTCATCATTACCACCACAGAGTATTTCACAAAGTGGGTCAAAGCAATTCCCATGACCTACATCACTAGAAAGAAGATATCCAAGTTCATCCTGAACTATCTCATTTGTCGATATGGTGTCCCCAATCCATTATCTCTGATAATGGGACACCTTTCAAGAATCAGGATGTTCATGACTTATGCGAAAAATTCAAAATCCAACATTGCTTTTCCACTCCGTATTACCCAAAAGAAAATGACCAAGCAAAAGATACCAACAAAACCATTTTGAAAATCCTAAAGAAAACAGTCAATGACTTTGGTCGTGACTGGAATCTACAATTAAATCCCACCTTATGGGCCTAATGCACCAGCATCTATATGTCAACAAGCGCCACCCCATTCTCCTTGGTCTATGGATCAGAAGCCATCCTCCCAATCAAGATCGAGCTCCCATCATTAAGAATACCATTGCAAAACCTCATCACGGATGAAGAATACAGGGTCTCACAACTAAATGAGCTGGAGTTATTAGATGAATGGCACATGGATTCCCTCAACCATCTATAGGTCTATCAGAATCACCTCAAATGCAGCTACAACAAGAAGATCAGGCAACGCACCTTCCAAGTCAGCGAACTTGTGTTGAAAGAGAACTAAAGGAATGTGTCGAATCCAGAGAGAAAGGTAAATTTAAACCCAACTAGCTGGGACCTTTTGTCATCATAGCCAGCTATAAATTAGAATCATATCAATTAGCAACACTAGAAGGTGAGCCTCTGCAGGAGCCTCTGAACAAATCCCATCTCAAAAAAAATTATGCCTAAGAACTTGCAAGGTATAGAACCGAAAAATCAGAAAATGTCCTGAAAAAATGGTCACCTTGATGAAAACCTGGAAAATAGGCATCTTGGCGACAACAAAGAAAATACAAAAATACAAAAATCAAAAAAAGGATTGAAAACAGTAAAGAAAAAAAATCATCCTCTAGTGAAAATCACTTTGGTGGCACTTTGGACAAGTACCTTGGTGAAAACCTGGAAAACAGGCGTCAAGTGTAAATAAAGCACTCCCCATCCACTAGGATCTACATGACTCACTCATCCTTTCCATCACATTTCATTAATCCGCCATCCACCCATCTGCTCACATCCATACCATAGCCTAAGCTGGTGCCCATATCATATTCCACCATAGTACTACTTGGCATATTCCTAAGGTTAGTTTGTCTTGCCTTTATTGAAGTAGTCGATCTCTTAACATTGGGGTCATGTCCTTGAAACTGGCACTAGATCAAATTTGTGTATATTTTTTGTGTGCTTCCCAAGACATCAAAAAATCCAAAAACATTCAAAAAATTCATCAAAAATCCAAAAACATGTCAAAAATCTCAAAAAATCTTCAAAAAATTCATCACTGAGTCTTGTTAGTCTTCCACCTTGTTCGAACTACGTCCTCTCTGAGCTTGAACGTAGGCAAGGTTGATATTTGATAATCCCCCGAGACAGTTTAGGTCAGTCCTTAGGCATTTGTTGCAATAAAATGGCAACCTGTTTGCCCATCTATCTCATCATTGAGTCAAGTTTGTCGTCAGTCGAACTACATAGTCTTTGTATGTATAACGTAGGCAAGGCTAATCTATGGATCAGCTCCCGAGACCCCTAGGATAGGTCTTTAAGTTAGTCTCTTCGTTGTAAATCTTGAAAATACCAAAAAAATTTGCAAAACACTTCAAAAATACCAAAAACAGCCTCAAAATATTTGAAAAATCCAAAATGGTGCATCCATTTCATCTCGCTTTCACCCATTATTTTCACCACTCATAATAAAATAAATCATCGTCATCACCCTTTGGTGATTCAGTCAAAAGCAAGTCTAGAAGGTTCAAAAGTGAACACCCTAATTGTCAGAGTCTCAAAAGTCTAAGTCAGTAAGCAAACAAGTTAATCAACTCAGAGTATCAATAGCTTATCGTCCAGTCAGTCCCACCCAAACCCTGATCACAACATGTCCTAGGATGAATCCTTCCCACGATGGACATAAGCATCAAGTATCTCATAGTAGTGTATTCCTTGCTAGCAGTACGAAGAATATTAGCTTGTTGATTTGCTTTATTTGGTCATTTTTTGGCTTATCTTATTTTGTGCCCATTCCAAGGACCTTTCAATGATATCTAAAAAAAAAAAGTTTAGAGAGAAAGGAATGGGGCAAGGATTATTGTCTCTTTTATCTACTGTGCTTGTGGGATACACTTGTAAAATAACATAGTCATATGTACTTTGTTTGGTTTGTGGAGAGGATGTTTTAAATATCTTGTTGACCACATAGGAAAGCTTGCTTTCCTATGTTTTGGCCCGAGATGTTTAGAATGTTTGAACTACATCCTGAATGAAGTATGCATGCTAAGTGTGAACAAGAACACTCCTGTAATACCCCTTCATTTTTCTTTCTAAACTGGACAGTGTGTCCTTATTTTTATTTGAGTTGTTTCTGGATATTCTAATACTATATCTTGTGTGTGTTATTTGATTACTAATTATAGAGCGATAGACTATTTGATGTGATGTGGTTTATCTGATGTTTTATATTACATTCTTTAATGGTGTAATGATGTTAGCAAATATAACATGTGATTTCATATGAGATTATTGAGTAAGATGGAAATGTCAGTTTTGATGAGTGTATTGGTGAAGGGGACGGGTTCGCATCACTCGCTTGTGAGCGCCCTGTGATTCCGTAATTTCTTCTTCACAGTGTGTATTTTATGTTTTTATATTATATGTTGTCATTTACTTGGTTTTTCGGGTTTGCAGGTACATGACATCGACTCCACTTGGTTTCACAGGTTTGAGTGTGTCGATCCAACGGTTAAGTTGAACAGCAGATAGTAGCTAGGTAACTTGTGTCAATTCTACACCCTAGCCATAGTGTGTCCTCGGTCGTGTTTGTTGAGTCGTTGATTTCCATGTTTTAATGTTATTCTATTCTGACAGGTTTTTGATCATGAAAATTAATATTTAGAATTATTGCATTGATTAATGTTGTTATTTATTTAATTTAAAATTGATATTGTGGATAGAAGTTTATATTTAAATTAATTAATTTAATTTATTTAATTAAATTAAATTTAATCCAATGGGTTGAATTTATTTATTAAATAATTAAAATTAATTAATTAAATTTTATGTTGAGAAAATTAAAAAAAGAAAAGAATTAATTCATTTTGGAATTTTGTTTCAATTAGTGGGAATTAAATGATTATTTGGAAATATTAAATTAAATAGAAATTAAATTTGGTTGTGAGAAGATATTTTATTTGTGCCAGCATGTTAGAGTTAAATTAATTAAAGAGTTTGTTGCAAATTCATTCACGGAGAGAATTTTAGAGAAAAAAATTCTTCATGGGTGTGAGGATATTTTTGGGGAAATATACACAAAGGATTGTTTTTGGGGGAAATTCTTGACTGTAGAATTGCATTGGAGTTATTCTAGTAAATTTTGTTGTGTTTGTTGGTTGCTTTCTTGGTTGGAATCACTGGATTGTTGGATAGAAGTTGTGGAAGTTTTAGAGGAGGCTCTACATCAAATTTCCATTTCCTGAAGCTTCTTGACTCAGGTTTTCTTCTATGTTTTTGTATTGTTCTTGGTTTGTTTTTAAGATTGTAGTGATTAAAGATTTGTTTGTTAAATCTATTTAGGGAAAGAATTTGTTATTAGAAGGAAGAAATTAAATAAATAAATTTAGAAGCTTCTATTGTTCCCATGAAATTTCTTCAGGGAAATTATGAAACCTCTGTTGAATTTAGTTTATTTGAGGAAATTGTTAGTTTTGTTATTAAATCAAACTTATGGGTAAAACAACATATTTAGATTTGTTTTAGAAAATTTAATTCACTGTAGGAAATGAATTTATTTCTAAAACCTCTGTAGAAATTGCAGTGGAAAAACCTAGAAGATTTGAAAGCTTCTAAATGTAACCTAGATCTTTCTTAGTTTTCTTGTTCTTTTATTGTCTGTTAATTTGAGAAAATTGATTAAATGATTTAGTTTTAAACCACTGTAAATTTTGGATAGTTCTCTAGAAAAATTTCATACTTTCACCTGTAGGTGAATGTTTCAGAATAATCTCTTCAATTTGTTTCCTAGTTGAAATCTTTATTATAAATATATATATATATATATATATATGTTTTATATAAATATATATATTTGATTGTTTACATATTTATATATATATATATATATATATAACACGTATATATATATATATATTTATTTATTTATTTCGTTTGTAAATTTATAACAAATCGTCGTACGGCGAATGCCATTTTAGTGGGGAAAGAGATTGCGTTGAGTAAAATTTTCTTTGACCCCTTTTAAATGAATTGGTGGGGAGGTTCAAACTCCCCACCGCCACCTTTCTTTTGGGGGGGGGAGCATTGCCTAGGAGGCAACGCGCCCACCATATTGGGGGATAACCAGTTTAGAGTCTCCTAGGATAGTTAGCAATTTGATCTTGTGTTTGACAACCATATTTAAACCAATCAACAAGGCCTCATATTCTGCCACATTATTTGTACACTCAAAAGTTAACAAAAATGAATGCTTGAATGTAATACCTTTAGGTGATATAAATAATACTACAGCTCCATTGCCTTCTTGGCTACATGCTCCATCAAAATAAATTTTCCACACAACCTATTGATCTTTAGAAACATGCTTATCGATTGGGTCACTATTTACCAATTCAAGTTGGGAAGGTTCAACTCTAAAACTCCCTAAATCAACATCACAAAAACAATTGATTTGTTCTTGAGGAACACAATCCATAATCTGATTCATCCTTGGTTCTCTATACAATTTGACTTGTTCACCATTGATTGGTATTGTGGCATATGATAAGTCAAACTATACATTCCCTCCAACCGCTTCAGTCCATTGTCTTGACAAAAGCATTCCAAACTGAGGAGGTGTTCCAATCATAGTTATGCCAATATTATAGGTTGCTTGTAGACACAACCAATTTTACCTCTACATCTTTAATAATTCCTATCACAAGGACAAGCCTTCCATCCATAGCATAACACTTACTGCCATTGGTATCCACCCACATGCCAAGTTGCTTCAAAACTCCAACCGGCATGATGTTGATTGCAGCACCAAAATCTATATACAATATCTTACCAATTTGTTATTTACTAATAATGTGGTGAAAAATGAATCAACTTGTGGGGAATTTTTTGGTGCATCATTTAAACAAACCTCAGGGACTTTTACTTCTTCTAGCTTGTGATTGATCCGCTTGTACTATGTGTACAGTTCGTCGTACTTTGTGGTAAGTCGCGACAGTACAAACAATGATTCGCCCACCCTCCGATGTAACTCGGATTTTGAGGTTGGACTTAGTTAATACTAGATTTTTTATAATATGTGTAAATGATATATACTATATAAATATATATATAATATGTTTAAAATATATATATATTTATATATTATATGTATATATATTTTCTGGGAATTTTTTTAATGTGGTTTTATTTTTTTTGTAAATAAAACATTTTGGTATTTGTAAAGGAATAGTAGACATATTTAATGTATAGTTATATTTATAAATATATATAGTTAAATATATTAATATATATTTAATGTATAAATGGTATGTGTATACATTTGAGTAAATAATTAATATTCTATATATTTTAATCTGATGCATGTGATTTAGTATTTTGTCAAGAATTTAAAGGAAATGAATAGTATGCATGGATAAACTGATAGAGAAGAGATATTTTATATAAATGGAAGAATTGCATGTTTTAAATGGAAAATTGAAAGATTACTAGTAGTAGATTTATGTAGTTATAAATGTATCAAAGGTTTTATTTCTGATAAAATTGGTGTTTTCCTTTCCTATAATAGTAAAGGCAATTAATCTATTTTATTTAATTATTTGGTTAAGGCAATTGGTTATTTACTGTGAAAATTATTAGAAAGGGAAATGGATTTAATATATCCAAAAATAGTGTATTTCCTTGCCATTGCTTGTGGTTATTATTTTTCCTTATGTTCATGATTGGGGGAAAAAGGGTTATTTGAGGTTTTTAATTTGTAAGTCTTCAAGAGGTTGTGGGTTGCCAATTTATTATGTCAACCTGTTGTATTTCCCTTGGGTAGTGCATGGTGTTTTTCTGTAATTTACCCGGTTTCCATGAACGGGGATGTTTTGTGCCTCCTTTGGAAGGAGTGGGTTATGTGTTTTATTACCTCTAGTGTTTGGAGTGAATTTCAGTTTATGTTTCCTCCTAGAGTTGGAATGGTTATGTTGTCTAGATTGTATGCACTTGAGATTCCCTTGGTGATTGGTTTGTATGTGTGTTGTCAAGTAGAAGAGTGGCTTTCGTTAGGCACTGAAGCCCAAAGAGGTAAACTGGGTAACCTTTAGAAGTGATTTAATCAAGTGATAACTAAATTAATGTACATAGATGATTAGGATGCATTTCACACTAATCAAGATAATTTAGCCTCACTCATAGACACAAGGGCTCTTTTAGACTTGGGATGAGTGGGAAGGCCTGGAACGGAAAGGTCATCTATCTTGTCCCCATGAGAGGTAGTCGATTCCGCATGAGTAAGCATGAGGGATGGGATTTGTTAGAGGTCACCAGGATTACCAGAGCCTATGAAGAATGCCCAAAGGAGATCTCGTGACTAACTGTGCGGTGACACTCTGTTTAGGACAACAGTTGTTAATTTTTTTATGTGTATGGTTCTCTGAACATACTTGATCTATTTTATGTTTGGAAGCAATGCAACCTATGTCAGTAATGTGAGAGTTGTACTTGTTTAGTTCATTTGATTGGTTATGTCAGTATGAGTCAATATGAGTCAGCCTTTGGTTAGTGGTTGTAGAGTTTGTCCATGTTATGTGGTTACTATCTCCTAGCATGGGGGGTGGGCCTTCGGGTACCACTTGGTTGGGTGGAACATGCACCATACACCGTTGGGTCCCCCTTTTATCTTCAGTACTTGGTGGCGAGACATCCAAATGGACAGCTCGTGGTTCTTGTTTTTATTTCAAGCATTGTATTATTTCAATTTGTAATAAGTTATTTTACCCCTCTTATATTTACAAGGTGGAATTATGTAATTGTAATACTTTTGTACTATTCCCTCATTCTGGGAATGAGTGATGTAACCAGTTGTTTAAGTTAATGAATTTATACTTTGGATGTTTATCTCTTAATCTTATGTCGTAATTGTATGTTGTATAAATGCTTATTTCTTAAGGTAATTAAATGAAATATGGATTTAATGATGTATGTTGTATGGGTTTAAGTAATCTCGGTTATGTAGCCTTAGGGGAAGTTTTCAATTGTAGATGAACTTGTATGTTTAATCCACTTTAATAAAAAAAAAAAAATAGTTCACTTTTATTGTGAATTGAAACTTCCTCTAGGGTTGTGTGGCGGGGCATTACAACTCCTATCTAATTGACAAGTCAAATTCCATCACACTAGGTACAACGACATCCTAGTTCTTTATACCTTGATGCATTGTACCTAGGTGTGTTATAAAACATAAAGTAATTGACCCTTTGAAAATCTTGACTCCTGGTAAAAAAATCACCATCATCCTAACCAATTGATTCTAAGTTCTTCTATCTTCTTTCCATACTAACATGGTATCATGACAATAATCAAAAAATCACCAATGCATACACTCTGCATCCACCAGATCATTAGCATAAAAGGCATATTACATCATATCATTATCTTAAGTTATGAGGAATAATATAATTTTTTTATTCTAAGCATCTTAAGAAACCATTACATCATACATAATCATTAGCATCCATTACCATTTTCACATCAATACGCCATTATTAGCATACATTACATTCATAGGATCATCATTAAAAATGCATGAAAAACATACAAAAAGAAGTACATCCATTAGAAACATACATCATATCACACGAGCATAAGAAATAGGAACATCTCATAGCATATAGGAAATTAAGAAATGCATATCATACATTGCAAAACATTTCATAAAGGCGAATCATCTCATATATATCATCAAGAAATTTACTGTCATGATACAAAATTGGATCAAGTGTATGATCAGTGTATATAGTACAAAAAGGGGCAAGTAATCGAGGCCCATAAATCAAAAAATGGTAATTGTCTATGATCAAAGGGCTAGCCCTCCTGGTTGCTACCCTCTCCCACCTGCCTCTCATTGTGATCCTTTGGGGGCCTCATTCCTGTCTACTGAGAGAAGTCTGGCACTCGGTCTACTACTAGAACTACCTATCTATAGTGTTTTTGATAATACTCAGCCTCCCTCACTAGCTCTATGTACACCTGTAACGAAACTAATCGGCCCTGAGATGATGAAGTTGTACTCTCCAGCTGCCTCTATCATCTCAGGGCAGCTGGAGAGTACAACTTCATCGAGCCTGGTCCCTCTTAGTAGTAACTGTCACAACCTGTTACCTAGCCTCATCCCTCTCTATTATCAACACTTGAATCTGACCTTGAAACTGCTGGATCAGCACATCTTTGTGGTTTGGCTGCATTGTTGGTTGTTTTTGCGGGACTACTCTACCCCCATCCCTTTGTTGACCATCCTGTTCCCCTACTCGAGGAGGCGACTATTGTGTTGGATCCCTATGAGATGTCTAATGAGGAGGTGGTCCACCTCCTCCTCTACCCTATCCTCTACCCTTCATGGTTAATCTGCCTCTAGGCCTCTGTCATGGAAGCACTGCACTGAGAACTGTCAATATCGGGAGAGGCCTGAACCAGGCTCTGTATGCCAAAGTCACCCCTGCATCTACTAGCCCCTGATCATATGGCCATAGTCGGGCTACTAACTATCTAAAAGAATATATTTCCTCAGTTGTCGGGATGGGTTGGCCCCATGTCGTCTCTCTCGTAGTACGAGCAAATATTGCCATGTACTGATCATCTGGTCTTTCTGCATCTCTCTGAATTATCGAGCCACCCTATCTAGCAGATACCACTCTATCATGGTATGCTCTTGACCCTGCATCCATCTATTTTGTCGAGTGAAAAAAATTGATCTATATCATCATACCATGGGCCTATGCCCATCCTAGGCCTCCAGACAAAATCTCTCATCTCATCAAGAACTCATCACCAGCATGCAAGGCCACCTATGCTAGTATGGGTAAAATGGATCTCTAACTCGCCATATCGCCAAACAATGACGTCATCAATATCAAGGAAAACTGGTGTGACATTCGGACGGAGCACTGGAATTCGCTCCCAAGCCTAGATGTGTAACAAAGTAACTCCAGCCCCGAGAGACCTCCTATCCAGATATGCAAACTCATGAAGATCCATGTATATGGAGGCCAACAATACTAGTCCCCAAGCAAAGCACTCCCTATGGACAACCATCTGCTCCCATGCCAGTCCCCAACTTGGACTGAAGTATCGGCCCCGCCGATCAGGTGCCACAAGACCAAAAATAATAGCTGCAATGATCAACCTGTAGGTACCCACTCTACCACGATATCTCTCCAAGTCAATTTGCCCATCAGAGAAGTGAAACTCATCAAGCCTTATCACATCATAGCAAGCGTCCCTGCCATCATCTGGATCGTAAATGACTCCGACTCCATGGATAGGCAGTCGGAGGATGTTCCAGACATCCTCGAGGGTAATGGTAGCCTCGCCAATGGGAAAATGAAAGGAAGAAGTCTCACTGTGCCACTGCTCGGCCAAAGCAGTCATCATACCTAAGTGCGCCCAAACGGGAGGAACATAAGCAATGTACCAAAGACCAAGCATACCAAGCTTCTCCTGAAGAAAAATGTGCATACCCTACAATCTGTAGAGCACCAAACATTTATGCTCCCTCGAGTGAAGTACATCAAGCTCCTCCTGCACAATGGAGGCCACCTCATCAAGGTCCCGTAAAAAGAAAAAAATTTGCATCTCGCGCTAAATTTTTTGCATCCAAAATAGCAAATGCAGTGTTGTTTTAAAATGCGGCTCAGTTTGGAAAAGCCCAAACTGCATTGTCGCGACGAAGTTTGCAATTTCCTAATCTCCAAAGTGCGTTGCGTGGTTCAATTCTCATATGCGGTCGACTTTGAGACCAAACCCTAAGTTGCAAACTGTGTCACGTGATGCTATTCACATATATGACAGAGTTTGATTGGTAAACCCTAAATTACAAACTGAGACGTGCGGCGCTATTTTCATATGCGGCCCAATTTAGGACTGTGCGGCGTCGACAGACCATTTCTAGCGACGCTATACAATGCCACCCAGCTAAAAAGAGACTTCGACCCTATTTAATGAACGTAAAACAAAAAAATTGAAAGTCGGATAGGGGTACATACCACGGGTCCTATGCTAGTTGGCCATTGATGCACTTGTACTCTCTCTGACACGTGCCTGGGAAGCTGTCATTGCACCATTTCGACCAAAACTTAGAGCTCAAAATGTGAAAATTTCGAAAGGAAAAGTATGCAAATGTGTTGAAAGTGACCCCTCAAGGTCTATTTAAGCCTAAAAATTAGGGTTTTTTGACCTAATTTGGCCATCTAACTAGGGTTTTAATTCCCTGATCCCGTTTTTGTCCAACTAAGGGCCATTTTGCATCTTTTTTGGTGTTTTAACGTGTTTTTTGGCATTTCGAGGCATTTTTAACCTGTCAAGCACCTTGTCATCTTTTTTCATGAGATAATCCAAAAAATCAAAAAAATTGTCCGATCTCTTAAGGGGGCAGTATAACAGCATAATCGTTTCACTGGGGCAACAGTGGGGCATTTGAAAAAATTGAAAAATTTTGAACTTTGATCACAGCAGTTTATTTTTTGAATCAATGCAACAAGTACATTGCTTCAAAGAGGGGCAAAATGTAGACATGGAAAATGTACAATTTGATTTGGCACACTTGATCCTGATTAGTAATGACATTTCCTCCTAAATCATACTCTTAGCTTATCATCACCTTTTGTCTCATAATTAAATAAATCATTATTTATTTGGTTAAGTCTTTCTCCTCTATTGATTAAATTAATCGATTTAATTTAATTAACCTTATGTCTTTGTTTAATTAAATAAATTATTTTATTTGATTAAAGTCTCTAAAGTTTTCTTATTAAATTGAATAAACTAAACCTTATTTATTTTAATCTAACATTTCCCCTTTTAGTTAAATAAATCAAATACATTTATCTAATTAATCTTTCCTCTCATTTTGATTTAAATCAATCCTAAAATCTACGTCAAAATGGTCAAATCACCTAACCTCCCATTAAAATAATTAAATCTTGATTAATTTAATCCCTATCACTAAAATCTTCTAGAGAATGCGCTTGCACATGAAAATAGATTTAATTCATTTATTAAATCTCTATTTTCCCTCACATGGCATAACAAGGGAATATTCCCTCAAGTTTGAATTCAAAATGTCCAAGTGGATGGGTACTTCCAACAAAGAATTCACTCCTCTTACATGTCCTTGTGCATTGAGCCAAGTGGCATTTATTTCATTCATTTTTCCCTCTCACATGTCATTTCCTCAATTTCAAATTCCACCTAATTGCATTTATTGGCACTTTGGCCAAAATGTGCACAACCATCAACCATTCAAATGGTGACAAGTGGCATTTAACCATTGGTTGAAAGTTAGTCCCACATTTCCCAAATCTTGCTCTTTCTTCCAAATTCAAATCTATAAATGGTAGGATTCTCTCCTCATTCTTCATACACAATCTCATGCAAAGTTACTCTCTTGACATTGAGAGCCAATTTTGTGCATTTCATTCCATATGTTCATCATTTTCACAATTCCATAGCTAGGTTATGTCAAAATATCATCAAGGAGATTTGATCAATCTACACATCATCAACACTTGCAACTTAGGAGTTGGGAAAGGGCCAATTTTGACACATCAATTGGCACCAATTCCCCCATGGGATCACAAGTTTGCTTACTTAATTAGGATTTACTTACTTTGTTCTTCATTTTTCTAGTTTGAGTTTTAGTAAATGGATTTCATGGGGAATCCTTCATTCTTGCTTGGATATGATCTAATCTTGTGATTGTTTGTTGTTTTTGTGCAAGTACAGGATAGGGGTTCACATTTTCATGGTGAATGGTGGTGCAGTTAGTTGGATGAGCAAGCGGCAGGCTATAGTTGCTTTGTCCACTACAAAGGCAGAATACATGGTAGCTACACATGCCTTTAAAGAAGCGATCTAGTTAAAACATTTGTGTTCTAATATTGGGTTTGATGTAGGGAAAATTTCAATTTACTGTGACAGACAAAGTGCTATTTGTCTGGCGAAAAATCCTACTTTCCATTCCAAGACGAAACATATTGATGTGCAGTATCACTTTGTACAAGATATGGTGGAGGATGGAAATGTCTATTTAGAAAAAGTGGATACTTTGGAAAATGTTGCAGATGCATTGACAAAACCAGTGAGCATAGACAAGTACAGGTGGTATGCTAGTTCGATGGGCGTTGGTACCCATGAATCTCAGTAGTTTTTGAATGCTCTGGAGGTGTCAGTAAGATCTTCATCAAATGGGAGATTGTTGGAAAATGTGCCTCAAATTTACTGACATGAAACTCCTAAAAGAGAAAAATCGGCGATTCTTGGGATGTCTTACCGACAAGCAGCTTGGTCCTGAAGGTTTGAAATGATCATGTTGGTGTGACTAATTGTTGGTCTTTCCGATGGGATCCATCGGTATGATCTGAACATTCGGCGAAAGTTCTCTATCTCTCGGCGAAGGTAGTAGTCTAACCGATAGGTGATGATTGGTGAGAGTCTTTCCGATGGTACTCCATCGAGATAAATTTGGTCTTTGATTAGACCTATGAAGATCAGACCGATAGTAGAATTTTGGCCGATGGGATATGGTCAACGTGAGTCTTCCCAATGGTTCTTCATCAGTGTGAAATAAGAATTCGGCCTAGCCTTAAGATCTCCATTCGATGGTTGAAGTCTAGTCGATGGATTGCGATCGGCGTAAGACCTATCGATGGATGGCATCAAAGTAACCTAGTTCTTCAACCTAGCTTTGGATGATCGTCTCGACTGTATTGGTCTTCCTGATGGAATCGATCGAGGTAAGTCTTCTTGATGAGATCAACAAGTAGAAACTTCATCAGTATGACATGAACTATCAGAGGATCTTTGGAGACTTCCTCTGAGGCAGTATCTCAACCCAATGGTCTTTTGGTTAGTGAGACTTCACCAAGTCAGACCGATAGAGCAATAGAAGACTATAGTTTGTGATTGTCAAAGGGGCAGTTTGGCATTGGTGAGACACGATCTGGTGTCTCATCGATAAGTGATATAGTTGGAGAATTTTGACCGAACGATTGTCCTATGTGATTTGTTTTGAACCAATGAGAGAAGCGGAATGTAAACCATTTGCAGTTGGACTGTTGTGACTATTCACTTGTGGGAAGATCAACATATCGTTTGTGAACTATGAAAAAATATAACTCTTTGTAATGGTCGAAGGTTGAATCATTTGAGCAGTTAGTGTTTTTGAATTGTATGTTGTGTGAGCATTGGAATAGTAAGACATAATGAAGTGTGATCAAGATTTGATTTGTCCAAGGTTGATTAGGGAAATGGTGCTACTATAAAATTGGCATCTAAAAGGAGAGTTTGTAACTTGTATGCAATTCAATTACTGTAATACAAGCAATTTTTCTTTGGTGTGGTAGGTTTTTCTCTCGTAAGGGTTTTCCCACGTAAATCTGGTGTCCAATTGTGTATGTGTTTATTTCTCTATTCTTTTATTCCTTTCATGTGCATCATAATGAACTGAAATTACAAAATTTAAAGATGTAGCTACATTCTTCTCTGAGTTTTGATATTAGGAGAGTTTGTTTTGCACCTTAAGCTTTCCTAACAAACCATTGATATATATATATATAGCATTTATGTTTTATTACTTGTGTTTATTGTGGTAAATGTTAAATGACATTGTGATTAAATATTCTTTGTAAGAATATGCGATCTAATTAAAACTTATTCTAGTTTCTATTAGATGCAATCATTGTGATTTTGTATGTTATGCTAAATTAAATGCACCTATGATATAATTACAGAACATTAAATGCTCAGATAATGATTACCTATGCGCCTATGATTAGATTATCTTGAATAGTATGAAATCTAAAGTAACCATCTAAAAGTTAATTTAAATGATTACCTTAGTATTCAAGACACACAAAGAATTGTTTGTCAAGAATCAAGCAATTTGAGAGCACATAGACTGTCATCTACTAACTCTAACGTCATTGCTTTATCATTCACACTATTCAAGTTAGACATAATACCAGTGCAGATGCACAACATTAATAGGTTCTTTGAGAGGTGTACCATCTATTTTTGTTAATGTGTATGCACCAAACCCATAACTTTCATTAACTATATAAGGTCCCAACCAATTAGGATTAAATTTTCCTTTTTCATTCGGGTCAGCATTAACATTATGTTAATTTTCAAATAAAGCCAAATCACCTTTGTTGGATACACGAGGGATGACATGATCACCATAACTACATTGCAATTTTCTAGCATAAGCTTGGAGATTCTCAAGAGCGTTAATGTGTTATTCATCAAGCATCTCAAGTTGGTGCAATCATTGTTCTTTATAAGTTTTTTCATCAATAAGCCCTTAAAGAGAAATCCTTAACGTAGGGATTTCTAACTCCAAGGGCATAATCGCCTCGGTACCATAGACAAGCTTATAGGGAGTAGTCCAAGTGGATTTTATGATAGTAGTATGGTAAGCCCATAATACATATGTCAATTGTGTGTGTCAATCCTTATTATGTTTATTTATTGTCTTCCTTAGGATTTGTTCAAGAGTCTTATTAGTTGATTCATCTTGGCCATTAGATTGCAGGTAATAAGGTGTTGAAAAGCAATGTTGGACATTAAATGTTTCTAGGAATTTCTTCACGTCATTATTTTTAAATGGTGTCCCATTGTCTAAAATCAATGCGGAATGAGGTCCAAAGCGAGCAATAATGTGTTCCAATATGAAACAACATATTACATCAACAGTTGTTGATCGAAGAGGAATAGCTTCTACCCATTTTGTGGAATAATCTATTGCGGTGATTATAAAAGTATGTCCGATAGAGGAAGGTGGTGAGATTTTTTCTAATCATATCCAGTCCCCATACTGAGAATGGCCAAATAGGAATTTGGGCTCGAAGCTTAGAAGCAGGAGCATGAATCAAATTTCTATGTTACTGACATTTGTGACATCTCTTAACATACTCAAAGAAATATTTTTCCATATGTCTCCAGTAATATCCCATGTGAACAAGTTTTTGAGCTAATGATCTTCCTCAAAAATGACCTCCACAGACGCCTGCATCAGCTTCCTCAAGGGCTATGAGGATTTCATATTCTTTTAGACATCTAAATAAAAGTTCGTTAAAGGATCTTCTATATAATATGTCGGCTTTGGGAAGACGATCTCAATTATTTTTAGTTGTCGGCTCAAGAAAGGTACCTTCTTTTCAATAATTAAATATTGAGCTATACCATTCGCTAGAACCTTCCATAGTTTTTGTTAATACTTCTTCGACTTTGGACTCAATTGATGATTTCATGATTGGATGAAAAATAAATGTGAAGTCCTTTGAAGGATCTTGAGGTAATATAAGAGAAGTTGCACTTGCCATTGCATTTGCATGTCAGTTATCCTTTCATGGGATGTTATCAATGGTAAATGATTCAAACTTCTCTAACAAATTCATTGTGAGATCCTTCTATTTCAATAATTTTCCACGCTTTGCTTGATATGTTCCATTTATTTTCTTAATGAATAATTGTGAATCATCGAATATCTTGATATTTTGAACTCCTAAAGCTAAAGTAGTTTGCAAACCAGCAATTAATGCTTCATATTTTGTCATGGTGTTGGTGCATAAGAATTTTAAATGGTATGATAAAGGAATAGGCTTTCCTGCAGGCGAAACTATTATAACCCCAATGCTAGAGCCTTTTCTACACTTAGATCCATCAAAGTATAATTCACATGCCTCTTCATCTTTTTGAATAGTCCACACGTTCTCATCAAGGAACATTTCCACATTAGGCAATGTCAGGGGTAAGGGAGCGTCTGCTAAGTGGTTGGTTAAGGCTTGTCCCTTAATTGCTTTTTGTGAAACAAACTTAAGGTCAAACTTTGTTAACAACATAACCCATTTAGCCAAGCGTCTTGATAAATCTATTTTATTGGAAAGGTGTTTTAGAGGATCAAATTTTATAATCACATGTATTTCCACATTCAGTAAGTAATGTCTTAGTTTACTTGTAGTGAATACAAGGGCCAAATATTATATTTTCTATTGTTGTGTATCATTTCTCATAATCAATGAAATTTCAGATAATGTAATAAACAAGATGCTCTTTGTCATTTTCATCTTGTTGAGCCAACAATACTGCGAGAGCAAGGGATGATGCAGCTATGTAAAGGATGAACGGTTTGTTTTGTTTAGCAGGCTATAAAACAAGTGGAGTTGCAAGGTAATCCTTCAATTTATCAAAATCATGTTTACAATCCTCGTTCCAATCAAAGTGCACACCTTTCTTGAGGAGATGTGTAAATGGTAACGTTCGATCGATTAAAGATGCTAAAAAATGACAGATAGCTTGAATTCTTCCTTGTAATGTACGCAATTGAGATATGTTCTTAGGAGGTGGCATGTTAACTATAGTATTAATTTTCTTCATGTCCACCTCAATGCCTCTGTGAGATACAATTAAACCTAGAAGTTTTCCACTATCTACACCAAAGACACGTTTTTTTGGATTCAATCTCATGTTATATTTTTGTGTTCACTCGAAGATTTTTTGGAGGACATTTACATTGTCTTGTCTTGTTAAATATTTGGCTAGAATATCATCAACATAGTCTTCCAAAATCTTATGTATGTAATCGTGAAATATTTAAGTCATAGCTCGTTGATATGTTGTGCCCGTATTCTTCAATCCAAAAGGAATCATGACCCAAATAAATGTTCCTCAAGTTGTTATAAATTTTGTTTTGGATTTATCTTGAGGATTGATAAAGATTTGATTGTACCCAAAATATCCATCCATGAATGACAACAAAGCATGTCCCGCAATCAATTCTACTATCATGTCAATATTAGGAAGGGGAAATTCATCTTTTAAAGATGTTGGTTATTGTGTTGGATAATTGCGTGGCTTCTTAGTTGTTTATCTCCATGGCATCTCACTTTCTCTTCTTTCATTTCTTTGTCATTGAGGCAAAAAGGGGGAGAGATGATATGTGTTTTGCCATCAAGGACAAAGGGGGAGTTTGCTGGCTTTCAGTTGTTGAAGTATTAGTTTGTCCTTGATTCCAAAACTGTTTTATGGGATTCATGTTATCACTGGTTCTATTCTTTGGAGTATTAGTCTATTGAATGAATGTTATGTAGATTCTCATGATTGGTATCATGCAGTTATGCAGTTAAAGGATTGTGATGATATGCTTGATGGATGTTGATAGGATTCAGATTGATATATGATTTGCAGTTACATGTTACATTTGGTTCACATGGTGACTCACATGGTTCATGGTTGGCACATGACACATTGGCATCATATGATCTTGATGGCTCATGATGATTACAATTGCTTTACATGGTTGTTTCATGGCATACAGTTACAGATTTCAATTTTTGATACATGTACATGTTGGTACTGATATTTGACATGGTGTAAATTGTGTTAGTGCATGCAGTAGCTTCAGATATATGATATTTTTATCTTGACAAGTTCAGGTTTTTCAAGTTGATCATTTCATATCGATCATAGTGATCATTTGATTCCAGGCATGTATCTTGGTTTCAGGTTTCTATATGATGACGCTAATGTGGATAGTGCTTATCAGTTTGATAGATGGTTTCATTATGTCAGGATGGTCCTTTATTATTGCATGTCATAGGTATATTATTTTAGTTTGATCTTGGCTTCATTGATATTTATCAAGTTGATCTTGGCATCTTTGGCATTGGCACTCAATGCATGGTCATTTTATTCTATATTCATGGCATTTGTTTAGTTCCTTGGTACCAATGGTTTTTGACACATTGATTGATATCCATGGCATATGATTCCTTTATTCAGTTTCACATATTTCTCTTTAGTAAGGGTTGATGGCTTGGCTAAAAGAAATGAGGTCACATTGAATATTTGATATCGAGTCTCTTTGCATTTGTATTGACAATGGAAGGTGGCTTTATAAGTTTTCGTTAAATCTGGTTCATAGTTTATACATTGCTCTACTAGCAATTACCTTGGCTAAAGATTTTGAATTTGGGCTGCTAGTATATCATTGTATTACATTGGTGAATGTCTTTGAATTATTTCATGGTTAATATACCCTTTGGTGAGGATATTAAATTATTTATATTTTACACCATAAATGGTATTGGGCACTAAAGTGATATAAGGTCTTAATTAATCAAAGAAAATCAAGCCCTTTTCGGGCATGCCAAACATTAAGGAGTCGACATTAACAATAAAAATATCTAAACCCTATCGGGTTCCCTTAAGCATATAATAGTGGTGTCTATCAATCACTTTGAATTTCACTTTATGTAAAGTCACTTGGAAATAACTCATGGCAGCTTAAGTGGCATCGACAACTAATGTAACTTCACCATATGTGATTGGTATTATCTGATGATTCGACATCCTTAAGCTTATTTGGCATCGATAGTTTGGAAATAATAACCAAAGTGATTATGGTGTCGGCATCCTTGGTAATTTTTTTGGACAGTGGACTTAAAAACATTATGATGTTTTATTAACACATATGTATTAGTCATTTCGGACTTCAAATCATCATTTTCCTTGGCAAATTCTTCGATTGACATGAAGAAAGATTAGGGCAAAGTCTTCTTGTTTACTTTTCTTAGGGTTTGAAACCCTAATCGCCACCATGGTAAATCATTTTGTCTTATGTTGTAAATTTGTGCATATCTCTCTTTTGGCCAATTCTAGAGGATTTTTTGAGTTCGTTGTAAACTTGGTCTATGGATTATGAGCCAATACAAGCTTGATAGAGGATAAGAGAGTTGCGAATCTGGGCAGCTATGGTAGTTGGCATCGATTCTATCTGGTATCTATTTGATTTCTTTGCAACATAAACAACTATTATTTCCATTGCTTGAAGAAAGTTTTATAAGGCAGTTATTGTTTCATTATGTTCAAATATGAAAAGATTCGGTGGGTTTTGATAGGATATCATTCTTTTCATTCGGTTACTCTTTCTTCATTATAAGATTTATGCAAATGTTGTTTGATTGATTCAGACCTGTGATCATTGTGTTATGAAAAATGGCTATCCTTTTGGGCATTGTTCAGATCTTGGTGGTTGAAGATGTTTTGTGTTGAAATGATGCTTTATTTGTCATCCACTTGTCATTGCTTAAGGGGTTTTTGAAACATAACTATGATTGTATTTTGTTTCTTCAAAAACATTCAAAACAGGCACATGAAAGGTTTTTGGGTGCTTTTTTTTTTGTATTCATTTAAATATAGTGATTAATTATTGTGTTGTGGTTGAGTTGGATTGGTTATCTTTTGAAGTGTTAGTGCACAAAGTTCAGTAATTGAAAATCTTGTAAATATGGTGTAGAGTGTTTAACTGGTATATCTTGTACTTTAGAGATTCAAAAATGAGGATATTTGACATATTAGTATGGAAGAGGTTTATGAGAGTTGTATTTGAAATAGAGAAATCCTCTGATATATTATTGTTCCGAGTTTTTGAATATGGGGTTGGTGCTCCTTGGAATGGGTCTTCCTAAATTTGTAAGGGGTTTGTGCTCCTCGAGTGGGTGCTCTAAAATTTTCCAAGAAGGCATTGTAAAAAGTGGTTTTTGAAGTTAAGCCAGTGAGGCATCATTTTCTAGAGTGGTTTTTCTACCCCAAGAGGGTTTTCCACTCGTCACATTCTTTTTCTTGTGCTCTCATTTGTGGTTTCATTGATTTAAAGTAATAATGCTTCAAGATTGTAAAGATCTATGATTTGCTTATTTTAGTTCTTTAATGGTTGCATTCAATTCATTAATGTATTTATCTTTGAAATATTTAAAGCATAAATTGATTAAGTTTTTCTATGAAAAAAGTTAAAATTTGTTTAAACACTGATTCACCCCCCCCCCCTCTCTTCTGACTCCAACAACTTGAGGGGGAAAAACAGAAAAAGGATCCCAATTTCAAGGGAGTTTTTCCAAATATTTATAATCGGATTTTGAGGATTGAGGCTATATTGTAAAAATTGGATAAGTTTGTGGGGCAGCTAAAAGATCAAGAACAAGATAAGGGGAAAACCCTTATGGTAGAGGAAAGGCTAGAAGAAATCATATGTCTTCACCAGAAGACCTAAGGGGATTGTGAGGAAAGAACAAATAAAGGCCACTCCCACATAATCTAAGGAGTCAAGAGCATCAACCCCTGTGCCTTAGGCACCCCTGTCCCCACCATAAAATTTATTTAATATTGATTCACCTCCAAGGGAGCCTTCCCCTAAAAGGAGAAGAGTTGACACAACTAGCCTTGTGGATTATCCTTTGAATTTTGGTGATGATGTGTTTGTAACCAATGATGATATTGCACAACACATGCCATCTCCACAAAGGGGAAATGATTTACCAACTCCAAATAATAGGGTAACAAAAGTTGTATTGACAAGAGTGGATAATGTTGATGATGTTAGGGATCAGGCTTACAAAAAATTGATGGATGATGATGCATTTGTTAAGAGAAATGTATTCAAAGATTTTTTTTGGAAAACAAAGAGAAATGAGGAAATGGCTCAATTTCCTAAGAAGCTAAGAGAGATAATATCAATAAGATTGGTTTCATAAATGAAAACTGAACAAAAGGAAATGAGCCCTAATGAGGGTAGGAAACTTGTGAGGGATAGTGGCATTCTCTTATTACCTGAGTGGGATATATTATCTTCTATATCCTTGGATACAGTGAGAAAACATGATTCTTAGGTATTTTCCACTGAGGAGGAGGCCTTATGTGCATTACAAGGATCAACATTTAACCCTCAGTGGGATACTTCAGCTATTTGGGCACTGACACCAAAAACAAATAAGCCCACAATTGTAGAGCCTACCGGTGATCTAAGAGGGGGCCTCATAAAAAAGATATTTTATGATATCTCAGTAATTGAAGCAGCCACATTTGTTATAAATGTTGTTAAATTTAGCAAGGCAACAATTGATTCATTATAGGAAAAATATGATCAAGAAACTAAGAAGTATAATGTTTTATTGATTGAATACAATAAAGATGGGAAAAGTCTTACAGAGTTGGAATTAATGGTTAAGATGATACAAAATCAGTAGCCTCAAATGTAACTAGTGCCACCAACAGCTCCATCCCCTTCTTCACCACCACCTCCCCCACCTCAATCTACTAAAATCGTTGTCTATGATGAAAATAGACCATTAATTGCAAGCACTTTTGCTGCCCCACCATCAAGAGCAAGGATCAACATAAGGGATTTGATTAAACAATTGAAGGCACATGCAAAGATATTGGATCTCTATGAGGAGGATAAGTATCAAAACAATGTACTTATAATGACCAATATGTTAGAGAATTTGATGGGGAAGACAATAAAAAGGGTGAACATTGTACATAATAGTATTCTTTAATGATGACAACCATTGATATGTTTGAGAGGGATAGATCAGAGGCAGTCCCATTGATGCAATTATGGGTTTCTAGGCTCAATGCACTAGCTAGCATGATCAAAGGATCAACTCATGATCCAAATAAGCTAGAGCAGATCATCCCAACATACAAAATGGTGAAGGGCATAACTGATTATAAAGGAATGGTAGACCCCATGGAAAAGAGAATAAGGGAACTACTCCAAGAATTTGATGAAAGTGATCTTGGCCTCTTGCCAAAGATTTTAGACTACAATGGATGAGTAGAAATATATGAGCATTGGAGGTCTCAAATGAAGAATTTTGTTGCTACTCAGGCTTTTCTCATTTGTGAGAATAATTCAGTTGATATTGGTTTAATGAAAAGTAGCATGGATAAGCTATGGTTCACTAGTAGGTTTTTAGAGGATTTTGATAAAGAAGTATATCTAGTAATGAAGAGGTATGACTCATATAGGAATAAACTGGATGAATTCATGACATTCAACTAGCCATCAAAGGAAGAGTATGATACTTGGGATAAGAAATACAATGAGCTACCTAACTTGTAGTATTTTCCAGGATGATGTGGAATTATTTTAGTCTCATATTCTTACTCAACACTTCCAACTTCTACAACAACATCTGCAAAAGGGAGTTTTGTCTTCTAGTGCACCGAAATCCTTATCTTACTTGCCAACTCACTTTCCCAGTTCTTCAACAACAAAGAATAAAGAAAGGAGAGGAAAAGACATCATCTATCAACATAAGAAATTTTTGGAAGGACAAAGATTGTTACAAGTTAATATAATTGTATTTGTCCTAGTAATATTCTATCCACGAGCAGTTGTGCTCACTTTTTGAAATGTAATTTAGAATTTCAAATTAAAATGTAACATGTGTACTTGGGTTGAAGCTTATTGCTCCCTTGTCTTATAAAAGGGAATTCAAGGCCATTTACACAAATCTTTTGGAGAGTTTTGTAATTGAAAACACAAAGAATAGATTTGAGTCTTGTTTTTAGGTTATTGAGTCTAAGCTTGTACAATTTATAGGATTTGTATAATAGTATTAGTATTTTTTGGATACAATGGCATAATTTTGAAGCCAATTGTCTCCTTTTGTATGTCTTTCATAGATTATGAATGAAATTGGTCAAATATCATTCAAAATTGTCTCCACTTTATTTCCTTTGGATGTATGTTTATGTTACTATTGTGGTTCAAAGAACTAGTTAAATGCTTTAATGGAGGTGTATGTTTGTGTGAGTGTATGCAAGGATTTGATAAGTAGGATTGGTTAATATTTTTGAGTACAATGATGTAATGCATTATTGTGATGCTCTATAATTCTCAGGTGAAATATTGTTATGTAATTCCAATTGCATGAGTTATGACTCCATACCCTAGGTTAAGACACCGATCTTGAATTTGTGTCTAAGTTGTAGCTCCAAGATCACTCAATTAAAGGACATTTACAATCAATATACTTATTCTTAGAATTTTCATGTAACGTTTTTTGTTCTCTTGCTTTAAATTGTTGAAAGCTTAAAGTATTTTTCCAAATATTTCTATTTTTACATTTATCAAGCTAATTAAGTGAGAACATATCTTCTATTAACAATGTATCAAATAATTTGGTACAGGAGGTCTGAAATACATTGTCAAGGACCACTCTCTTGGGTTTTGTATAGCCCAAATTGTAGAGGGGAATTATTTTAACTTTCACTTGTTTGTTGCCTAGTCCCTCAAAATAACTGACCATTGGAAATGATAAATCCATAGGTTATTTGTGAGATCTAGTTGGGAATTGAAAACAACCAACAAAGTCCACCTTTTCTATGATTTCATTAGGATGCAAATTCACAAGGCAATTAGATTGACTTTCAACCCTAAATGGTGAGCCAATTAGACCTGGATCTAATCCTTTTTTAGTCTTAAAAATTTATTGGAATTGAATTGCCCCAAATAACCCTATTAAAAAATGTGCCCTAGACTAAAAATGTAAGATTTTGAAATCTAGAAAATAATAATAGAAATTATGACACCAAATCTAGACTTGGGAGGACACTATGCACCTATGATATAAATTTTGGTCAAATTTATTGGGACATTGGTGTCGAGGGCGCCACTGTCCTACTAGGTATTTTTCAGATCTATTTTCACAATCCTCAAGTGTCGTATCTATACTTTGATTTTTCATCTGAAAACATGTCGGATCACTATCAGATTTCTAAAATGGAGTTTATGAGAGTTGCCAAGGATTAGGGTTTTGAATGTAACAATGAGAAAAGTGTCTTTAAGCTTCCTTTGATCTTCTTCAACCTGAAATAACCCTTCGATGGCTTCCTTGAAGGAATGAATTCATACATATCACCTCAAGGGTCTTGAATCGTGTTTGCTTGATTGGATTGAATGCTTGAATGCTTTGGAGACCTACAACAATGGTTAGGCTTCACAAAATAATGATAACATGAACATGAACTCACATACACTTTAACATGATTTTGGATCTTGAATTGCTATAATAAATATTTTAATGGTTGCTCTTGAATTGTTGAATAATTCTCTCGATAATTCCTTGATCATAAGTTTTCCTTAATGCTTCCAAGATGATCTAAAATGATGCACTAACTAGGTATTTATATGCTATTATTATAATTTCCCAAAAGTTAAATTTCAATGATCGACTTTAGAAATTCAAAATTTAATTATTAAAATGACGACCTCGACATATTTGAATTTAGAGCCAAAATAGGGGGACATAGGCACCCTAGATGCCAGTGTCCTAGCCCTATTTTTAGGGGTTTAAAGTTTTGAGGACAAAGTATTAAATGAGAGTATTTGTTTTATGCTTCCAAATTATCGGAAACTATTTAAAATTGGGAGACATAATACATAATTTAAGAAATTAGGAACTTAATTAGGTCCAATAAATTAAGGGGGAGAAAAACATAGTGTGAAATTGTCAAGGGTGACACTTTATGATACTACATTTAACCCCCACTTTAGTGAGAGTATGAACTTACACTCAGAATCACACTAAAGTAAAAAATATGTCAAGAGGGGTTCAATTGTACAAATGTTGAAGAGATAGGATGACTAAGGATCAAGGGGGATGCACAAGCCCCAGGATTCAAGATCACATGGAAAACCAAAATAAGCACAAAGGAACACACATGCATGTATTATATGCAATAACACAACATACACAAACATAATGTCAAAAAGCACAAAGCATACACGATAGAAACGCATGGCGCGATGGAACATAAATATGACAACAAAATAAAAACAAACACAATGTAAACATGGAGAAGACACACAACACAAGAAAAGGTCAGTACTAAATATTCGAGTTGATAAGGCAAAGATACCTCAGTCTTAAATTGTCTCAAATACCAAAAATCATCCATCGAATGTGTTGTCTAAATAAAATTATGCTCTCACAAGTATGTAAAATCACTTATGAACACATGGCTCCACTAGAAAGCAAGTTGAATTATGCGAGGTGGCCATGTTAAAAAGGCAGTCATGACCCACACCATAGAAAATTTTGATATTGAAAGGGTGAATCACAAACCAGAAGGCACACAGGCTAGTGAGGACCATTTTTCACTAGGTGAGCCCTCAAAACCAAGTAGCAAAATGAGAAACACACATTAGGTCTACAAGGTGTAACCATAACCATACCAATAGTTATACTCCTTGATAACTTTGATAAGGTGCTACAAAATGATCAAAATTCTATACCAATGCTACACTAAGTTTAGCCTCTATGAACAAATTGAAGCAAAATAAGCTACAAATGGCTGACAAGTTCTATTATGTTAGGTTCCATGAAATAAAAAGGTTGCACATGGCTATCAAGTTGTATTATTCTACATTCCATGAAATAAAAAGGTTTGACATCTCGGGGGATGAATAAAAATCCAAAACCTCAAAGGATGTTGTAATAACATCACCACAAAAAATAACAATAAAAAACAATCAAAGGAGCTTTATTTAATACATAAAAGGTCACACCTTGGGGAATGTCATACTTGACATCACCACCAAAAGATGACTAGCCAAGGAATAAAATATTCACATCTTAGGGAATATTAACATAACACTACCACCAAGAGGAATGCCATATGCTAAGAAAGGTCACACTCTTATGGAACATCAAGCCTAATGTCACCACAAAGGAGAAACTAACATAAATCAAGAAAGCCACACTTTGATTAACAAGGTCACACTTCCTAGGAGATGTATGCTATCATCACTAAAAAGGAACTATTCCACATGCAAACAATGAGTGGGGGACTATATTCCCCCCTTAAAATGTTAGTGTGCTTTCTACACTAACATTTTAAGAAGATAAAAAGGTATCCCTTGCTAGAAGGAATGCACCTAGGACAAGGCTACCTAACCCCTTTCCCCCCAAGTGTAGGGACAAAGATGAGCCAAAATGGATGATAATATGTTGCTCCTTGCAAAATGAAATATGATTACATAAATCCAATTTTATACCCTCATGAATGGTAGTGAGCATTGTGTGATACTACAACTACCACATGACAAGGAGCATCAACTAATGCTATTGATTAAGTGAAAGCATTTTCGATATTTTTTTATTTTTGGATAATAGCCAAGACCTATTGTTGTTTCTTGTGTTAGGCTCTATGGGTACATAGATACCTTTTTCTTTTACACCACATACTTTTCGTTATGGCCAAATTGTTTCAACAGTTGATAACCTCTTCCATAAAGTTTTCCATTTCTTTCGAAGAAGGTGGTTGTTCATGATCATCTTCATCATAAGTGGATGTGTAATTTGTGTTTTCCTCTTTGCTAGAAATTATTGATATTTTTTATGACAGCGATAAATTGTTTAGATACAATTGCAACTTATTTCTCTTTTTCCTTCACTTTTTTGTAATCTTTTATTCCCCTATGAATGTAGGTGTGAAATCTAATGATCCCCAATCATCATCCAACAACTTTGTAAAGAATGGAAGGCTCTCGTCTTTATCCTGAACTTGTATAGGTTTTACTTTTGTAGTTGGTGTCAATGTTCTAAGAGGATCATTCACTCATGTTTCAGTTTGTAAACAATTTTAGACTTTGGATCAAATTTTATCGTGTAAACCTTATTGTTGTATATGTACTTCATTGAATGATGCAGCGTTGAAGGCACTCCTTTCATATCATGGATCCATGGTCTAACCAAGAGAAGATTATATGAAAGATCATGGGGCATGACATGGATGGGAGTTTGTAACACAACCTTACCAAATTTGACAGGTAATCTTATCACACCAATCAGTTGTTTACCCACATTATAAAAACCACGAATGGAAAAATCATCTAGTTGAATCTTAGTCTTATCCACTCCATTTTTTTCAAAAAGATTCATGCTAAAAACATTAAGTCCTGAACAATTATTGATAAGGGTATGTCTAATACCAACACTATTAATGATAGCCACTATCATCAAAGCATCATTTCTTTTTTGCTTTTTCAAATTGGGTAATTCACTTTGATGAAAAACAATGTCCAAATTTGGTTGATTAATATTCTCAATCAAATCTGTCACATCATTTGGTAGCACACTAGGAGGGATAACAATGTTTTGCAAATCCTTTTGAAGCATGTCATGGTAAGCAAGTGATGTTTGAATTAAATCCCACAAGGATATCTTAGTAGGAGTGTTATGAAGTTGCTCAACAAGATCAAATTATTTACCACTACACAGTGGAATATTAGGTGCAGATGGGAGATATGGTTGAGGCAATCGAATGGATGTTGGTGTTTATTTTGGTTGCTTATTGTTTCTAATGTTATATATGTGAGCTATAGTATGATAACTTGGTTGGTGTGACACATGATTACTAGTAAGTTGTTTTACAAAGTTTTAGATAGCACTTGGAGATTTAGGAGTTTCTATAATGAGAGGTGACTTAGGAGGTCCAATAATTAAGGGACTTTTAGGAGGTCCAATAATTAAGGTACTTTTAGGAGGTCCAATAATTAGAGGACTCTTAGGAGGTCCACAAGGAATTTTAGGAGGCCCAATAATCAAAGGAGACCTAATAGACACTTGATCATTCATAACCTTAACAAATTTGATCTCTTGTTGATGATTTTCTAACGAGGGGGGATCTAAGGTGACTTTATTGTCTTCATCTAAGCAAGCCCTCTTACTATCTTTTGAAATAAATGACAATTATTTCATCCTCTTGTCCAACAATATCTTCCCAAGTAGGAGAGGTAGGGGGAGATAACCAAATAGGATTCTCATGACGCTCAATGCTTGGATCTTCTAACACCAAGATGCCTTCTTCACAAGAATGTGAGGTATCGAGAGAGGAAAAACTATGATTGTCATGAGTGTCCATGATTGTATCTTCTTGCACAAAAACATTCTCACAAATGGGAGAGATATTGGGAGATGATGAAGATTAGGAAAGTTATATTGAGATTTCAATGATTTCATTCTCTTGCGCCAAGATGCTCTCACAATTAGGAGAGATTTTGGGGAAATGACTAACATTCATATCAATGATTTCATTTTTGCTTCCTTAGATCATGTTCATAAGTAGGGAGATTACAATAATACAAACCATGCATTGCCCTATGAAAACCACATCTTTGAAAAGGAAACATGTTGTTACTTTCCCTATGGATGAAATGATCAAAATTAGATAGTTTTGTAAATAAAATTGAAAAATGGACACCAGATTTGGACAGAGGACACTAAGAGAGTTGTATCACATAAATCTAGGCTCAAAAAAGTAGGACAGAGGCGCCCATGGTGCCTATGTCCTAGACAAGGTGTCTAGAAATTCAAATTTTGACTATTTACGGTGTTGAAGGTTTCTAATTTTGTGTTCAGACAAGTGTAACAATGAATATTTTCCAGAATTTTGCAATTATTTGTCTGTGGACCCAAGAGTGAGTGTGCAACAATGTTAAAAGAAAAATGACAATTTTAAAATGCATAAATAGAATTTAGACAACAAAATCCTACAAAAAACACTCGAATAGAGATCTAAAACAAATTTCAAGCAAAAAAAGCAGGACAGAGGCACCCAGGGTGCTTATGTCCTGGGTAGGGTTTTGGGAAATTCAAAGTTTGAATATGCTTGTTACTATTTAATGTTCTCAAATATGTGTACAAATAGTTTTGACAGTGAATATTTTTCTAGGTTTTACTAATTTTATGACTATGAAATTGAGAAATGCAAATATACAACAATGTGGAAAATGCTTGAACAAAAATGACAATTTGGAATGCAATATTCAAAGCTAAGGTGCAATAATTAGCTGGTTTGAAAATGAAAAATTGTGAGAATGATGATTTGATTCAATTTGAAGTAAAACTATGCAATTTTTCACTTTTGTGACTTAAATGAAAGATGCCTAAATGCATGCAATGCCCAATTTCATAATTTTATGATCTAATGAATACAATTTGAATGTAGATCTTATCTAAGATGACCGAAACAAACCCTATTGCAACCTATAATGCAATATGAAATATAACTTTTTGAATTTTTATGCTTTTTGTGATACAAAAATGGATGGCTAAATAAAAATTATAAAACAATGCAATGTGAAACCTGGATCTAGGATGGAATGCTTCAGATTTCAGAAGGTATATAATGTTAGCATGTTAGGTTCACCAAAATGAAATGTAGAAAAGTGGATACCTTAAGCTTAGTATCCAAAACTTAGAGTTAACTCTACCTTTTCTATGATTTCATTAGGATACAAATCCACAAGACAATTAGATTGACTTTCAACTCTAAATGATGAGTCAATCAGACTTGGATCTGATCCTTTTTGAGTCTTGAAAATGGATTGGAATTGAATTTGCCCCAAATTACCCTATTAAACAATGTGCTTTAGACTAAAAATGTAAGATTTCAAAATCTAGAAAATAGTAACATAAATTTTGACGCCAAATCTAGATTTGGGAGGACACTGTGCACTTGTGATATAAATTTTGGTCAAATTTGTCGGGACGTTGATGTCGAGGGTGCCATTGTCCTGCTAGGTATTTTTCACATCTACTTTTGTAGTCCTCTAGTGTTTTATCTGCACTTTTATTTTTCATCTACAAAATTGAGTTATTGTGAGTTGCTAAGGCCTAGGGTTTCAAATACAACAATGAGCAAAGTGTCTTCAAGCTTCCTTTGATCTTCTTCAACCTGAAATCACCCTCCAATGGCTTCCTTGAAGAAATGAAGTCATACATATCACCTCAAGGGTCTTGGATCTTGCTTGCTTCATTGACTCGAATGCTTGAATGCTTTGGAAACCTACAACAATGGTTAGCCTTCACAAAATAATGATAACATGAACATGAACTCACATACACTTTAGCATGATGTTGGATTTTGAATTGTTGCAATAAATCCTTTAATGGTTGCTCTTGACTTGTTGAATAATGCATTTGATAATTGTTTGATCATAAGTTTTCCTTAATGCTTCCTAGATTATCTAAAATGATGCAATAACTAGGTATGTATACGTTATTATTCTAATTTCCCTAAAATTAGATCTCGATGGCCAACTTTAGATATTCAAATTTCAAATAATAAAATGTCGACACCAACATATTTGAATTTGGAGCTAAAATAGGGGGGACATAGGCACCAGTGTCCTAGCCCTATTTTTGGGGGTTTAAAGTGTCAAGGATAAAGTGTTAAATGAGAGCATTTTTTATGCTTGCAAACTATAAGAAACTGTTTAAAATTGGGCCACATCATGCATAATTTAGGAAACTAGGAGCTTAATTAGGTCCAATAAATTGAGGGGCAGCAAAACATAATGTGAAATTGTCAAGGGTGACAATTTACGACACTATAGAACCATAAAGAAAATCATTGAAAAGTCTAAAATACTTTAATAAATAAGTGTGATCTTTTAATATTGTTTCGACATTATAATTTTATTTTTTATATAGTAACAGGTAGTCATTATTTAAATATGAGACCAAGTGTCTCGAGTTGATTACATTGTGTCATCATTATTAACCATATAACCATGAAAATAGGAGATTAGTTTACTCTCATGGTTTAAATGCAAGTACTTGAACAAGTAGTAGTTGTCAAGTCCCAAGTTGTTACGAGAATGTAACATGGGTGTTCATAGTTAGAAAAGCATATCTATCCAAGTCGTTTACTGATCTAGTGAGTCATCTTTTTAAGATTGGGTATATTAATAAAAAGTCAAACAAGTTGGTCAAATAGTCAATTTTGAATTAAACATTAGGTCAAAGTGGTTTCCAAGTCGACTTAGAGGTGTGTAAACATACGACTTCACTTCTTAAAGAAGTGTTTGAAATGTTTCAAAACTTTGGTCAAAGTAATACAAAAGTCTTTACTTGCATTGGTTGGTTCACTGTGATCTAGATTGCATATCCAATCAAAATAGTCATACTTAGTTAGAGAAGTCTAAAGTTGTATGGTCGATTGGTTATGTAGGACACAACACTAGACACTCAGATGGCATACATGTAGGTTCCTTAGTCTATAATCTTTGTAAAGGGTAGGGCCACTTCCAATTGGAAGGTGTGTGGAGGATTGTCAATCTATGGTTGGAGGTAAAGCACTCGAGTGATGCTCTCCCTCTTGTAGATGACAACGTCAAGGCTTGTGAAACTGAAGCATTGTCCAGATATAGAAGACTTGACCTTGAAACTATTTTGTAGTTTGTAATTTTGTATACTTAATAGTTAGAGAAGTCTAAAGTTGTATGGTCGATTGGTTATGTAGGACACAACACTAGAAATTCAGATGGCACACATGTAGGTTCCTTAGTCTATAATCTTCATGAAGGGTAGGGCCACTTCCAATTGGAAGATGTGCAAGAGACCGTCGGTTTGTGGTTGGAGATAAAGTACTCGAGTGGTGCTCTCCCTCTTGCAGACGATAATGTTGAGGCTTGTGAAACAGAAACATTGTTCAAATATGAAAGATTTGGCCTTGAAACTATTTTGTAATTTGTAAATTTTTTTACTTAATAGTTTATCATGTATGAATTGTAATTGGAAAGTTCTCTCATTTTCAAGTTAAAATGTGATATAATTTCAAATTCAAGAGTTGTTTTAAACTTTCATATATCATATATAAATGATGTATGAAAAAGATTTTTTTTACATTCCATTTTTAAGCAAATGATTCATTTCACTTTTTAGGGTAAAAACCAAAGTATTTGTTGTGTTGTATGAGTGAGTTTGTTACCTGTTTTAAGCAGTTGCACGCCATTCATATGTAGTGTTATGGAAATACTTGGTGTTCATAGCACCTTGTTAGATCCATTCTCTTAGGATTATTCCCACCAATAGCTTTCCTCCATTTGTCGGGCGGCTGATAGCTCATGTATCAGATTTTGTTCCTAGAGTGCATGGTTTCTTGTGTCCCTTAATTGCTCCTAGATACGACCGAATTGAGCCCTACTTGTGTTCAACCCGCTTAAATATATTGCCACAAACATGTTTGTTTGAGGCCTTTATTTTGCACTTTATGTAGTTGAATTTGATGAATACTGCACTGCTGTTTATGTGCCTGAGGTTTACTTGATAGTTTGCTGAAAATTTGGGTATGTGACAAATCTTAACTAGGAGTTTTTCTGTCCCACTGTTTTCTCTTTTATTGCTGTGAGTAAAGGCCAGCCAGTGATAAGATAGAGGATGCTACTGACCCCGGCAGAATTTGAACATATTTAAGTTTGTTTAAACATTCAAGTGATCACAGTTTAATTGTCACTAGTAACATAAGGTTCGAGGTCTCCAGCATGTCTATGAGCAGTAGATATTACCTCATTCTTTCTTTAGTAATTTAGGGGGATTCTATAACAAAATATTTTTGCTTTGCTGTACAAGTCTTGAAAACACATGCATGATGACTCTTGTACAGGGATTTGTAATACAATTTTGTAACAGAACTTCTTTGCTTTGCTGTACATGATTTTCCAACAGAATGTCTTTGTTTTGCTGTAATCGATCAACAAAAATAGAGCAAAATTTGTTAATTGTTTGTGTTATATTTATTTGATATGGCATTCTCACTAACTGCAGTCAATATGTTAGATATGCTTATATGATAGAAGGAGCATGGCCATGGTTATTCCAATATCAAAACTTTAAGTTGCAGGGAAATCTAAAAACCAAAATGTCTGTATGAGGGCATGCCAATTTAGAGTTTCCTTATCCAAACAAATAAAAGAGGAATGGTTTATGAATAATAATATGTAGTAAAAATAAATAACAATTTAAAAGAATTACATGAATAAATGAAAAAAATCAATGAAACCACCAACTCTACAAAAGACTTGTAAAAAAATTTAATCCAGTAACTACCAAACAAAATAAACTAATCAGCCTATGGAAGCTTACTCTTTATGACCCTATTTTCTAAAATTTTGAATATACCTGTATTTCAGGTTATTTCAGGTTACTCTTAATGACTCTATCTGGAATCTTGTATTAAACCTTATGTATTGGGTAAAAGATACACCGTAGATTATACATTAAATCTTACCGCCTAAATAATGTACGCACCTGGCACATACATATTTGTCGGACTGTATGAATAGAGCTGCAAACCAAATACATGTTTAACTACTCAAATACATTAGCATTTTGTGTCACACTTTTCAAATTGGGCACCGGGCCTAGAACCCAGTTGACCGCGACTCTCCATTTTCATTAATTTATTCATATTCAACTAGGTTAGGATTTCTCTCTTTCAAATGAAATCCCGTTATACAATGCAAAACTTTTCAATGTAGAATTACCAACTATAACTGCAAGCTCATAATAAGGACTACAATAAACAAAAATAAATTGATGAACGCAGCGGGTAAAGAACAAAACAGTAAAATTGGCACAAAATATTTACACAAATAATAATAATTTATTAATCAAGCGGTCCAGAAGCCTTAAATATTTCCAGAGGACCATGTTCCAAAATGGCCTGCATAGAAATCTTCAGGCACAGTAACATAAATGCTGGTAGAAAATGATAACCAGTTTCGCATCCCATATCACTTCAAAATATGAACAAAATTTGCCTATGAACTTTTTGGCATAAGCGATGAATTTAACAGATAAATACAACCCAAAAATGACTTATTTAGACAGCACAATATCATATATACAGTTTACTGCGTCCATAAACTAATCAAAAATAGCAATTTCTATCAGAGAGTTTGCTGCTTCCAGTGCCATTGCAAAACTTAAATAGCAACTCCATTGCCTGGTTGGCACGAAGATTGTAAGATAAAATCATATAGAAAGTTTTGTCCTTATATAGAATAATCAAAATAGCATATTTATTGGGCCGGACCTCTGATGCCTTCCAAAAACAAAATGGCCATGAAAGGTAACCTGTGCAAGCGCACACATCATTAATGAGACACTGTAGGTGAGTTTTGAATTCAATCTCCTAGCATGCACAATCTGTGAAATAAATCTGGACAGCTTTGCACAAACCTGCATAAGAAAGGTCCCCTCATCTGCTGCTTTTGATTCAACCTATATATTAAAATCTGACAACCAGTAATTGAGACCGTCGGAATCTTGGGAGCTTACTTGCGAGGCCCCCGGGAACTACAAAGTATAAAACGCAATAAAAATATCATTAGAAGAACAACATAAACGTACTACAGATAAAGGAATCTCACAGTTTTAGAAGATTAGAAATCTTGATGAGACCTTTTTAAAACAGAATTGTTAGTTCCTTTAAGTTTTAAAAGCTACAACATATTTCCCAGTTTCCTTAAAATCTTATACATCTAATATAAAACTTTGGTAACTTTTTTACAGAAAATATTCAAAATAACTTGTTTTTCGTAAAAGTTGGCGTAAATCTTCACTTGATTAGAAAGCATATTTTAAAATTGTTTGAGAAAAAGCCCATTCAATACTTCTAGTAACTAAGATTTCTCTGTAGATAAAAGCATTAAGAGTCAAGTCTAGCCGACTTACATCAGGTGGTGTGTCAAATAAGGCCTGTAAAGGAACTGCAGAAATATCCGGCAGTTCTCCTTCAGGTTCATAATTTCCATTGTGCACCCTTTCATCTTCAACGTTTTCGGTAAGTTCCTTTTGAAGTTCATGGTTTCCACTACTGCCTTCTTTTTCTGGTTCGTGGTTTCCGCTACTGCCATTCCCAACTTCAACACTCTCAAGACGAGATTCAGATCCATTGCCTCCAATTCGACCATATTCAGAGAGATAAGGCATGGAGCTGTCAGCTTGAACAGTCCCTTGGCAAGCCTGGTTCTCAAGCATCTCACTACATAAAAGAGACTGATCAGGCTCCTGAGAGTCTTCAAAAAACTGGGATGCAGACCATGATGGATAGTAATCCAATGTTGCATCGAGGAAATAATTCTGTGTGTCGTACTCTATTTCCTTGCCCTTGTAAAGCTGATGAGTTGTTGCATCAAGATATGCAGCCTGCATCCAAAACAGTTCAAGCACAAAAAACCAATTACACTAAATCTATCTTTGAAGAAGAGTTGTAAATGCAAAAGATAGAAATAAGTTCTTTTGGGAGAAATACAAGAAACCGGTGAATTTTGGCGCTTGATTTTGAATAAAGTTTGTGAACACGTCTTAAAATGTAAAAATGATGCAATTCTCCGAACTTTCTATAGCTGAATCAAACGAATTAAAATATCAGGATATTGTGGTTGGTGGATACTCTTTGATAATTGATTCATATAATGTTCCTATTAAGTGGTAAAAAACTGTGCGAAAGGGTGGATGAATGTTCCTCTTACAAGGTAAGAACTCTGAGTGGTAAAGTGTAAATGACTGGTTTTCTTTAAGTGATAAAGAACTCTGTGTGGGAAAGGGTGAATGACATATTCCTCTTTATGCTTAAAAACCCTGTGTGGGAAATGTATGTACTCTTAAACCTAGATGATGAAATGTAACAGCGTGTTTCAATAGAAAAGCACTACAAAATGCTGATGGAAGAACCTAAAAGACCAGCTTGAACGAAATCAAAGCAAAATCACTTGTTTATTGTTTCTAACAGAAGTTTTACCTGAGGTGAAACTGCAAAAGGCGTTTGCTCTTCTTTGACTACATCAAGGCAAGCATGTGTGTTTCCTGAACGTGATTGAATGGGAGGAGTGCATGCATTGGGTGTAACCGGACCCCCCTTGCTAATCGAAGTCGCAGCATCCTCTTGATGTACCTGTGGATCACCTTTTTCGCATTGCTTGGTCTGTTGTTGATAGAATACTTTTGATACAACAAATTCACCCTCCCTTTCATCCTCCTCAGTACCAAGATGGTACTGATGCAGCACCCAATTAGTTTTCCCGGCTTTTGAACCCTTAGCAGAAGTATACAGAACCATGATCTTCTTGCATCCTTTCTGTTTCCCATTTTCAATTACAGGCTTTGTTTTGCCTGTCTTGTGCCAACGTACTTCTCCTCCAGTAGAAACATCATTTAAGATTTTTCTACATTTCCGATGTCCTGTTGTATAAGCCTTGCTCGTTTTATAAAAAACGTGAATAATACTACCATCTTGTTTAATTCCTGTCAAAAACCTTCAGATAAGCCAAATACATATATAAAACAGAGAAACGACAGTTATCAAAGGTAGCCACCAATTACCTGGCAAATTTTCAGGATGTGTATAGCAAATTCCACCCTCATCTTTCAGTGTCAAAATAAATTCGTCTATAAAGGGATGAGGCTTTGCATTACCAATTCCAAGTTTTTCAGCTAAATGTCTCAAAAGTTCTTTATCTGAAGGGTCGAATTTCACACCTGCAGGTAGCCCAGGCCAGTCTTGCGAAACCTGCAAACAACAGATTATCTTATGTACACCGTTTAGCTCTCAAGTACAAAGTGTTGTGATTGTTATCTACAAATTGGATTCTAAAGAATCCCAATTTCTGACAACAGATGTTTACATTATCAAAAATCTTGCGTCAACTGATGTCAAATATAAATGAATACCAACATTCTTTTGCATTTCTAGTCTAAATGTTTTCGGTTGCTCAACCATTAAAAGAATTGTTAGCTACCTTTCAATGAGACAAAATGTTATAAGCCCCAGTACATTCTACTCAACCCATAAAAGGGAATTCGAGATAAGCAAAATTCAGGAAACAAAATTCTCATTGAGAAGATTGAAAGCAGATAAAATTTAACAAAGGTAGCCATCCTATCACCTTATATAAAATGGAGGTATTTGTTTCTTATCAATGTAGCAGTAAAATCTGATGATGAATTGTAGAGTCAAATGGAACAAGCTCAATTAGGACAAGTATTGCAGAGCTTCCATAACAGAGCCTCATGCCCAAATCGGAATTCTATAAGAAATAATAAAAAAATTAAATTGGGCAAAATACTGCATCCAGATTTTTGAGTATTGAAAATTTGAGTAAAATACACCATCCAACCTGCCCTGACAAACGAACCATAAGAATGCTTGGAAATAGAACCGGCCACTTTCTCAATTTCCTTAAGCAACCAGAATTTCAAACCTTGCACAGCTGTCAGTGCTTTGAAGACAGATGAAAATCTTCTAACAGGCTAGTTACTGTCCTATGTGACCTCAGCATAAAAGATATTGACTAAGGACATGCACAAAAGTATAAAATGAAAAGGTCCCATAAAATATTGCCATGTAATTCCGTAGAAATGGCCAGGTGAAGAATAGATTATGCCACTGGAACTTACGTAAGGTTACTGCTTAGAGAAGAATTTTTTGTGTCAATTTTTTGCAAAAGCGAAAAACTCGTGCAAATTGCCCCTAAATTTTTCTCAACAGGGACTATTTGGACAGCTACTGAGACGTGGCCCTAAAAATTCTTAGCAGCAGCTACTTAGAAAATTGAAGTGCCTTTATGGAACCAAAAGGTAATGTCCATCTTTTGCTACTTGATGAAGGGGCTATGGCACCTTTCAAAGCGCTTAGTCAAAGGAAAGCTTTGGTTAATAGAAGTATCGTAGTGGTCAGTTCGATTGAAAGTAAGAACTTATTATACCCATTGGAAATGCCCACCTTTTGATCCAAGATCTTCTGGCATCAAGTTTCCTTTTTCTTCCCAGTTTTGAAGGCATCGGATCTCAGTGTTAAAGTTATATATTCTAATTATCCAAAGAAAGCAATAGATTTAATATTCTAGATGGATAAGGCTCATCTCCACTTAGATGTTGCAAACTACTCAATAGTGTGGACTGTGGACTATGGAGAAACAAAAATATTCAGTCACAGAGAATTGCAATTAGCAAGTAGATTGAGGCCATACATGATTATTGTCGATTTTATAGTTGCAGTTGGGGCAAGCAATGCTGGCATCACTCCTCCAATTTTTTCCTCTTGCATTTTTAACTTTCGTCGCAATTCCACGACCATCAAGAATATATGGTGCTCTGCATTGTCATTTGAGGAAACAGAACGTTAGCTTTCTTCTTATGTATCTGAGTATTTTATGAACAAATAACTGATAGTACAATTTTTATGCAAAGTCCTCAACGCATGATAATGGTTAAATTCAATTAAATGAAGATGGAAATCGGTGAATTATTTTGCAATGAAAAAGAAAAGGGACACATTTATATATAAAATATCATTTTGAGAAATATTTTGACATTTTCAATTAGCTTGATTCCAATATATGTTTGTAATCCTCAATTAACCATTAAAGAATTGCAAGTAGTAGCTACCGCAGAAGCATTTGGATGAAGTTGTTAAGTTATGATTACAAAAGATGGGAACAATACCTACAAAAGTGCACATGTCATTTTTGCATACTGGTGCAGTGCAAGTGGCAATCGAAACAGAAACGCTATGGTTTTGCCAGAAACAATTAACCGTTTTCCTACAACAATTCAGAAATTATTTCCAATAGCTAATCTCTCGACCCTTTAGGAAAAGTTAGACGCTAAGTGACCTAAAATTCTCATATTTCAGTATACTGCAACACAAGCGATATACAAGACTACAGTTTGTTTGTAAGCTCATGCCCCTTTAAAATCAGTCTTTAATTATCCCTGTATCATGAAGCAAGGTAGATGCAAAATTTCCAACAATATTCCAGCAAACTAAGCCATAGTGCATGAAAATTTAACAGTATGCACATGCAAATAACATTTGCTTGATACTTGATAGTGATCATTAAGAGCATAATATTATGGTTAAGGCGTCATTGTTTCAGTGGTCAGCCAGATTCAAACCCTCACTGGGTCAATGGTCTTGCAGGTATTGTGCCTCTGATAGTCCACAGCACATACACGTTTATCTGTTGAACTTGAGGACGGAAACCCTGTTTGTAGTCCCACCACCTGGGCCCAGTTAATGCCCAGATTGAGGCAGAGGGTCTGATAAAACCCTCAATTTACCGATTTAAAAAAAAAATACTTGATAGCGGGACATGTTTAGTCAATTAAAACCATATCCCACCTGCTACTATCAGTGAAACAATCTATGCAGACACATACTTTACCACTACTGAAAAGCAGAAGCAGAACTATGGTTTTCATAAAGTGAGAAATAGAATATCATTTTCTATTTTCAAATATTCCAAAAGAATAAAACACATATAATATCTTTTGCTCTACATATACAGCATTGCAAAAACACTGAGTAAGATGATCCATGAATTATTACGCTCTGCAACTGTCAAACTGGTGCATACCAACAAAAGATTTAGACTCGTTAAAGTGAAGCATTAGCCTAACTCTAACAAATGCCCACACCTCAAACCCGAAGGTTCTTAGCCAACTTAAAAAATACAAGTAGTCCACCCTAACATACAAGTACTTCACCTGCTTCCAAAAAGACATGCAACCCTGCTTTTTGTTTTGTCACAGCATTCATGGCCCATGTCCAGTGTTTTCTGTATTATCAAAGGAAATGATTTTTTTATCTTTAGGTATGAGGACTAATTCTTTCCATCCCCTTCCAATGTTATGAATCATTGGCCATACCTATGTTTAGTTGCTCTTTATGAATGATGTCCTCCTTACACTTTATCAATTCCAGCTTCCAAGTATAATCTATTCACCATTGGGAATTAGCCAACACAAAACTGGGTTATATGTGAAAGGCAAGGAACTGGACACAAGAAGTTAGGGAATCTAACTCAAGCAACATAAAATTGGCAGCATCATAATAAACTAGCTGTCCCATGAGTGTTAACGCATCATTCTCAGCGGGTGCTGTTGAGAGAATTTAGGGGCCTTTTTGATAAATCTAATTCAATACAATTTTCAATTATTTTGATCTTTCTCTATTAAAAGTGGCTGGGGATAACAGTAAATCTAACAGTAAAGTTAAAAGGAATTGAAATTTCTCAGAAAAATATTTAACTAATTGATAAGTGTTACTTGGATAACTTGGAATCTTCACCTTCTAAGTTAGAGAGGCCAATTTATCAGAGGAAATCTTGTGCAGTTGCTGCAGAGAGGCTGGAGGTTTCCCACAGATGCAGATGTTAAAAAATTCATAAATATTAAATTTCTATATCTACCTGCCAAATGGCAGACCTTTGTTGGGATATAAGACTGACAATTGTACCTACATTGTACATGCTGAGAAGATTTAATTTTCTGATAAAGCAATTTTCATGCAAACTGCTCTTAGAATTTTTCAGAAGTATCTGAGGAAAGCTTCAACCCTCCCATACCCTCCCATTTATATTTTAGCTTAATATTTATTCATACATGAAATAGATGCATACTTCTAGGTCCCAGCCCAGCCAACCAGAACCCCTTGTGTGAACTAGGGCACCGTTTCACTTTCATTCATATATCCCGTAAATTTTGTACCCCATGGCTTTGAAATATTGAGCCGAGTAAACATAGCCTTGTACCCCATGGCTTTGAACTAGTGAGCTGAGTAAACCTAGCCTTGTCAATCCCTCTAGATTAATTTATGCTCATTTCACCATTCAGAATTGACTTACAGAGACAAGTGCTATACTTAGCATGCACAGGGTTGTCCTTCATCTCGTAAGGATTCAAATCCTAGAAGCTTAGAAGAAACATGATGATTTAATTTAAAATTTCAAAAATGGTCTCAGGTTATCCTTGAGCAGCATAATCCTGTTCAAGATTTGATTTTTCAGAAAATTTTGTTTCAAAATAAAATCGTTTAAATTTTATGTGTCCTTTTCAAAAAGGATGTGCACAAACTGCAAAAAGGATTCTAGTACAGTTTCTACCATGACTATTTAGAAGTGCAGCTCCTATTAATCTAATTTAGATTTTATATATATTTTTAAATAATGTGAATAAGAAGTAAGAGTATATTAGCACACAGTTTATATTATAATTATTTAGAGGTTAAATCAATTTGTAAGGTATATGAATAAAAGTATAACATATGAATAAGAGTACAACAATTTTAAATAAGCATAAAGATATATGTTATTTTTCAATATCTTATTTTTGTTTAAAATCTCATTTTTCAAGAATAGTGACTTCTAAATTAAATTAATTTAAAATTTTGTGTGCTTTTTTTAAGAGTAAAATGAAAAAATTGCAACAGGATTCTAGCACAATTGTTACCATGGTGATCTAGAGGTGCAGCTGTTTTCCAATCAAGATGTAGAGGGCTAAAATGAGTAAGGGTACCTTAATTTATAAATAGATGTAAAGATGTATGTTCTAGTAAATTAATAAATAGACTTAAATATGCATGTTCCAGTAAATTAATAAGATTGAATAAGGTAAAAGAAAGATAAAAACGTGTGTTCTATTAACTGAGTAAGAGGAAATATGGTTAAAGATAGACATAAAAATATACATATTCTATTAATTTAGTAATAAGAATTATGATTAAAGATAGACATAAAGATGCGCCTTCTAGTAAAGAACAAAAGAACAAATTTGATTAAAATAAATAAAAGCAGAGTTATGCAAATATAATTGCATAGATGAATGTATATAGTCACATAGATATATGCATAAATGTATATAGAAATAATTGTGCCAGACAAAATGAACAAAGATCAAATGAATAAAAGAATAAATATGATTAAATATCTGTGTTATAAGAAATGAATAAAAGTAGAGTTATGTAAATATAATTGTATGGATGGGTGTAGAAATAAATATAGTCACATAGGTACATACATAGATGTATGCATAAATGTATATAGAAATAACTGTGCCTTAACTGTGCCCGACAAAATGAACAAAGATCCAATTATTATAAACAGGGTTATTAAATACAAATATAGTCACATAAATGTGTATGCAGAAATAACTGTACCCGACAAAATGAACAAAGATCCAATTAAATAGTCACATAAATGTGTATGCAGAAATAACTGTACCCGACAAAATGAAAAAGATCCAATTAAATATAGTCACATAAATGTGTATGCCAAAATAGATGCATGGAAAATGTGTAAATAAATGAATAAATAAGAGTAAATATGATTAGAGTCGCGTGTTTAGAAAAATGGATAAAGATGTGTTCAAATGTACAAACGTGTGTGTATAGAAATACACGTGTGGATTACAGATATGTGTTTAAATGCATAAATGTGTGTATAGAAACACACATGCAAATTACATAAATATATATGGATAATTGCATATATATATGTTATAAAAATAAATGTGTAAAAAAAAATGAATAAAAATATAATTACATTTATATAAATTTAGTTTAAATAAATAAGATACAGTTAGAAATTTACATGTATGACAAGAAGAAATGGATACAGGGTACAACCTTTAAAATGGATTAAGGCAGCAGAATAAATGAATAGGAAAAAATAGACCCAAGTAAAAATACTAAAGAAGAAATGGATTAAGTTACAGTTTTATTATATTCAAATATAATCTCAAACAAATTAATATAAAAAAATAAAAATAAAAATTGATAGGATGCAACTGTAAAGGTATTTTCTATGGCAGGAATGAGAATATGATTATATTCTATATAGATAGTTATAAAGAAGATGTGGTTTTGAAAATAAATGCAAAATAAATCATATAAATCTTGTACAGAAATAAGGAAAACTTATATTAAGATGCCAGCACCAGTTCTACCCATCAGACTAGCAAACCACCATCGTCAACAGCTCCTTACTCCAATGCAATGCCTACATGCTTAAAGCCTTAAACTTCCTTTCTCCCGAATGAAATTCCATCAAACTTTTAAAAGAGAGAAGAAATCTCAAAATATAATCAACAGAAAAAGTTCATTATTTTATCAACTTAATTTGTCCAAACTGCATGAGCATGCCAGAACAATTTGTATGCATTAGGCTTCCAAATTACCAATCAAATGGCCCCTTGCTTCAATGCAATGTGTTGGGTTTAAGGATTAACCTCCCCCCGATTAAAAAATAAATAAAATAAAATCAATATCTGAAAATGTAATCAGCCGAATCAATTAAGCTGCTATTTCATCAATTTCGTTTTTTTGAAATTAAATTAGAATGTCAAAGCATAATACATCCATTAGGCTCGCAGGCCACAATCAACAGGGGCCCCTTGCTTCAATGCAATGCGTATTTTCAATCCACTGAACTCGCAAGCTAACATGAACAGGGGGGCCTTGCTTCAATGAAAAACATACAAACCCATGCCCAAATACCCGTCACATTAAAAATTGGAAAACCATAACATCCGTAATCAAAAAAACCAAAAATAAAATGCGACACCTGCAAATCCTATCACGCAATGCAACATACAAAAACACATTGCAGGGATTCTAGCTGGCCTACCTCACCATTGGGTACTGGACTGTGCAAATTTCCCAACGCCAACTTCTTTCAGCTCATACAATTCTCAGCAAGACCAGCATAAACCCCGCAAAGTTACTTTAAAACCCTGAGAAATAGTGAACTAACAAATGCTCCGTTTTGTGATGTCTCCACACCATACAAACTATATATCAAGGCGGGAAATGGCCCAAAGAGACGTTGTGGAGGCTCGGTGTCCTCCGAGCGTGAAGTTCCGACAGAATCTTAAATGACGAGGTTGATTAGAACATCTAAACTAGATTCGGTCACAGGTTTGGTCCCGAGCCTGGCAGAGCAAATCCACTTTCGAAGGAACTTTGGAAAGTGGCGTACGACGACTTATGTAATAAAGTTTTGACTAAATGAGACAGATTATGGTTTAACTGTGGATTAGTTTAGCTGTAATTTACTATTACGGGAAACTTGTTTGAGGGGCTATTGTTTTTCCGATGAATTTCATCCAAATATCGAGAAAACTGGAAAGCTGGAATGATGACTCAGAAAGTAAATGCCCAAATTAGGGTTTTTTTTTAAGACGCCGTGTATTTTATTAGGGCTGCCGAAATTAAATGTAAGATTTACAGTGGAGCGACCGATCTGGATTTCGCATGCGGCAACTGTGATAGATGGTTGGAAACTACATGATTTAATCGATTCCCATAAAAATTTAATGCGGGTTGTTACAGTGTTGGAAATCGGATCCATTTCTTCACTTCGGGACTAAATTTCAATCGCGAAAAGTTGATGCATTCTGCGCTTTCGTAGCTGTGTACAATTGGCATTTGCTGTGCGTTGAAAATGGTTTAAGAGTAAAACACGGATTCGGCCGTGCTCAAATATTTTTAATATTAAAGATTTTTTTATTTTTAAATAGAGATTTTTTTTTTAGAGGTTAATAGTAATTTTTATTTGTTTTATTGATTATTGGTATGAATATGAATTAAAATTGTCTAAATAATTGGTTTTTTAAATATTATTATGTAGATTTTAAAAGATGGGGAAAAATAACAGTTTAGGTGCATCAATCTATTTTAATATTTACATGCTTGTAAATTTTTTATTTTTCATATTGTAAGGAAAAGAAAACACTCAATATAATTGATTTTAAATTTTCTAAAACGTTTTAGAATGAGGTTTAAGAACATCTCATATTTTTTAATTGAAATTAAAAAATGAAATCAATTTTATAAATTGTAATGATGTTGTTTTCTTTATTTATAGAATCTTTTTATTTTTTTTCCATCTATACTCACCTTTGGAAAACCAAATATTTAACATTTTTCTATCTACACTCACGTCCAAAAAGTGATTTTACACTCACATCCAAAAAGTGATTTTAATCCTTTGTGTATAGAGTTTTTCCAATCTCTACACTCACGTGCAAAAAGTGATTTTAATCCTTTGAGTATAGAGTTTTTCCATATCTACACTCACGTCCAGAAAGTGTTTTTAATCCTTTGTGTACGGAGGTTTTTCCATCTCTACACTCAAATCCAAAAAGTCATTTTAATCCTAATCTTTTATGTATGGAGAAACAGTTATTCAAATAATTGTTATTTTGTTGATTAGCATATTTTAACTGTTTTTTCATCTATACTCACCTCCAAAAACCCGATTCTATTCTTGTGTATGGAAAAGTAATTACTCAAATAATTGTTATTTTGTTGATTAGAACATTTTATTATTTTTGAATGATTACTATATGAATTTAGAATTAAGTCTATTTTGATTCACAAAATTGCTTATATGTTAGTCATGTGGGCAAATGTTTAATTATTTGATTCTTGTTTTTTTTAAATATTCTAACTAAATATTATTGTGTTCCATTAGTCCATTTTGTGATTACATGTTTTAGTTTACTTATGTAATTATATTTTAATATTCAAATTTACATAGACTAGACTAATGTATTCCAACTCAGTGTTTTAATGGAGAGAGAGTATCTTGGAAGAAAATGGCATCACTAATGTGTAATGACATGGTATAGTTAATAAATATAGAATATGTATGTGTGTATAGAAAAAAATGTGCAAGAAAAAATGAACAAAGATACAAATATATAATAGAAATAAGTACACAAAATAAATGAGCAAACATATAGGTGTGTGTAGAGATATAAATAGACGGACAAAAATAATAACGTACTACCATGACATTATCTAATGACAAGAAAAAATGAATAAAAAAACAAATTAATGAAAATAAATAAATAAGAGTACCATAATAAATAGACAAGAAATGTTAAGTACAATAATAAAATAAATAAATAAAGCATAAACCTAAAAAATTATTTGTTTAAAATATATATATATATATAACTATTATTTAATTAATTAAAATAAAATATATATTTACAAATAAATTCATAATTAAATAATAAATAAATAATAATATTATTATATAACATTTTAGGTGCAAAATAATTAGACATAAACTCCTAAAAAATTACCCAATATAATCTCAAGTGTGCCAAAATAAACTGACATAATTAAATTTAAATATACTCTCAATCTGAAACTCCTACTTTTAAATAAAATTTACATAATATTTTTATTAAAAAAATTCCTAACTATTTATAATTTTAATATTTTTTAAACATTTTAATATCAAAATAAATTAAATTAAAATACCAACACCATCGTCTCATAGGATTAATTTGATCGTAATTTAGTATTACCGGCAACTTGTTTGAAGCGGTTTTATTTTCTGATGATGTTGCCTCCAAATATCGAGGAAAGTGGGAGCATGGACGCAGACTCGTATTCCCAAAGTAAATGCGCTTGACGAAAGCTATTTCCCCATGTTATATTAGGGTTTTTCTAGGGCACAGATTAAATATAAAATATACGGTGACCGTTTCTTTTGACGGTGGACATTCAGTGGTGCAGTTGTGATATTGGAAATTTAAATATTAGAACGAATTCCCCCAGAAGAATAAAGGTCGGTGGTTGTGTTGGAACTTGGATATATCTGCATGCGCTTTCACAGGCGTACAATTGGTATTTGCTGGACGTTAGAAATGGTTAAGGGTAAAATACATTCCGCCGCTTCTGGGAGGGTGGGGGTTTGTTTTTAAAAATTAGAATTGTATAGATAATTGATTTTTTTAAACATTATAAAGAAATAATTATTATTTTTGGATGATTGTTATATGATTTTAGAATAAGTCTATTTTGATTAACAAATTTAATTATATGTTTGTCATGTGGATAAATATTAAATAAGTTGATCATTGTTGTAACTAATGATTTACAAGTTTGAATCTTGTTTTTACACATGTTCTAATTAAATATTAGTGTTCTATTAATTCATTTTATAATTATAAATACAAAATAAATGCGCATGAATTTTTCTAAGAATTTACTCGCTATTATCTTAAATGATAAAAAATAATTTCACATAATTAAATTTAAAAATACTATCACAAACTCTTAATTTAAAAAATTAATTATTTTATTTTTTAATTTTTTTAATACCAAAATAAATTTGGTTGAAATACCAGCACCCACTTTACCCGTCAAACTAACAAATTATCGTCACCATGAGTTTATAGGATTAATTTGATTATTATTTACTATAATCGCAAACTTGTTTGAGGGGTTTCTATTTTCCAATGAAATGGCCCCATTAGGAGCATGCACTAATGACTTGTATTCCCAAAGGAAATGCAATTCCCAAAGGAAATGCATTTAACAGAAGTTATGTCCCCGTCTTATATTAGGGTTTTTCTAGGGCACAGATTAAGATTTACAGTGACGGTTTGTTTTGACGGTCCATGCTACAGTTGTGATATTGGAAATTTAAAAAGTTTTCATCACTTCCCAAAGTATGAATGTAGGCGGTGGTGTTGGAGCCTTGGATTTGCATTTTCCATTTCTTGTGTTCATACCTTGTGAGATTGGGGACTAAATTTCAAAAGGGATTTGAATTTTGGGACAAGGTGAAAACTACGCTTTCACAAGAAAGTTAGAATGGGATTTTGCTACTAGTTATTTTTCATATTTGAAATTAAATAAATTAAAAAGAATATATAGTTTGATTATACGTAACGAAAAATAATATATAGAATTAGTTTTGGTCTACAACAAATCATTTTTTCTCTTCTAATTCTCTTTTATTTTGATGATGGATCATAGAGTATGATCTGAAACGTTGATGCAAAAACTTAAACACAATCAAATTCAGAAACGATGATTTCAATTAGCAATATGGATTGTGGAAACTTGATATCATTAATATGGTACATGTTAATTGAATTGTTTTGGTTTTAAATTTTAAAGATGATTATGACGAAATTTTGTGGTTTTGAAAATGAGTTGTTTGTTGTTCTAATTTGATTATACTTTTATGGATCTAATTTTTAACACTATGTGCAAACCTAATATTGGACTCCTAGATGTGATCTTGTAGAATGTGGAGTCTTAGGATTCACTCACCTCAACTTCTAATATTTTCTTGTTACAAGGATAAGTAATTTTCATAAAAACCTTTGAGGAATCTGTTGAATCCTGAGAGCCATGTTCTCATTAGTTAATCCTTAACAAATTGATTATATGGCTCTAAGAAAAACAAGCAATGATAGTAGGCAATCATGTAGTGGGTCTAGGATGAAATGATATCTGATTATACACTAAATTGTTTTTATCAACCTTCACAAATATATATTTAGATGTGCTCAACAAGTTCTATGTTAATTCTATATTTATTAATCAATGTCCTTAAATACAACATATAGGCACACAAATCACATGTTAAGCTGAACAATAATGACTAGTGAAGTGGTCAAAAAAAAAATTTTAAAAACTTTAAAAGTCAAGTTTAGATTTGTGACAACAAAAGCACGACTTATGTCAAGTTTGCACCCATGGATCTAATTTGGAGTGGTGAAAAATAGGTTTAGGGATTAGGAATGAAAATCTAGGGATCATTTATGTGTTGAACATACACTAGAATATTGAGAGGGGGGTGAATCAGTATTCTATCATATTTCAAAACATTTGGAACAAAAGAAACTTCAAACTCTATCGCACAAGAAAGAACATGAAATATAGAAACAATGCACAACACAACACAACACCAAATGTACATGGAAAACCCTAGAGGGGAAAAACCACAGTGAGAAATGTTGCTAGGAGCTATTGTCCTAATCTAGCCTCACAAATGAATAACAACTACAACTTTGTTTTAGGGCTACAACCCAAGGAAGCTACTACTCCCTGAAAAGAGGTTTTAGGGTCACTCCCAAAGAAACTACAACTTCCTGCAGACTTTGTTTTAGGGCTACACTCCAAGGAAGCTACAACCCCCTGATCTGAGTACAATCTCATGAATGATTATAAAATGGCAGTCCTTCCACTATCTGAACTCAAAATTAGGCTCAATCCTTTTGATGATTACAATTATGCTTTGTCACTTCTACAAATGTCTTCTTTGTAGCTTACTGGATCACTACTTTCAGCCTTCAAGAATTTTTGTTGCCTCCAGCAAACAATTAAGCACCTTCTTCACTTCCCTTCTATCACAAAAATATGTTCAAGATGAAACTAGATAGGAATTTACACTTTTGCTCTTTCTCTTTTAGTCATGCAACTTTCATCATGTCACACACATCCATCTACCTAGATCAACTAGGCTTACAATTTATACATGATATTACATTGATTATAATTCACATGTCAACCTATAATAGAAAATATAGCATTTGCAAGTCGGCCAAACATATGACAATCAACATGAAACATGTAGAGGGCAAGACCCAAAAGACTATATACAGCACCAAGAAGAGGAACACGTCTTATGAATTCCAACACATGCTTAACCTAGTCGTAAACACTCTTCACGACTTCAATCTTCACTGAACATCATCTACACGCTTCACAAATTCAAAATAGGTCAGTCTTAAGCAAGAAAACATGAAACATGAAATTTGTCGGCCTTCACAACATTGGCAGTATACATGAATGATAAAGCTTTTCTTACACTTCTCCTAGATGAGTCGGCATGACCCATACAACACCTTTGAACATTCCTTAAAATTTGTGCAATCTTGAGCTTGTGGCACACACCCTCAACATACCTTAATCGACCATGCAAAAGCATAACCCAACAAAACATCCATTCTAGACCACAACTTGTTTTGGAGAAAACAAAAAACACCTTGTGGAGCATCAACAAATATTACATGATATTTAGGAACACTCTCATACATCCCTTTCACAACTTCACGTAGCAACAAGTTGGCGCAAGCCAACAAACATTGAAACCAATCACCAGACAACATAGTCCTATACTCTATTACTTCAAACTTTCTTTATGGAAGGACTAATGATATGAAACTTTGGATATACCACCTTCACAACATGTTGAACTTATCTTCTGAACCACATAACCATATCTGAAAACATAGAGGAATGCAATGACAAACTTTTCACCTTTGAGAACACCAACATGTGATCAACACAATCTTCAAACTGTCACTAAAAAAAAATCTTTCTAGAATCCAAGTGAATTAAAAATTGGACCACACATGCCTTGACACATCATGAAGTTATCTTCCAAACTACATGAGCAAAGCAGCACTAATGAATAAATTCCAAATTGCAACTCTCTTTTGACATCAATGACAACCAAGCTGCAACAATCTCTCTCTTTTTCATTGATGGAAAAATCATCCTCACACCACTTTGGTGCACAATCTCTCTCCCCCTTTGATGTACATTATCTCCTTCTTGAAACAACTTACAATCTCCTATGTCAACAACAACCACTACTTTCTCCCCTTGAGAGGTAGCCACCATCAGTCCAAGAATAGGGATATGGCTTGAGTTACTCTCCCTAGACAAATGCACCAACTATGCATCTAGCAAGAAAAACGAGGGGTAGTTACCCCTAACTTCTACCTTAGATATTCAAATGAATTCTTTGCAAGATCCTTTTTTTTTTAAATTGTAATCTGATCCTTGGTAGATACATACTCCAACTTTACTTCTTTATATGCAACCTTCTCTCTCAGAAAGTGATATCAAATTGATATGTGCTTGGTTCTAGAATGCATCGCCAGATTCTTTGAAATATTGATAGCACTTATGTTATCACATAGAATAGGAATTGGCTCATCATACTTTATTTTGATATCCTTTAATATTTGCTTCATCCACAATACTTGAGTAAAACAAGATGTTGTCGCAATATACTTTGTTTTTGTTGTTGATAAAGATATTGAATCTTACTTCTTACTATGCCATGAAACCAATCTACTTCATAAAAAGAAAGCACCACCACTGGCACTCTTTCTATCATCAGCACAGCCAACCCAATCAGCATCAATGAATGCACTCATATCAAAGTCATTTCCTTTTGGATACCATAATCCATAATCTGAAGTGATCTTCAAATATCTAAAGATTCTATTGATTGCCTTCACATGATTTTCTTTAGGATTAGCTTGAAATATTGCAACCAAACATACCACATGCATGACATCAAGTCTTGAAGCAGTTAAGTACAACAAACTTCTAATCATAGATCTATATAGAGTCTGATCAAACATGGGAGACTCGTCATCTTTAGTCAAATGACAACCAGTTACCATAGGAGTACTCACATATTTGCATCTTCCATAAACTTCAACATCTCCTTTACATACTTTACTTGAGAAATAAAGATACCATCATCTAGCTAAGTAATTTGAAGACCAAGAAAGAAGGACAACTCACCTATCATAGACATTTCAAATTCCTTCTATGTTTCTTCAGCAAACTTCTTGCATATTCCATCATTCCCTCCAAAGGTTATTTCATCGACATATACAACAACTATCAAAATTATTCCATCCTCAATTTTGAAGTAAATATTACTATTTGTGGTACCTTTCTTGAAATCTTGTTGAAGCAAGTACTTGTCCAACCTTGCATACCAAGTCCTAGGATCTTTTTTGAGACCATGTAATTCCTTTTTGAGTCTACACACTATGGTTATTTTGATAACCAAAATCCATCAAGTTGCTCTTTGTATACTTCTTTCAAATCTCTATTCAGGAAGGTTGTTTTGACATTCATCTAATATGAAGTCCTTATGGTTTGAAAAATAAAGAAACATTCAGATTGCTTTCATTCTTTCTATTGGAGCAAAAGTCTCCTCAAAATTAATTCCTTCTGCTTATGAATAGCCTTTGCATACCAGTCCTGCTTTATTTATGACAACTTCACCTTCTTCATTCAACTTATTCTTGAATACCTACTTTGTTCCTATCACACTTTTGTTCATGGGCCTTAGAATCAATTCCCAAGTCTGATTCTTCTCAGTCTAATTCAATTCTTCTTCCATTGCTTGTATTCATCCTTCATCCTTGCTAGTATTAGCAAAAGTTTTTTTGGTTCTATCTTTGATGGCAAAAAAATTCACTTGTTCAATTATCTTTGTAAGCCTTCTCCTGGTCAACAATCCTTCATTCTTATCTCCAATAATTCGATCCTCTGAATGATTCCTTTGAACATACTTGGCAGAAGTCTTACAGATCTTTTATAATGTTTCTTCTTCTTCTTTTGAGTAGGGAAGTGCATTAGATCCGCAGTCCTCAATTTCATACATATTCTAATGTAGATCTTCATCAACCTTGACATTTCTACTCTCACTATTCTTCCCAATATTTTTTTGTAGCACTTGTAGGCTTTACTCTGAGATGAATATCCCAGAAAGATACCTTCATCGTCTCTTGAATCAAACTTCCCCAACGTATCTTCATCTCTTCTAATATAACATTTTCTTCCAAAGACTCTAAAATACCTAACACTTGCAAGTCTTCCATACCATACATCATATGGGGTCTTACTATTGTTCAACCTTAACTATCCTCTTTTAAGAATATGGACTCCAATATGAACTGCTTCTCTCCAATAAACATCATGAATATTTGCTTCATTCAACATGGTCCTTGCCATCTCTTAAACAATCCTAGTCTTTCTTTCTACTACCCCATTGATGAAACCAAATATTAGCTAGTTTTTTGTCATTTTAATTCATACTTTTAGATATTTCTAGACACTCATTTCATATGCATTCCTAAACTTATCTATCTTTTTATGTCTTTCATGTAGCTTGAATCGAGTTTTGATGTATGGAATTATGATTATGATATGATGGTAATTGCATAATTAAATGTGTGAATATGTATGGAATGCAATGTGGATATATGTTTAATTTATGGTTATTAGTATTGTATATATGTTAAATGTGTAGTGTAGAAAAAGGTATCCCTTTTTCACACTTAATTTGGGAATAATTAATATTAAAATAAGCTTAATCATGCCTCGATTTAGTGTTGTAATGTGTTTTACACATTCACATTAAGTTTAAGACCATTCTTAATAAAATGGACTTAATGATGCCTTATTTAGGGTGTTGTAAAGTGTATCTTTACACTTTCACACTAATCTAGGGATTTATTAATTAATTGAGGTTAATTTGAGGTTAATTGGCCCCTTTAATTCAAATCCAAGCTTAATTAATTTCAAATTTTGAGGGATAAAACTCGACACTCTTAAATGATATTATACAACACTTAATTTTACAAGGTATGTGTCCTAGGTTAGTGACCTAGGACCCATTCACCACCTGGCAAATATTGTGTCCTTGCTAGGTCCTAGGACCCCCTTTTCACATAACATTTAACATCCCCTGAAGTGTGTCCTAGTTAAGTATGCTAGGACCCATTCCCCACATGGTGAATGGGTCCTCACTTAGCCTTAGGACCCCCCCTTGGGATATGTTTTTGGTGACATTTTAATGCTTTCAAATCCTAAATCTAATGTCGGCTTGTGATATTTGAATTTCATGAATTAATCTTAAGTTATATATAAATACAAAGTTATTTCACATAGTTTCATCTAAGAATCTAGAGAATTTTCATGAGATCAATCATTCATATTCAAGAAGCAAGCAAGAGTAAAGTGTTGGAGCAGTATTATAGTGTTTTTGTGGGTCTTCAAGCTCATTTATTTGTCAAAGATCAAGAATTATTGAAGGAGTGGTGATAGATGCCTATGGAGAATTATGATGGATTCTAGGTTTTGTGAGAAGCGCCATGAGATTCAACCAAGCCTAGTGACTTGTTTCCTAAGTGATTCCATCTTCTATGATCATTCTATTTTTAGCCTAAAGTGAGGTATAATCAGTTTTGTGAGTTATTAAGGGGATTTGGGATCTCCTAAAGTAGGTATTCTATATTGTTCATGTTTCATTCTAGGATCCTAATCTAACATAATTGAGTAGGGTTTTCTTGCATCATTAGAGATCTTAATCTTAGACACGCTTAAGGTTAGCATTGCACACACATTTCATGTTTTAGATTCAATTTGTCATCAAGGTTTAATTACCAAACTTTTGAGAAAAGAATGCGGATCTATTGACCCAACAGTGTGGAATACATTCCCTTCTACACCTTTACGATAGGGGAGGGAAGCAAAAACGAAAAACTAACAGTTTCTAAAACTTATAGAGATGCATACAACCATGCTAATGAGAAACCAAAAAGATAAGCAAACAAAGATGACATAGTATTTACGTGGGAAAACCCTTTCGGGTAAAAAAACCACCACACAAAGTCAAATCTATTGTATTACAGTAATGAAATGATTACATACAATATCCAGACTTCTTTGTTCAGCTCACAATCACCCAGAGAGTTTCAGATTCACTGTTACAATGTTTTTACAACATACAGTTCAAAACCCTCTTTAAGAACTCACGTCCTTCTTATTCTTCAGCTCGCAACTTCAACTTGCTCTACAACCACCAACGACACTTGACTTCTAACCTTTTTGAGAAATGACATATCTCTCATCCATATGTAACCAACTCAGAAGAGCAATGAAGTCCATCCTCAAATCACGCATCTGGTCCGATCTGACAGATTTCATACAACGAGTCAACTTTGCATTCAAAGCCATTACTCAAAACGGTTGAGCTCGCCACCCTTCGTTGACAAATGCAACTACCACAATAACTATATTGGTATCCGTCCAATCACTATTCAACCAGGTTCCACGCGTCCAAGACCCATCAGCAATCACAGCTGACAGAGCAACCAAAATGATCAAACAAACATTAGGCGTGACCAAGACTTCAAGTCATTTATAACACTGTCGGAGCCGGAGTCAGAACGAGAGTCAAAAAAAGACTCCACCGAAAATACATACTATCGGAGTTGGAGTCGGAGACGAAACTGGAGTCGAAACATGACTCCATCGAAATTACAGGTTCAGGAACCAATTTGGTTTCGCGTCTGCCCACGGTAAAGAGGAACTCATCGGAAACAGTTCTGACCGGGGTAAGTCAACCCGGGGTCAAACCAAGATAGGAACACAAAAGACCAGAGTCAAAGTCAGAGCAGGAACAGAAAACAAGACTTCACCAAAAGTCCAAGATCAGGAACCAATCCAGTTCCAGTTCCGCCTCCGCCAACTGCAAGAAACAACAATCCAGAACCAAGACAAGGCGGAGGAAAACACCCCGAGGAGAATCCAAACATCCAGAAGAACCAGATTGCAAAAGCAGGAGTCGAACTCGGAGTTAGAACAGAAACTAAAACATGAACCTAGCAAACGAACATTGCCAATTCCAAAACTGGTTTCGCCTCTGCCAGAACTAGCGAAATGAAGCGAGAAGAACAAACGGTAGGAAGCGAAGTCGGAGTTGGAACGAGAACCAAAACCTAGAACTTAGGCAAACCGAACAATGCCAAGTTCCATCCCGGTTCTGCCTCCGCCAGAAAACCCAAAACTTGGGCAAACAAAACAATGCCAAGTTCCATTTTGGTTCCGCCTTCGCCAGAACTTTGCAAACAACACAAAATCACCAAGGCATGAAAATGAGGACTTCAAGTTGGAAGTTGAGACATAATTTCTCAACAACTTTGGGTTTGATTGAGGCAAACCCCTATCCACCAACAAACATTAGAAGTTTGTTTTGCAGATAATTGGCAGATCCGGATTCGAAAGCAGGGATTTCAAGTTGTAGGAAAGAATTGCAGGTCTGGAACTTCAAGATCAGATTCAATTTTTCGGAAGAGCTTACCAAGACCCATTCACCACTTAGTGAATGAGTCCATGTTAGGGTTTCTATGAAAAAAAAAATTCATAGTTTACAAGCTACAATTGCCAATTCAGATTCCCTCGGGAAATTATACCAGGACCCATTCACCACCTGGCAAACCAGTCCCTATTAAGGTTTCAAGATCAACAAATTTCAATAGGTGCACAACATTCATCTCTTTCTATTTTTCCAGAAGATTCACTGTTTCTTTTTTTTTTGTAATAGATCTCTTCATTGCACTTTGTAGACCTAAGATTAGAGTTATTTTTCTAGTTCAAATTCTTTTCCCTAAGGTGTTTTTTGGCTCTCACCCCCCCATCCTTGTATAAAGGAGAAATTGCAAGATTCAAACCTTGATTTGACTCACCTTCTTGGGTTGATATTTACTTCATAGTTTGGACCTCATTTCTTAAATGGAAATAAGGAAAAATAGGGTCGTATTATAGTCCCCCCTTTTCCTATGTTTCATTTTGGTGAACCCAACCTTTTGATCCTAATTTCTAATTTGGAGTGAATTAAAACCCTAGATCTTAGTTTTCAATAATTGGCATTAGGTTTTCATTACTTGCATGCATTTAGGGTTCTTTCATTTTACATTAGTGAACATTGCATTTATGATAATTTTTTATGTTTTCATTGCTTATATTCACTAAAAATCAAAAAAAGTGCATTAGATCTGACTTTGTTTCGCATAGTGGTAACATTGAAATCATTATTCAACCATTTAGATTCATATTGCACATTAAATTTAGTCACCTTAATCAGCATTCAACCTTAGTCAACATTGCATTTAGAGAGTTGAAATATGGAAAACCTATTACAGAATTGACTGTTACACACCTGAAACATCAAATGCATAAGATCAAGTCAAAAAAATAAAAGTAAAATTTAGAAAACCCTAATCTGGGACCCATTCACCATATGAGTCCCTATACACACCTGTTCAACCAAATTTTTGAGTGATTCATGGTGTTTGATTTGCACTTATGTTCTTGTTATCAGACCCTAATCTGGGACCCATTCGCCACCTGGAAAATGAGTCCATGTATAGATTTTAGCAACAAAAGTTCTGACTGATTTTTAGTTTTTTGTTTGCATTTCTATTTTTGTTAATAGATCTATGAAATATTTCTCTAAAACAATTTGTTCTTGCATTCAATTTACTATTCATTTAGTTATATTTTGCAACATTGGGAAAAGCATTTCTTGCATATTTCAGTTAAAAGTAACATTAGATTTCTACAATTTTCTCTTGTTTCCAACATTATTTCATCATTAGATACGTTAGTTTACATTTTTCAATCATTAGAAAGAAAAAATACAAAAACAAAAACATCAAACAAGACCCTTGGAGAAAGCATAGTTATTTGATTATGTCAAATCTCTTCTTCATAGTTAACATATCCCTCAATCCCTTTAGTAGTGATGACTTTGACATGTTAGATGAAGCCCTTGAGGACTTCTTCTCACAAGGTTCATCCACTAAGGCTTGTCATGACAAACCAAAACACAAAGATGCTAACACAATCACACAACTTATCATTTACCCTCCCTCAAAAAAACCTCAAGTTCAAAACAAACTCGTGATTATCCTAAAACCACCTAAAAATAAGCCTTCAATTGATGATAACAATGCTTCACAACAAACGGGTCACAACACCGTTGCACACAAATACAATACAAGGAACAATAGGCAACAACAAACAACTCTTGTTTCATTACCTTTACCTCAACCTATCTTGCCTAGCGCTCCTTGTTTACCCTCGAATAGTGGAAAGGAATATAATCTTGTTGAAAAACTTAAGAATACACCTACTAAGATATCCCTATGGGATCTTATTCAATCTTTACCAAATTACCATAGTATGCTTCAAACAACCTTGCAACAAGTTATGGTTCCTCCTAATAATAATTCAAACGATGTAGCAGTGTTAGTTCAATGAATGAATGAGGTTAATTTAGATATTGTTTCTCACAAAAGAGAGTTACCCTCCTTGGAAGTTCAAAAATAACATGATGTGTTCATGATAATAGCCTATGTTAATTGAATCGCAATATAACGAGCCCTTGTTGACAATGGTTCGACCCTTAATGTGTGTAGTGTGAGCCTTTTGGAAAAGATTGATATGGATAAGAGTGAGATTGTCCCTGATTCTTTGTCTATCTGTGGATTTGATATTATAGGAAAACAACCACTTAGAGTCATCACATTACCTATTAAAGTTGGAAAAGTATCATTAAAAACCCCGGTCCATGTTATGCCTCACAATATTTCTTACAATCTCCTCTTAGGGAGACCTTGCATTCACGAAATGAATGGAGTGCCCTCTACCCTTCACCATGTAATGAAATACGTTTATGACAACAAAGTTTACACACTAAAATTTGATCCTAAACCTAAAAGTTTTTTGATTGCTGAGAATGAAGGATGAGACCCTTTGAAATCACTGGAATCAACTACAAAAGTGGAAGTTATGAAGGAAGAAGAAAATTGGATGAAGATTGATGAAGTTACTTAGAATTTATTAGAAGATGATTGGGGTTCCTTAGATTTCACAACAACATTTATGGGAGAATACAAAATTACAACAAAAGAAACCGAAAATTAAAAAAAACCAATGGTAATGTCAATGCAAAATTCAGAAGAAAACTCACAAGCATCTACTCTAGAAGAAGACACAAGCTATACAACGAACTTTGATGAAAAATACTACTAACAACCACCAAACCTGAAAGAGATGGAGAAAATTTATGGAAGAGGTTATGAGCTCGTAAAACAACTTGGTTATAATGGAAAAGGATGTGGAAGGAAAGAACAAGACATACATGTTCCTATAGAGCCTAACACACAAGAAACAAAAATTGGTTTGGGATATTATCCTTCTAAGATAATGCAAGCAACGAAAAAACCCTCACTCAAAATCAACACTGTCATATGTAACTCCACTAAAACAACTCACTTTGAAGCATCTTGAATTGATTGATACAACTTGTGAAGAATCATTGGAATACTTTGAAGATGATGAATCTTTGAAAGAAATGTTAGGAATTTATGATAAGTCATTTACTCCTAAAAAGAAACGTGTCACATGTGTTATGGTTAGTGCTAAACAAATGAACAAAGAGAAGAAAATTAATGAGAGTGATAAGGACAAATAAGAATATAATCCTGAAATTCTGAAACAAAATGCACTTCCTTTGGGAGATACAATCAACATATTGATGGATACAACTAACGAAGAATGGGTGATTCAAATAGGAAAGTGCCTTGATAAAGATGAACAAGAATATCATGCAACATTACTTCATAAATTTCATGAAATTTTTGCTTGGACTTATTCAGACATGTCGAGTATCGATGCTAAGATAGTGGCACACAACATAGTCCTTGAAGAAGATGCTAAACCTATGAGATAGAAGATACGAAAGATGATTCCTAAGATAGCTTTATTGGTTAAGGTTGATATTAAGAAACTCCTTGAAGTTGGTTTTATCTAACCTATTGATTATTCTCCTTGGATCTCAAACATTGTTGCAGACACCAAACCTGATAATTGTATTAGGATATGTACGAACTTTCCTAACTTGAATAAAGCATCTTTAAAAGATGATTTTCCCCTTCCTAATATTGACATGATAGTAGACTCGGTTGCGTGACATGATTTTTTTTCATGCATGGATGGATTTTCTGGATATAATCAAATCTTTATCAACCCTCAAGATCAATACAAGACAACATTTACTACAACTTGGGAAACATATTTTAGGGTAGTTATGCCTTTTGGATTAAAGAACGCAGGTGCAACATATCAAAGAGCTATGACACTGATATTTCATGATTACATACATAAAATTTTGGAAGATTATGTTGATGATATTCTAGCTAAATCTTTAACTAGACAATATAATGTGAGTGTTGTTCGAAAAATCTTTGAAAGAATACAAAAATATAACATCAGATTGAACCCGTAAAAGTGTGTCTTTGGCATAGATAATGGAATTTTTTTAGGTTTTATAGTATCTCATAGAGGCATTAAGGTGGACACAAAGAAAATTGATGCTATCATTAACATGCCACCTCCTAAAAAAATTTCTCAATTACATACTTTACAAGGAAGAATTCAAGCTATCCATCATTTTGTAGCATCCTTAGTAGATCAAACATTACCCTTTACACAGTTCCTTAAGAAAGAGGTTCGATTTAATTGGAATAAGGATTGTAAACAGGCCTTTGAGAGTTTGAAATATTATCTTGCTACTCCACCTGTTTTACTACCTACTATGCAAGATAAACCATTTATCCTTTATACAACAACATCAGCCCAGGCTCTCGTAACATTGTTGGCTTAGCAAGATGACAGTGGTAGAGAACATCATGTTTATCACATTAGTCGAACCATGATTGATTATGAGACACAATATACAATGATAGAAAAACAATGTTTGGCTCTCATATTCGCTACTACTAAATTGAGACATTACTTATTGAACATTGAAATCCATGTGATGAAAAAAATTGATCCTTTAAAACATCTTTATGCTAAAACAGATTTATTGGGACGCTTAGATAAGTGGGTTATGTTGTTGACTAAGATTGATCTTAAATTTGTCTCTCAAAATGAAATCAAAGTATAGGCTTTGACCAACCAATTAGCTGATGCTCCCTCTCCCCTAGTCTTACCTAATAGAGACTCATTCCTTGATGAGAATGTGTTGACTATTCAAAAAAAAAAAGAAACATGAGAATTGTACTTTGACGGTTCCAAGTGTCGGACTAGCTCTGGGGTAGGGGTTATATTAATCCCTCCTTCAGGTAAGCCTATTCCCTTAACTTTCCATTTAAACTTCCTATATACAAATAACATTGTAGAGTATGGAGCTTTAATAGTTGGTATACGTGCATCGCTAGCATTAGATGTCAAACACATTTCTATATTTGGTGATTCCCTCCTAGTTATTAAAAAAATAAATGGTTCATATCAAGCAAATCATGATAAACTCATTTGATATAAGGACCTCACAATGACATTATTAGATAAATTTGAATCATATGCGATCGACAATATACTGTGAAAGGATATTCGACATGTAGACGCAATGGCAAGCACTGCTTCCCTTGTATCTCCTGAAGATACTTTTTTTTATTTCACATTTAAAGTTCAAACGATCCCTAAACCATCGATAGATGATAAAAGCAAAGAAGTGTTATTAACCGATACTGGAAACTCTAGCGAATGGTACACAATGATATTCAACTACTTAAAAGATGGTACCTTTCCTGACCATATAACTAAGAACACTTGAGATCATCTTCAAAAACTTGCTTCTAAGTATATAATTCTCATGGATGTTTTATATAAAATATCATTTAATGGTCTTTACTTAGATGTCTTAAACAATCTAAAATCCCTATAGCACTTGAAGAAGCTCATGCAAGTGCTTGTGGGGGCATTTTGGTGGAAGATAGTTTGTCAAAAATTGGTTCGTATAGGATATTATTGGAGACACATGGAACAAGATTGTTTTGCATACGTGAAGAAATGCCATAAACGTTAAGAAAACAACAATTTGATTCATGCTCCTATCTCTGAGCTTCGTGCCTAAGTTCCTATTTGGTCATTCTCAGTTTGGGATTTGGATCTTAGTGGAAAGATATCACCACCTTTTTCCGTTGGACATACGTTTATCATTATTGTAACTGACTATTTTATAAAATGGGGAGAAGCTATCCCTCCTCGTTCCATGAAAGATGATGCAATATGTCGTTTCATATTGGAACACATTATTGCTCACTTTGGTCTCCCTTCCACATTGATTTTGGATAATGGAACTCCATTTAAGAAAAATGATGTGAAGAAATTATTGGCAACATTTAATATTCAACATCACTTTTTGATGCCATATTATCCACAATCAAATAGACAAGAAAATCGACTAACAAGACTCTTGAAAAAATTCTACAAAAAATAGTAAGTAAACATAATAAAGATTGGCATAATCAACTAACTTATGTATTGTCGGCTACAAGTGTTAGAAAATCTACCGAAAACACTCCCTATAACCTTGTTTATGGTGTTGAAGTGATAATGCCCTTAGAGTTAGAAATTCCTTCATTGTGAATTACTCTTAAAGGGCTTATCGATGATACTACTTATAAAGAGCAGTGATTGCATCAGCTTGAAATACTTGATGAACAACGTATCAATTCTCTCAAGCACCTCCAAGCTTATTCCAAAAGAATTCAACGTGGTTATAACGATAATTTCATCCCTCATGCATTTAATAAAGGTGACTTGGTGTTATATGAAAATCAGTGTAATGGCAATGCTCCTCCGAATGAAAAAGGAAAATTCAGCCCTAATTGGTTAGGACCTTATGTCATAAAAGAAAACTACGGGTTCAGAGCCTACACATTAATGGAAATGGACAGTACACCCTTAAAATAACCTATCAATGCCACACATTAGCATTGGTATATTGAATAACATTCTCTCTTTTGAATAGTGTGTTAAAGCAGTGTTGTTAAATTAGGTAGATAGTTTCTATTTTATCTCTCGTTGCTTCATTCTTTGACGAACAATAATAGTGTATCTTAGAGTCTAAAGTGATTGTTTAATTAGTTTAAATTATTACTTTAGTTTTTATAATATTCAAAAGAAAATCTTATGTGTTGTGTTAATTTAGATTCTTATATGCATTTATTATTAGATCATAGGTGAAGTTAACATAGTATACTTAATCACAATGTAGCATCTAATATAAATTCAAACAAGTTTTAATTAGATCACATAAGCAATAAAGCAAGGAGATATTTAATAAACTAAATCACATTGACATTTAATTCAACACAAGATCATAAAATCATAAATGCTCATATATCATATATATCATCAAAAGTTCAGGTACATATATCAATGAATTTACAATGCTAATAGGGCCTGTGACTACTAGACCCCTCAGTGATTGGTGTTACCCTCCATCGTGAGACGGTGGACTGTGATGGTGTCCTACTCATAAACCTCATAGATAGTTGTAGGCCCTACACCTCTCCTCTTGTATCTGCCTCTCATATGAGTGCCTCGACACACTCCTACTCTATGCAATCCCTCTCTACCTATAGTCTAGCCATATCTCTCTCCAACCTTGATATTTCTACTCGGAGGGAAAACTTTGTCCTGCTATCTGGTGGACCTCAAAAGGCTTTGAGCTCATCCAATGCTGACTATAATGTAGAAAGTTGTCTTGTATCTAGGTCGACGCATCTAGTTGCACCCTCATTTATTGTCCTCAATCTAGAAAGATCCTTGAAGAGATTTGCATGTTACTTCACGGAAGGTGGGGGCACATACTCTAAGGGTAGATCATCCTCCATGTGCAGTATAGGCATCATATCTGTGGTAACACGTTGATAGAGCTCACACAACTCTCTTATGGACCTTGCAAGATGGAAAACATAAGGAATATCAGTACACATCATCATATATATAAAAATCATATACTTAAAGTTAAAGACTATAACAATTTAACATAAATATCAAATCATCACCTGGATCTACAGTCCGCCAATCAGGGTATAACTATAGAGTGGTGGTACCCCTTTGTGTGGGAGGTTTGGATGGCTTTTTACTGCTCGTATCCCCACGCCCATGAGTGTGGATCTCTAATGTGGCCACCGCTTGTGATCTAGTGACTTTGGTAGGGGGAGTATCTCACCTATCAGGGGAAATTAGATCCTCCTCTATCTCATCGGCATCCTCACTCATAGACTAGGACTCCTCCTCCTCCTCCTCATCTATACCTAGAAATATTTCAAGAATGGTATCATCATCATTTGTATCTTTTTCTACCTTCTCATTATCATTATCCTCTCTACGACTTAGAAGAAGTCTGGTGTGACTTTCAGGGTAGTGAATGGGAAAGACAGGAGCTAGTCATGTTGCAACCCACCACTTGTCATAGGTCTGAGTAGTTCCCACGTCATCAGCCTCAAATACTAGGGGCATGTCATGGTCCTTGTCGTCTGAACCATTAATGTATACATCCTCAATAGGAAGTTGATGGTTGTCCCCAAGTCTAGAAGCATTCTATGTTGATTGTCGATACATTGGTCTAGCGCGCGGTGGTACCTGAATATGTCCAAACTAACACATGACACTATCATAGTAGAATGGTCTCACTATGTAATCATGTCTGCCTAGAAGAAACCTATCCTGCTATAGGCTGACTAGCTCATGTCTGTCATCCGCCCCCTGGGAAATCTTGAGATACAGTCTCCAACATATATCATCCTCATCCAATCAATCAAATCTAATGTGCCAGTACAATAAATATCGCTCCTACCATGGTCTCCTTAGTGCATAATTGAAGGCCCATGGGTAACACATGGTCGCTATGGTAGGAAATTCAATCAGCCTGGTACATGTGATGTGCTTGAACCACCATACCTGCAAGAGTGTACAATATACAATTCGTCGAGCTCTTGGTAAAAAAGCTACCCTAAATCATAGTATAGATGTGTGAGAATATTGTGACCCCACACATAAACAGTCTTTTGCTCCTCCATTTCCCTGATAATATGTACAATTCCACCATCTAGATGTGCTCCTCGACCATCTAGAACTAATGTAATTTTTATGGTAGTGATCATAATCTGCCACAGTAGTGGTTTCCGCACGTGTAAAATCCATCTCAGCTCAACGCGTGGATCGATGATCAATCATCGGATATTCCTCTATAGACAGTATAAGATATCATCCTACATCTACCTAAAAGATCGCTCCTCCGCTCAGTGTACACTCTTGCCCCAAATAAGAATCTGCAGGATGTGATGTATGTCCTCTAGAGTGACAGTCATCTCCTTGATAGGAAGATGAATGGTACATGTGTCAGTGTCCCATCTCTCTACTAGGGCCATCAGCATGGCATCATGATACTGTTGGGGATGTGAAGTTCGGTCTGACATCATATAACACGTCTAAGACAGTAGTGCCTTAGTGATTTCAATTTAAAATCACAACAAAGACACAACCAACTATGCCATAAAGCGAAAACAGGCACAGTTGATCCCCCATTGATCCTCTGAGAGAAGTGAATACAAACAAAAGAAAGATTCAACACAAGCATAGATTCAAGAACATGAATTAGACAACCATGAAAGACAAAACATGAACACACAAATATACGTGGGGAAAACCTTTTTAGGTAAAAAACCCCACCTCCAAAACATTCAACTCACTTGTATTATTCAGTAACTAAAAACCGGTTACAATACAAACACAGAGCTATGCCCTTCAGGATATTACATCTTGTTCATCTGGAGAAAGAATACAGGCAACACAGAATAGAATCTTCACACAGTTACAATTTCCTCATGACATACTATGTAGATTCCCTTCAACTCCTCACAAATGACTGTCACAGCTAGCCTCATGCCCAACCCAGCCTCTTGGCCTCATAGTTTCACATCTTACTAGATCTGAGAGTCTAAGTGTTCACGGTTGAACCGTTCGAACACTCTCAGCCTCTCTTTGTTATCGCTCATCAACCTTTTATCGATCTACACACCAAAATACATATACTGTGTGCTTACCTATTCAACCCACCTCTAGCCTACAATGGTCATCAGGATAATTAAATTATCCACCTGCAAGCACCCATACTTCACTGATAACGTGCATCGCTCAAACAACATGCATCGAGCCGCGCATCAATAAACAGGTTGGTGAAAATATGTCTGTCAACCTCCATTCAATAATGCAGCCCAATCGTAATCAGGAAATAAAGCTACGGCCAACCAGATCATAATGATCTTCCACATGTCGCCATCTCATTTGTTGGTCACTCTGACAGTCAAATCCAACTCGGTCAATCGAACTCCTAGCCCGTCTGAGCTCCTACCGCATTACCGCCGAGTCCATTCGACCCAGCTGTAGTATGGCAGTGAGCTCGCTCGAGCTTACCCAAGTCTTCACCATGCTCTATCCCTTCTTTGTCTTCGGCCAACTAGATGCAGTCAACCTGTCATTCGCCTATCGCACTGTCACCGAGTCCAACTCGATCAAACTCGGACCCGAGCTCATCCAAGCTCCTACCGTGTTACCGCAGCCCTGTTAGCATTGCCTTGTGGTATGGCGATAACTGCCCAGCAGACCATCAGTGGCCATACTGTGCTACCGCGGAGACTACCAAGTCTCACCGCGGTAGAGCGGTAACTGCTCTAGCAGACCACCAGTGGTCATACCGAGGCCACCGCGGTCACACCGAGCACCGACCGTGGTAGGGTGGTAATCGCCAGGCAGACCGTAGGCAGTCTCACCGTGGCCACTACGGTGAGTGGACCCATCGCCAGGCAGACCGTAAGCGGTCTCACCACGGCCATTGCGGTGAGTGGACCCATTGCCCGCAGTATGGCGGTAACTACCAGACCACCACCGACGGCTTCACCGCAGCCACCACAGTGAAGGTCTTCGCTGACTGCAGTATGGCGATAACCGCCAGACCTGTCACCATGGTATCACCAAGGGCAAAAAATTCAAGTGCAATATGGCATTAAATGCCATAAACAGAGGAAAAATGCCAAGGCCAAAGCAGAAACAAGCCAGAAGGCTAAGGCAAAAACCCAACAATCTCCCACTTGACGCAGGCTTTTAGGCTTCCTCCAAACACCTGAACACAGACCAACACCATGCTCCAACCAAGACCCCTACAATGACATAAAAAAATGTTCACCATCTCAGGCAACAGCTCCAAACACAGGAACAACACCAGTCTCAGGAATGCAGGCATCTAACCCTTCAGGCAGCAAAGGGACCAAAACAGCAGCAACAAACGAAGCACAATGCGAACACAGAAAACCATTCTCCAAAACAAGATAGAACATCAGCCAGAAAAGCAACCACAAACTGACTGCCCTCATCCAATTGATCAAACCCTACATGACAGAAAAATAGCACCCACAACAAGTGCTAACCATCCAGTCATCCATACCTCTAAGGTATTACCTTCAACAGACTCATGCCATCACATAACCACCCATCTCAGCAAGAACAAGCACCATGTTTCAACCAGTCAAGGAAGACCAAACACATCCAAGTACTCCCATTGCAAAGGTATTGTCCAGATGAATGCAAACAACGCACCATCACATAATGATTTAGGCATACCAAGTCCACCAATCTCTACACATAGAAATGAGTAACCATGTAATTCTAAGGAACACCCACTCTAATCTGCACACCCTGCAACCACCTGCTGCAAGGAATGTTTCTCTCAACCATCTTCCACCGTTCTTCCAAGGTTCCATATCTGACTGAAGAAGGAAACACAAGAACCTTCATGTCATCACCTAGGTGACAACACATGATCACAAACAAGTGACCAACATGGCTCCACATAGACATCCCACATCTAAAGTCAAGAACATTCATGAAGAAGAGACTAGAATAGAGAGAAACAACAAATCAAAACATGTCCTTCTACAAACACTTCTATATGTCAGTTATGACAAGAATGATCTTCTTCACATCCCAAAGGGAAAGCCTTAACAACATCCAACAGAATGTAAGCATCTCAAAGAAGATCAGACTAACCCATGTAACCATATCCTATCAGTCCTGAAGAGAACAAGGAGATACACTATGCTATCCACCTTCCATTATGAATCCTCTAGAGTTTCAAAACAGCTCAAGATTCATATCCATGAAAAATAAAGCATAACTCACATCTGAAAGATATAATGGGTGAATACCTTTCAAATAAACTTTACTGCCGAGCATACCAAGAAGAAAAGAAAAGATGCTCCTCCAAGATATACAAGTCACCGTGACTTACCCAAGAGCATTCTCCTTCATGGTCTCTGTTGAACTCACGTTCAACTAAGGTGTAGGCTACTCGTACTTTCAGTTGAAACAACAACATTCTCAAAATAATTGCAACCTCACCTTATTCTCCATGCATCCATGAGCACCAACCAACCTGTCATCTCATGCTAACTCCAAACTGCATCACTACAATAAACATGAAGTCCTCCAGCATATGACCAAGGTACTTAAAGCAAAGAGAAACCCACCAGACCACTGTCAAAGCTCCAAACCAGCTGAACCAGGAACTTATCATGACACCATAATCTACACATCCCCCTTAAGCGATACCATGCTTCAAGTGAAATGTCCATGGTCTTCAAGAGCAAAGCAACATGCCAAAACTCTAATGCACAAGCAAGAGTATACATGAAATAAAACAAACAAACTATAAACCAACATCACCTGTCAAGCACCACTAGCATCTGAGTCAAAGACTACCAAGGTCCTTCATGGCTCCAAGATGTTGCACATCTTCAAATAGTGACCATGCAGATACAAAAGAACTCTTCTGCAGCAACAGGATCTAAGAGTCCTCAAGAAGCATCTGCAACACCAAAGAAGATCATTCACCACCAAGTGATGAATCCACAATCACTGTTAAAGCTCCCGTTGAGCTATGAAATTGAGCTCTCCAAGCACCATGACCAACCACCCCATCACTGTCAAAATCTTACACTAGCTAGTGTACCTAGCTCTCCATGACATCATGATTCACATTCTTCAGATCCCCATCACTAACTATTCAAGTACTCAAACGCCATTCCTCCTCTCATCTCAAAATAGCCACACCAATGCACAAGTGACCACAGACAAGGTCAGCTAACAGATCTACACTACACAATTACAACCTTGTGGATATAGATAGTCCACTTTTGAATTATCCCACAACAAACATGTAGCTAAGGCCAGCCCACAACAATGCAGAACTCGTGGATGCAACCAAATGAAAACTGCAAATCTATCATCGCACTAGAAACTTAAAAACTGAGATCATCAAAGAGAACAACCAAATCAGACAAAACATGACTCAAACACCAGATCAGCATTAGATCTAATTTTCTAGTCACGTCCACAACTCAAGCACCATAGTCTAGGTAACCAACAAGCAACACCACAAGAATGTTGAAAGAAAACACATACCAACACTCTCATGCAAAGAAGATAACTCTCTTCCAAACAAGTCGACCTATAGCTATCTCATCCAGTCACACCCCAAAAGCTAGGATTTGGAAAATAGCAGACATCAGCTCCACAAAACGTGAGTTTTCTCTTTACCATGTAAAACCTGCAAAACCATAGTGTTTATAAAACACCCACACATCTCCATATTCACTGCTTATCTGGATGACTCAGGTGTTTGCACACAACCATCACAGTTAACCAGAACAATGAAAAGAAACATGAATATGCGTCATAAACTTTTTAGGAAAATCTACACAAAACCTTCAGAGCTAAAGACATGAATCTGAAACCATGCAAGTGCAAGACACAGGCATACAGGAATAACAGGTCTATATCAGACTAGTTCCAATTCCATAGACATGCACAAGCAAAAAAGAGATCCAGGCTATCCAAAAGTTAGAGACCACCAAGGTCACTTCATAGCCTCCATGCAATCAGAGCACCAGAGAAACTGTCTTCAGTGCTAATTCAAAAACACCCAGCACAAGCACAACTCTCCATAGTTGATCAGCAACACAAGCAAGTCCATACTGCCAGGAAGCCTCTCACATAGACACCCAATATGGACACCACGCTTTGCTGCAACACAACCATGAACACATCTCACACCCTTTGCATCAGGAACATTTGTTGTGAGCCAGGAGTCACAGACCATGTTTCCACAACATGACCAACTCCAATCATCTCCAGCGTCTTTCAAAACTATGTGTTGAATCAAAGAAGCAACTTCCACTCATCGAAGGATCAATCACCAACCGATTTCTCCAGATTTCCTCAAGCTTTCCAGGCTAAGAAATCATCACAGGAGAAATACCTAGAACTTCAGCAACCAGGAGAAGAATTTGATACCACTGGTTGGTATCATCAAGCCTCGACCTCCTTCAACTAGCTCTGATACCACTTGTTGGGGATGTGGAGTTCGGTATGACATCATAGAACACATCTAAGACAGCAGTGCCTTAGAGATTTCAATTCAAAATCACAACAAAGACACAACCAACTATGCCATAAAGCTGAAACAAGCAAAGTTGATCCCCTATTGATCCTCTAAGAGAAGTGAATGCAAACAAAAGACAGATTCAACACAAGCACAAATTCAAAACATGAATCAAACAACCATGAAAGACAAAACATGAACACAAATATACGTGGGAAAAACCTTTTCAGGTAAAAAACCCCACCTCCAAAACATTTAACTCACTTGTATTATTCAGTAACTAAAAATCGATTACAATACAAACACAGAGCTATTCCCTTCAGGATATTACATCTTGTTCATCTAGAGGAATACAGACAACACATAATAGAATCTTCACACAGTTACAATTTCCTCATGACATACTGTGTAGATTCCCTTCAGCTCCTCACAAATGACTGTCACAGCCAGCCTCACGGCCAACCCAGCCTCTTGGCCTCACAGGTTCACATCTTACCAGATCCAAGAGTCTAAGTGTTCACGGTTGAACCACTCGAACACTCTCAGCCTCTCTTTGTTATCGCTCATCAACCTTTTATCGATCTGCACACCAGAATATATATTGTGTGCTTACCTGTTCAGCCCACCTCTAACCTGCAACAATCATCAAGATAATTAAATTATCCACCTGCAAGCACCCATACTTCACTAATAATGTGCATCGCTCAAACAACATGCATCGAGTTGTGCAGCATTAAACACGTTGGTGAAAACATGTATGTCAACCTTCGTTCAATAATGCAGCCCAATCGTAATCAGGAAATAAAGCTTCAGCCAACCAGATCATAATGATCTTCCACATGTTTCCATCTCATTCATTGGTCACTCTAACAGTCAAGTCCAACTTGGTCAACCGAGCTCCTAGCCCGTCTGAGCTCCTACTGTGTTACCATCGAGTCCATTCGACCCAGCCGCTGTATGGCGGTGAGCTCGCCCGAGCTCACCCAAGTCTTCACTATGCTTTGTCCCTTCCTTGTCTTCAGCCAACCAGATGTAGTCAACCTACCACGTGCCAACCTTTCATTCACCTGTCACACTGTCACCGAGTCCAACTCGATCAAAATCGGACCCGAGCTCATCCGAGCTCCTACTGCGTTACCGTAGCCCTTAGAATATTCACATAGTTACAATGTCCTCATGACATACTGTGTAAATTCCCTTCAGCTCCTCACAAATGATTGTCACAGCCAACCTCACGGCCAGCCCAGCCTCTTGGCCTCACAGATTCACATCTTACCAGATCCGAGAGTCTAAGTGTTCACGGTTGAACTGCTCAAACACTCTCAGCCTCTCTCTGTTATCGCTCATCAACCTTTTATTGATCTGCACACCATAATACATATATTGTGTGCTTATGTGTTCAACCCACCTCTAGCTTGCAACAGTCATCAAGATAATTAAATTATCCACCTACAAGCACCCATACTTCATTGATAATGTGCACTGCTCAAATAGCATGCATCGAGTCGCGCAGCATTAAACAGTTTGGTGAAAACATGTCTATCAACCTCCATTCAATAATGTAGCCCAATCGTAATCAGGAAATAAAGCTTTGGCCAACCAGATCATAAAGATCTTCCACATATTTCCATCTCATTTTTTTTCTCGCTCTGATAGTCAAGTCCAACTCGGTCAACCGAGCTCCTAGCCCGTCTGAGCTCCTGCCGCGTTACCACCGAGTCCATTCGACCCAGCTGCGGTATGGCAGTGAGCTCGCTCGAGCTCACCCAACTCTTCACCATGCTCTGTCCCTTCTTTGTCTTCAACCAACTAGATGCAATCAACCTGTCATGTGCTAACCTGTCATTCATCTATCGCACAGTCACCAAGTCCAACTCGGTCAAACTCGAACCTGAGCTCATCCGAGCTGCTACCGCATTACCGCAGCCTTGTTGACATTGCCTCACGGTATGGCGGTAACCGCCCAACAGACCGTCAATGGTCATACCGTGCTACCACGGAGATCGCTAGGTCTCACCGCAATAGACCGGTAACCGCTCTAGCAGACCGCCAGTGATCATACCGCGGCCACCGCAGTCATACCGAGCACCAACCGCGGTAGGGCGGTAACCGCCAGGTAGACCGCAAGTGGTCTCATTACGACCACCATGGTGAGTGGACCCATCGCCCGCGGTATTGCGATAACCGCTAGACCACCGCTAATGGCTTCACTGCGGCCACTGTGGTGAAGGTCTTTGCTGACCATGGTATGGTGGTAACCGCCAGACCTGTCACCGCGGTACGGCCAAGGGCAGAAAAGTTAGGCATGGTATGGAGGTAAACACCATAAACAAAGGAAAAATGCCAAGGCCGAAGGAGAATCAAACCATAATGCTAAGGCAAAAACCCAACAAATACCTCATAGGTGGCATGAGGTATACCCAAAACAATCCTACATCCTATAGAAGGCGAATCTCCTCCTCTGATAGTCATGAGATCAACTCTCGAAGGAAACAAAATTGTTTCCCTCTAAGGTGTTGTCAAGCTTGAGGAGGAATCTAAAATAACAAAATACATAAAATAAATCCTAATTTATCGATTAAATAACATTAGAGTTGTTCTAAGACGATTTCCACAAAACTGGGATGCTTATGCCATTTTTGGACGAATGTCTTGAACACTTTAGACAATTTTGGACACTTTGCGCCAAGGTGGGACACTTTGTGCCAACAATGGATGCTTTGAGACAAAGATGGATGCTTTGTGCCAATATTTTCCAGGGTCCTAAAATTACTCTAAATACATGAAAAAGTACAATAATTGCATGAAAATGACGAAAAATCATAGCAGAATCCACTCACTTTCTGTCGAAGTGCGCCTTGTGCTACCTCATCGTGAACTACGTCCAATCTAAGGGGCTTGTAGGTCCTTCATCTCGACATCCTAGATCACTCTACACCAAGGTAATTTACAAAAAGGTAAATATCAAATGAATAGTAAAAAGTGTCACTTTCATTAGTATATAGTAAACCCTAGTAAATAAAGCTTATTTCATTTTAAGGGCATTTAATTCAAATTGCTATATTAGGGGCTAGAGGACTCCATTTTTTATGTCATTTGTTGCGTTGGATTCATAATTCCGCTCGTAGTCTCATCAAATGTATACTGCTATGTGGTATGGTACTTGGAAATACCCTATTATATGACTTAAGTAATTTGATGTGGTTTCATATTCACCTTGATTCCACCTCCATAAAGCAAGCGAAATTAGGGGGCATACATCTACCATCGAATTCAATTCTCTGTAGAATTTTGATAATAGGATTTTTGGAATGACTAACGAACCTATGTTGCAAGATGTGGTCCTTAACATTGTGGTTTTGTAGGTGACTACAATGGGGGCTTCATTCTCCCTAATGAATCCATATGTGTATCCTTTTTATAGATTTTAATTCATTTAGCTTGTATATGAACGTAGTATCATATGGCTGCTAAAGTGGGGGCTAAATGTAGTGTAGAAAAATGTATCCCTTTTTCACACTTAATTTGGGAATAATTAATATTAAAATAAGCTTAATCATGCCTCGATTTAGTGTTGTAATGTGTTTTACACATTCACATTAAGTTTAAGACCCTTCTTAATAAAATGGACTTAATGATGCCTTATTTAGGGTGTTGTAAAGTGTATCTTTACACTTTCACACTAATCTAGGGCTTTATTAATTAATTGATGTTAATTTGATGTTAATTGGCCCCTTTAATTCAAATCCAAGCTTAATTAATTTCAAATTTTGAGGGATAAAATTCGACACTCTTAAATGATATTATACAACACTTAATCTTACAAGGTATGTGTCCTGGATTAGTGACCTAGGACCCATTTTCCACCTAGCAAATATTGTGTCCTAGCTAGGTCCTAGGACCCCCTTTTCACATAACATTTAACATCCCCTGAAGTGTGTCCTAGTTAAGTATGTTAGGACCCATTCGCCACATGGAAAATGGGTCCTCACTTAACCTTAGGACCCCCCCTTGGGATATGTTTTTGGCGGTATTTTAATGATTTCAAATCCTAAATCTGATGTCGACTTGTGATCTTTGAATTTCATGAATTAATCTTAAGTTATATATAAATACAAAGTTATTTCACATAGTTTCATCTAAGAATCTAGAGAATTTTCTTGAGATCAAGCATTCATATTCAAGAAGCAAGAAAGAGTAAAGTGTTGGAGCAATATTATAGTGTTTTTGTAGGTCTTCAAGCTCATTTTGTTGTCAAAGATCAAGCATTATTGAAGGAGTGATGATAGATGCCTATGGAGAATCATGATGGATTCTAGGTTTTGGGAGAAGCACCATGAGATTCAACCAAGCCTAGTGAGTTGTTTCCTAAGTGATTGAATCTTCTATGATCATTCTATTTTCAGCCTAAAGTGACGTATAATTAGTTTTGTGATTTATTAAGGAGATTTGGGATCTCCTAAAGTAGGTCTTTTATATTGTTCATGTTTCATTCTAGGATCCTATTCTAGCACAATTGAGTAGGGTTTTCTTGCATCATTAGAGATCTTAATCTTAGACACACTTAAGGTTAGGATTGCACACACATTTCATGTTTTAGATTCAATTTGTCATTGAGGTTTAATTACCAAACTTTGGGTTTGATTGAGGCAAACCCCTATCCACCAACAAAAAATAGAAATTTGTTTTGCAAATAATTGGAAGATCTGGATCTGAAAGCAAGGATTTCAAGTTGCAGGAAAGAATTGTAGGTCTAGAACTTCAAGATCATATTCTTTTTTTTGGAAGAGCCTACCAAGACCCATTTTCCACCTAGCGAATGAGTCCATGTTAGGGTTTCTAGGGTGGAAAATTTTCATAGTTTACAAGCTACAATTCTTGATTCAAAGTCCCTCGGGAAAGTATACCAAGACCCATTCACCACCTAGTGAATGAGTCCCTGTTAAGGTTTCAAGATCAACAAATTTCAATAGGTGCACAACATTCCTCTCTTTTTATTTTTCTAGAAGATTCATTATTTCTTTCTTTTTTGTAATAGATCTCTTCATTGCACTTTGTAGACCTAGGATTAGGGTTGTTTTCTACTTCAAATTATTTTCCCCAAGGTGTTGTTTGGCTCACCACCCATCCATTTATAAAGGATAAATTGCAAGATTCAAACCATGATCTGACTCACCTTCTTGGGTTGATAGTTACTTCATATTTTGGACCTCATTTCTTGAATGGAATATGGAAAAATAGGGTTATATTATAGTTCCCCCTTTTCCTATGTTTCAAGATGAAATAACTCTTTATATCCAAGAAGCCAGAGTAAGTAGAGTGCAGCCTGCAACAACTAGGAAGAGCATCTCGCATTCAAAGGATTTTAGACAAAGATGTAGGATAGATTCCAAAACAATAGGAACATGACAGATGTAGAAGTGGAAACACTCATTAATGAGGATGATTGTGAATCACTAGGCCATTTAATAAGACAATTGAAAGGAGTTTGTAATGATTGAGAATCCAACATGACTATTCCAATAGTACACGTTTCTATTATACCATTGAAATAGAGTTCCAATCCTAATTGTCTTTTCCATCTTTTCAGTTATGCAAAATTTATCACTCTCTATTTCATAGGGGAATGGTGATTTGTTTTTTTCTTTTTTGAGTCCTCATTCTAATAAACCTCCCTGAATCTATATAATTGGCTCAGTGGTTAAGGAGTAGATATAGTGTATGTATATGTTTAGATAGATAGTTTTCCCATTTACACAGATGATACTTATTTTCCATTTATGCTTTCATGAATAAGATATCTCTAAAGATTCTTGTCAGATTGTGAAATCTAGTTATATGTAATGAAGAGGTTTTTAGTTTATCATTATGATCAGTTGATTTAAGAAGTTAGATTTGAGCTTATTATGTGGATACAGTGACTTGAGAAAGGTCCACTCAAGGTAACTATGCTCCACTATTAATTTATGTTGTTACAATAGTTTCTTTCATTTACTGTGTTTATTTTAATCGGATTCTTCATTATCTGTATATGAATGAAATCATGAATGAGATCTTGTTTTAGACTGTATGATTTTTTGTCTCAATGCATTATGCTCTAGAGTGAGACAAGTGTTTAGAAGTATTTAGGAGTGAGTCTAAGTTAGGAGTGTTAAGTTCATTATAGAGTTTAGGTTTTGACAGTGAACTAGTCACAATTTGATGTTGTAAGTACTCATAGCAATAGTTCCATATTTAATCCTTTTTCTTTGTTTGTATTTTAAGCTTTAATTCCTTTTGCATTTGTTTCAATCAACTATACTAGATGATATAGGTAGTATAAAATTTCCAGATGTAGATATAGTGCCAACATCATCACAATCTTACGTTAGCCCTAGCTGATAATTAAATGGAGTCTTTACAAGAGTTTGGTAGACTATTCAATTAGGAACACCCTCTGAATTGTGTGTCCATCACCAATTTTACTAAGCATTAGTTGGGCCTTACATTTTTGGCGTCATTGTTGGGGATGGTGCTACATTCAAGATTACCTTATGTTATTTCAAGCTTTCTTAGTGTAGAGCTATGTTTCTAGTATTAGGATAATTAAGTTTTAATCCACCAACACCAAAAAAAATTACTAACATTATGAAGGAGTTGGTGACACAAAAAGTCATAACTTTTGTATGTGGATACAGTGAGACACTTTGGGAATATTTTTCCCCTCAACACATGAAGTTAGAGAGGATATCAGTGATCATAGTGATCAGAGCAAGGGTGTTCTTGAAGAACTTTACCTAACACCAACATCCACTATAGATAAAGAGGAGACCTTCCAAACTATGGTTGATGCAGTGGTGGATGACCCACCAAAACATCTAACTTTTGAGTTCCTAATTGCCAACCAAGAGAGAGCAACTACCTTGAAGAACATACCTCCTTTAGTATTGCTTGTCTTCTATGGTTTGGTTACTGAGGATCCAGATACCTTCTTGTTTGAGTTTGATGTGATGTGTATAAGCTATGATTATACAACCGATGCACATAGACTCAAACTATTTCCAGCAACCTTGAAGGATGTTGCTTTAAGATGGTTAATGGGTTTGGGCAGAGATGATGTTCCTGGCTGGAAGACTATGAATACAAAGTTCCTAGAGAAGTACTAGCACTAATGTAGAGGGACAAGAGAAGAGATGACATTTTTAGGATGCCTTTGGAAGACTACATGGAAAGATTCCAATTTTTTCTTAAGAAATCCTACCAAAATAGGCTCTCTGATGAGTCTCTAAAGCTAATATTTTTAAGGGGGATTAATGATGATTGTATGGATGAACTTAATCTCATTGGGGTGGGATATATCTCTCAAGAACCACTTGAGGAAATCTACAAGGCATGCAAAAACTATTAAAGGTCTTTCACAAAAAAGGTCAAAGAAGATATAACATCTTCCATCAACAAGACATCTAATTGAGTCTCTAGAGTGGAATTAAGTAACCTGATGTTAAACATGAAAGAAGACATTATAAGCCATTTGGCTACTCAATTGGACATTCTACATGTGAAGAAGAAGCAAGAAGAGGTAGAGGAAATCCTTACTGAATATTGCCCTAATTGTAGACAGAGAAAAACTAATTGCAAGTGCAAAAGAGTGGCAAGTATTTTTTAGGACAGACCAAGGAAAATAGAATTTCAAGCATTGGAGGGTGAAGATGGACAAGTTTTCTACATTGCTCAGAGGAAACCATGTCAACCAAGACAAGGTATGCCTCAAGATCCTTTGAATTATAATATGCCATTTCCAATTAGCAATCAAAATTTATCTAGTTGGAACCCTCAACCTTGAGAATATACAAAAAACTAGAAGCAAAAAAAACCAGAAGCAAAAAAATATGTGACCACAATAAAACTATCAAGGATACAAATACAACCCTCAATGGAAAAAAGGATAGCAATAGAAAAATCAAAACATGAATTATTAGCATCCACAATAGCCTTTGCAGCCACAATAGTAAGACATCATGCCAAATCCACCAAATCCATCACCTCAACCACCTAGAGCACCTCAATTTTCAGCCCAACCTGCACCTAACCCAAATAACAATCTTGTTCAATAGGCCTATAATAATGAGGCTATTCAATACCCTAATTATGGGGTATAGGTGAGTGATGTCCACTTCAGATTAGGGAAAACATTGGTTGGACCTTCATCCCCTCAAATAATTGAGTTGGTAGATGAGGAACTCTTAGTAAAGACCTTGGACAAGCCACCTATGGAGCCTGAGTCAAATTGGGTTAACCAAACCAATTCAAGTCCAAAGCCTCCATTCCCTGAATGATTAGCTATTCAAAAACATCAAACACAAGTTGAACTTGACCTATTGGGACAACTTAAGAATGTGTGTATAAAGATAACCCTCATCCAATTCATCAAGGAGATTCTCATCTACACTAAAATAGTGAGAACTTTTCCTTAAGAAGCTAGGAAGGAAGAGAAAATACCCTCAAATTTTTCATGTCTTAGGGAAACTTGCAAACATTATTTTGGGAAACATAACTATTCCCAAGTATGCAGATCTTGGAAGTCCTTTAGTGTATGTAAGGATAAATGGCACTCTTATCAAAAATACCTTGAATGATTTGGGAGTAATTACTAATATGGTGACCAAGGAAACAATGCAGCTATTACAGTTAATAGACCTTAGACCTACACCCACTATCCTCCAGTTGGTAGATAGGTCAATAGTTAAACCTGTGGGCATCATTGAAGATGGTCATAACACTAGATTCATGGGAGTACCCTACAAATTGCATGGTCTTGCAAGTAAATTCCAACCTTGCAAGCTATCCCCTCATTCTAGGAAGACCATGGTTAGCAACAATAGATGCATTTATAGGTTGTGGGTTTGGAAATATGATTATTTCAAATGGAAATGTGACTAAGAAATTAGTCCTTTATCCACCAGCCCAACCTCATGCAGACTTAGAGAAAACCATTCGACATAGCCTAGATGAGAAATACAATTACTCCTTTCAAACCCTCATGACTTTTGAATGTGACTCTTTGTTAAGAAACCAAGATGACTATGATTTAATAGCACACATCATACATAACAGCTATGGTAGGGACCCACAACAACATGACTGCTTGACATGTCTGCAAGATCCTCTACATAATGTTATCCATGTTAGTTCATCTGAGTCAATATCCCAACTTCTTCATACCTTTCTACCACAACAATGTGTCCCAAACATAGCATGACTTGACCTTTCATCTATTCAAACAACATCCAAGACCTTGGAAATAATGTTGGGTAAAACGTTGAATGTTAACAGTGAATTGTTTGTTGCATAACAAACTTCCATGAACATTGTGTTGAAGGAATACACAATATCCTTTGCATGGGATTACCATGACATGAAGGGGATTGACCCAACCTTGTGTATGCAAAATATATACATTAATGATGGTTTCAAACCAATAAGGCAACCTCGAAGGAGAATGAACTCTACACTAAGATACATAGTCAAAATAGAGTTATAAAAATTGTTTGATGTAGGCTTCATTGATCATATTTTTGATAGTCAATGGGTGTCACCTCTAGTAATTGTCCCAAAGAAAGGAGAGAACTGGAGAGTGTGTATGGATTATATATAACTAAATGCAGCCACTAGAAAATACCACTTTCTTCTACCATTAATTGATCAAGTGCTTGACTCCTTAGCAATTAAAAAGTACTTCTCATTTATAGATGGATTCAATGGCTATAACCAAATTAGAATAGCTCTAGAGGACCAAGATAAAAACCTTCACATGCCCTTGGTGCACATATGCTTTTTTTTTCCTTCCATTTTGTCTATGTAATGCTCTAGCCACTTTCCAAAGGGTAGTGTTGAGTATATTCTCATATTTTGCACATGAATCCATGGAAATCTACATGGATGATCTCACAACTTATGAGGAAACATATGATGAAGCACTTAATAACCTAGAGAAAGTCTTAAAGAGATGTCAAGAACATAATTTATCCCTTAGTCATGAGAAATTTTTCATGATGATGACCCAAGGGATTGTGCTAGGACATTTTGTGTCAAAATATGGCATCAAGTGGATACCAATAAAATTGAAGTACTCTCAACACTCCCTGTACCCCACAAACAAAAATATCTAACAAGTTTTTTAGGACATGTTGGGTCCTATAGGGTATTCATGCAGGACTTTAGAAAACTTGCAGCCCCTTTATTTGTTTTACTCATAAAGGATGCAAAATTTGAGTGGGCAACTACTTGTCAACACTCCTTTGAAGCACTCAAGACAACATTGACCAAATCACCTGTCTTGATAATACCAAACTAGACCTTTCCTTTCCACATACATACAGATGCTTCTAATTTTTCTATAGGAGCAATGCTTGGAGAGAAGGAAGGTAATAAAGAGTATGCCATTTATTACATTAGCAAGAACCTACAAGGGGAAAAAATCAATTACACAGTAATAGAAAAAGAGATGTTGGTAGTTGTCTATGCAATCAACAAGTTTAGACACTACATCACAGGCTATCCAATATTCATCCACATTGATCACATAACAATAAGGTATCTAATGAATAAACCAGTGGTTGGTGGTAGGCTTGTTAGATGGTTATTATTACTTCAAGAATTTGACATCACCATAGTGGATAATATATGTAAATCAAATGTAGTGGTAGGTTTTTTGTCCAGACGACCAACTCAATTAGGAGAAGATGTTGTTGATGATCCTTTTCCAGATGATCATTTATTTGATTTATCTCTACATACACCTTGGTTTTCTAATATTACCAACTATCTAGTAGTGGAACAAATACCACCTCATTTCTCCCTTAGAGAAAAGAGACAATTGGTACAAAAAAAAATTCCCTACTCTTGGATAGCTAGTTATTTAGTTTACACAGGCCTAGATAATATTATGAGAAGATGCATCAGAGAGGATGAAGTCTATGATATCCTCAAATCTTGTCATGATGAACCTGTGGGGAACACTTTGCAGCAAAGAGGACTACACTCAAGATTCTCACCATTGCTTATTACTAGCCTACTCTCCATAAGGATGCAATGAAATATACTAGAAGTTATGATAGGTGTCAGAGAATGGGCAGGCTAACTAAAACAGATGAGATTCCTTTGCAACCACTGTTAGCAATAACACCATTTGATAAATGGGGGTTAAACTTTATTGGCCCAATATCACCAGTATCAAACAACAAGGAGTATATACTAGTCTGCATAGATTATATAACAAAGTGGGTAGAAGTTAAAGCATTGCAGTTTGCAAGAGATGGAAACATGGAAAAAATTCTATATGAAGCTATATTTACCAGGTATGGAGTACCAAGAGAAATTGTGACAAATCAAGGTCCCCAGTTTATATCAGAATTGATCAATAAATTGGTAAAATAGTATGATATCAAGCATAGAAAATCAACACCCTACCACCATCAAGCTAATGGGCAAGTGGAAGTAACAAATAGGGAGATTGAAAAAATTCTAACCAAAATAATGTAGATTCGCAGGAAGGATTGGGCAACCAAGTTACCTAAAGTAATATGGCCTATAAGACAACTTGGAAGACTACAACAGGGTTTATACCATATGAGTTGGTGTATGTAAAAATAGTAGTACTTCCTATTGAGTTTGAATATAAAACACTAAGGATAACAATACAATTGGGACTAGACTTAACAACTCAAAAGAAGAGATTACACAATTTGAATGCATTTGATGAAATAAGGATGGAAACTATTCACCACACTGAGGTTGTTCAAAAATAAAGAACTAGATGGCATGATCAATTCATCAAAACTAAGGAATTCAGTGTGGGGGATTGAGCTTTTCTCTATGACTCAAGATACAAGGACTATAAAGGAAATTTACAAACAAGTTGGTTAGGTCCCTATGAGATACAAAAAGTATTCCCACATGGTGCAGTACAGTTGCAGACTATTGATGAAGTCATATTTTCGCTATTGGTTAATGGGCATAGATTGAAACTTTTAAAATTTAGTGTAGAAGGATGAATTTATTCATTCCTTAATGCATCAATATGGACCAGAGAATGACTATGACAAAAAAATTGTACTAGATGTCGAAGATTCAATAGCAAATACAATAGGTTCTCCACATGACTCAATAGATGAGCTACACAGCTCGCCTACTGAGGTCATTCAAGTATAAATTCCTACCACATTTCAAATGCACACACAACATGGTGGAAAAAATCAACAATTATTTTCAAGTGTAGTAAATGATGTTGTAGGGACCTATAGCTTCATGCCTACAGGCTACAAAATTTAGAAAGGGAACTATTGTTGAAGGCACCTGTAGCACTTTCCTTTCAAAATTTTCAAAATTTCAGACTGAATTATTTGCATATCCATCCATTTTCACTTTATTCTTTAAGACATGCAACCTCAAAACCATCATTTCACTATATGCAACTTCATCCACCTCATCCCATGTACCGCACATATCATGTTTCTCAATTTCCATGCACTATATTGTTTATTTGACATCACATCACCGTACATTTTTCAACCTTTCAAAAACATCATTCACCATGTTTCATGCAATTATATCATTTATCACCAATTACAAGTACAAGTGGTCACATCAAATCTCGTTGTGGGTGGTTCAAATCACTATCACACAAGCTAAGTTTCAGTTCACTACACTTCTACAGGTACACATATTAATTTTCCATAATTATCATAGATGGAAATTATTTTCTCACATGTTTACATATTAGATTATGCATGCTTCCTATCATTTTTATTATTTCCAACACATCATTTCACCCTCCACCAAGTACAATACAATAAACTGAGGACACTTAAAACCTTTAGTTGGGGGGAAGCAATACTCTTCATTTTCATTTTCTTGAAACCCAGACACTTTCCATAAATCCTTTGTCATTCGATTTTTCCCCACTTTGTATACAATCCTACCATCCAAGCTACAATTCAAATTCAGAAGGAAAGGAAAAGGGGTAGAACAACTACATTTGGAAACACAAGCACACAAGGAAAACGAGATTGGTGTCGTTAAAGTGATAAGTCAAGAATTTGAGCACAAACAAAGTAGATTTTCATCATGGGTAGAGATATAATCCGAAGAGAACCATCTGCACACAATCATTTGATGGAAGATAGATTGATGTTGCTATTTTTTAGCATGCTAGTTGGATAGATTACTTCTTGAAACTCACTGAGTTCAATGAAGTTATGACCCAATAATTTACCGCTACTTTAAACATGATGAGGTGATTGTAAGAGGGTTGAAAGTGGACACTTTAGAGATTGCAATTGTAGAGGTTTTAGGATTTCCAAGAGAAGGGGAGGAGTTTCCAGTCAAGGAAAATGATGTCACTGTTAGGGATGAATTCAGATAACATGGAGAGAACTTAGACTCATCCTCCCAAGGTACTAAAATATTATCCTTTCCATGGGTTTGGGCTTCTATTGCTTCATATATCATTATCTCACATGTGATGGTAGGCAGTCTTTGTTATACATAGTCCATTTCAAACTTTTAAGCCACCTTCGCCATGACAAGCATGTAAATGTACCTAATTTTCTTTATAATCTATTGAAAATAATGAGTTATGAATACAAAAGGAAGAAAAATAGTACTACACTGTCACATTACTGCTTAGTTACCCTATTAATAAAAAGAAGTTTGAGGGTTCATTTCCCACATGTTTTATGGGAAATCTTTATAAATTATAATCATATTAATCACATTCTTGAGGAACCTATTGTTTCAAAAAAATTGGAATCACCTATTATGTCAAGAAGAGAAATTCCCTTTGGCTCACTTGTTGCTTCACCTACCCGTAGAAAAGGAGTGAAGTCTACAAGACTCGCCATCTGCAGCCTCTAAGAAACATGTAGTAGAAGATACCCAAGAAACCCCCACTTCTATCAAAACACCAAAAAATAGAAAGAGAAAAGGTGAATCTTCTTTTGCACTTACCAAGAGGTAGAAGAAATCCACCCAGCCTAGTTGTTCACACTACCTAAAGAAGAAAGGTGTTATGAGGGGATCTATTAAGAAGTAGAAAAAAGAAGATGTGACAGTAGAAACTGATTCAAAATTAAAGGGGGATACCCTTGGAAATATAAATACACCAGTTAAACAACAATGGTATTTCACAAGCACCTTTGAATCTTATTCAAAGGATGACTTTGTTGCTAAAAAGATGAGAAAGAAAACCCCAAAAGGATCTGATAGTGAGGGTTGTGATTATGCCATGGGCGATGATAATGAGATTTTAGAAAAAGATGATTTATTTATCAAGGAAAGAAATGTTAGAAATGAATTATAGGAGGCACTTGACAGAATAAAGCAATTGGAGGACTTATTGAAAAATTTCTAATTAAGGGACAATGAGAGGGACATGAAAATTAAAGGATTGGAGGAAAAATTACACAAATTTGAACATGGGTCCAAGTTGGAGGTTATTGCATAGCTTTCTCTTGTGGAAACAAGGAATATATAACTTATGTCTAAATGTAGACCTCATTTTGTTAGAACCTCAACTAGACCCTCTATTGTGTCCCTAGGGTATGATCTATGGAAAAGAACTAATGAATTCTCTTAGTAGAAGGAAGCATGGGAAAAGGAAAAAATCAAAAATGGTAGCTAACCATGCTAGGGTTCTTGAGTAGAAGGAAATTGAATTGAAGAAGTTGACAGTCAGAGTTGAGGAAATTATAGATAAGGTTGCACAAATCCTCGAGTGTAGGGCACCCACCAAGGCATATGCTTTATTTTTACAAGAAAAAAAATTGTGTTTTCAATTTAGCCAGTTGATTAGTAACTTAACAATTTCCCAGAGTAAAATTTTTTAGTTTTTTAAATATTTTTGTTGATTCTATACTAGATGTACAAGATCAACTGTGTAAATTTGACCTTCATAACCTTGCTCTATCAGCTGATACAAAATGGAACCCATTGATGTTTGTGGGGGATTTACAGATTAGAGCACTAGATTCTTACTTCAAGAACAAGTAGCAGAGGGTTGAAATAATGCAATATTATGTTGAGAGAGAGAAATCTATTACTCTCCAGATCATGAAAGAATCAAAGGATCCCAATAGAATCATAGAGGAATGGACAACTCTCCTAAAGCATAAGGGTGCAGGTAGAATAATCATAAATGTTAGAGAGAATGATTATGGTAGGATGCATCATCTAGTTGTAGGTATCATCCATCACGCTTTTAAGTTTGTGCAAGGAAGGGGGGAAGAATTGACTCCTAAATTATAGAAAAAGGAGCCACACTCTTTATATAATTTTGTAGCCATGCTTGAGAGATTACGTAGGTGTATAAATATTGCCAGAGAAAAAGGACTCTCATGGGTACCTCTTACCTTGCATCCATCATTGCTCCTATATCCAGTGCCACATTGGACAGGGGAACATAATGTAGAAAGAGTCAAAACATTTCAAACGGGAAAGACTCTTAACCTATGAAGGCTACTACTTAAAATAGGAAAAAGGAGTGGATATGGTTACATATTTCAAAGAAGTGACCTTGCAATACAATCTTCAATCCTAAACTGATTGCTTGAGGACAAGAAATATCAGAGTTTGTGAGAAATGATGAGACCAAATATTAGCTAGTATTATGTTGTTTTAGTTCATACTTTTAGACATTTCCAGATCCTCATTTCATATACATTCCTAAACATATATCTTTTTATGTCTTTCATGCAAATTGAACTAGGTTTTGATGTATACAATTATGATCATGATATGATGGTAATTGCATAATTAGATGTGTGAATGTCTATGAAATGCAATGTGGATATATGTTTAATTTATGTTTATTAGTATTGTGTACATGTTAGATGAATTAAATCTTTGTAGCCAAGAAGTCAGAGTAAGCAAAGTGCAACCCACAACAACTAGGAAGAGCAATCCATAGCCAAAGGATTTCAAACATAGATGCAAGGGAGATTCCATAATAATAGGAACACAACATTTGTAGAAGTGGAAGTGCTCATTAATGAGGATGATTGTGAATCACCAGACCATTTAATAAGATAGCTAAAAGAAGCGGTTTGCAATGATTGGGAAGCCAACATGACTGTTCTCACAGTACACATTTTTGTTATACCATTAAAACAGAGTTCCAATCCTAATCATCTTCTTCCATCTTTTCATTTTTTTTTTTGTTATGCAAACTTTGTCACTCTCTATTTCATAGGGGAGTGGTGATTTGCATTTAGTTTTATGTTTTGAGTCCTCATTCTAATAAACCCCCCTCGAACCTATATTGTTGGCTTGGTGGTTGATGAGTAGATATAGCATATGGATATGTTAAGATAGGTATTTTTATCATTTACACAGACAATACTTGTTATTCTAATTATGTTTTCATGAATAAGATATCTCTAAAGATTCTTGTCAAATTGTGAAATCTAGTTATATTCAATGAAGAGGTTTTCAATTTATCATTATGCTCAGTTGATTTAAGAAGTTATATTTGAGCTTATTCTATGGATATAGTGACTTGAGCAAGGGCCACTCAAGATAATTGTGCTCCACTATTATTTTTTTTTGTTATAGTAGTTGCTTTCATTTATTGCATGTATTTTAATTAGGTTCTTCATGTTTTGTATATGAATGAAATCATGAATGAGATCTTGTTTTATACTATATGTTTTTCTGTCTCAATGCATCATCCTCCAGAGTGAGACGAGTGTTTAGAAGTATTTAGGAGTGATTCTAAGTTAGCAGTGTTAAGTTCATTATAGAGTTCATATTTTGACAGTGAACTAGTCTCAGTCTGAAGTTGTAAGTACCCATAGAAATAGTTCCAAATTTAATCATTTTTCTTTATTTGCAATTTAAGCTTTGATTTCTTTTATATTTGTGTCAATCATGTATACTAGATGATATAGGTAGTATAGAATCTCTGGATGCACATATAATTCCAACATCATCACAAGCTTATGTTAGCCCCGGTTGATAATTAAATGGAGTCTTTACAAGGGTTTGGCAGACTGTTTAGTTAGGAGCGCACTCTAAATTGTGTGTCAATCACCAAGTTTACTGAGCATTAGTTGGGCCTTATACCCATTCTATTAAGGAGTTCTAGCAGTAGATAGATGCCTCTTTATTCCATATTTTTCACAAAAATCATTGAACTCATTTAAAGTAAACTCACCTCCTCTATTAGACTTCCAACATTTTATTCTAGCATTCATTTCATTCTCAACCATTGATTTGAAAATCTTGAATCTACTAAAAGCATTAGATTTATCTTTCAAGAAAGTAACCCATGTCATCCTAGAGAAATCATCTATAAAAAGCATGAAATACCTTTCTCCTTTCAAACTTTTTATTTTGGAAGGTCCACACAAATCAATATGTACTAGTTCCAATGGTCTAGAGGAAAAATATTCTTTAGACTTGAAAATTATCCTTGTTTTTTTTCCAATCTAACATTCCTTGCATATAGTACTTACAAGCTTGATTATCTTAGACATATCTCTTAGCACATATAATGAGCTAATTTTCACAAGATTTTCAAAGTTAATGTGTCCCATTCTCCTATACCAAAGCTAACATTCACTTATTTTTCCAAGAAGACAAGTCCTCTCATTGATATCCCTTAGACTGTATATGTCACCACTTGTCCTAGATCCGTGTACAACCAATTTTCTAGACTTTCATTTTATGATTTCACATCCTCTTTCATTGAATATGAGATTGTATCCATTTTTTCACATCTAACTCGCACTAAGAAGATTGTGCCTGATACCTTTAACATAAAGAACATCTTATGTCATGTTCTTTCCATCAATACTTATTTTACCTTTTCCATGGATCTATACTAAAGTATCATCTCCAAGCTTTACTATACATCCATTCCACTTCACAAGCCTGATAAACTTTCTCCTATCCCCTGTCATGTCGTTAGAATAACCACTGTCAATCACCCATGATTTTGCCTCATCTTTTCCATGAGAAGAATTCCACACAACCCTTGAATCTTTAGTTTCATCTTCAATCTTCTTAGCAACCATGAATAGGATTTCATCCTCATTATCCAAACCATTGGATTCCTCATCCTTTGAAGAGTATGAATCTTACTTAGAGTAGAGACTCTTTTTAAACTTATTTCTTCTAGCATCTTTGATTGTCTTTTCAAAATATTTTAAGGGATATTTAAGAGAAAAATGGCCAATCTCTCCACACTTAAAACATTTGAAAGGTAGCTTACCTTTGTACTTGTCAATACCCCTCTTCAACTTCCTTACAAAGTTTGCTTCTTCTTCACCATTGTCACTACTTTGATCAGAAGCTTCATACTTCTCCCTCTTACTGGATTTGAAATTTGCTTCCTTCTTTGGAGCTTCTTTTTCAAACTCTCTCATTTCATAGGTAGTGAGAGCACCATATAATTGATCCATTGAAAATTTATCTAAATCTCTAACTTCCTCAATAGAAGACACTTTAGGATTATAAGCTTTAGGAAGAGATTTCAGTACCTTTTTAACCACCACTGGTTCTTTCGGTTCTTCACCAAGTCCTCTAATTGCATTGACCACATCATCTACTCAAATCAAATATCCTACAATATCTTCATCCTCTAACATTTTCAAGTTCTAAAATTTGCCTTTGTAGATCTACAACTTGGATTGTTTTACTTTAATGTTTCCTTCATAGATACCACTAATATTTTCACATTCCTCCTTTTTTGACTTGTAGTGCATTACTTTTGCAAGTTCAAAGTCTATTAGCCCACTCAAGATAACATTATTAGCCTTTCTGTTGTTTTCATAGGCCTTAATATCTATCACATTAGATGGAGGAGTGGGATGAATAGTATAACCATCCTTGATAGATTTCCATACACCAAACCTTGAAGAGGTTAGATAGGTTTCAATCCTGAATCACCAAAGAGAAAAATTTGTTCCATCAAACCTAGGTGCCTTGTGAGACTCTTCTTTTGTCATACTAAATATTCCTCAAGCTGTTAGACTTCTTCTAAGGAACCAGGCTCTGATACCAATTGTTGAACATACACCAGAATACTGAGAGAGGGGTGAATCAATATTCTATCTAATCTCAAAACTTCTGAAGAAAAAACCTTTAAACTATACCACACAAGCAAGAACATGAAATATAGAAACAATGCACAACAAAACACAACACTAGAGAGGAAAATCATGGTGATAAATGTTGTTGGGAACTATTATACTAATCCAACCTCACAATTGAATAACAGTTACAAATTTATTTTAGGGCTACAACCCAAGGAAGCTACTACTCCTTTAAAAGAGGTTTTAGGGTCACTCCCAAGGAAGCTACAACTCCATGTAGGCTTTTTTTTAGGGCTACAACCCAAGGAAGCTACAACTCCCTAATCTGAGTATAATCTCAGGAATACTTACATAATGATAGTCCTTCCACTATTTGAAACTAACAATTAGGCTCAATCCTTTTGATGATTGCAACTATTTTTTCCATTCTCTTTTTGATGATTTCAATTCTACTTTATCACTTTTGCAAATTTTTTCTTTGTATATTACTATCTCACTACTTTCAACCTTCAAGAATTTTTTCCTTTAGCTCACTACCTTCAGAAAATAATTGAACACCTTCTTCACTTCCCTTCTATCACAAAAATATGTTCAAGATCAAACCAGACTAGAATTTACACTTTTCCTCTTTCTCTTTCATTCACATGTAATTTTCATCATGTCACACACATCCATCAACCTAGATCAACTAGGTTTACAATTTATACATGATATTACATTTATTACAATTCACATGTTATCCTACAACAGAAAACATTACATTTGTAAGTAGGGCAAAGATAGGATAATCAACATAGAACATGTAGGGGACAAGACCCTAAAGACTACACACAACACTATTGTGCCTATAGCACACATGCCCCATTCAGAATGGGGACCCTCTCTTTATGTCACCTTGTCAGCCCTTTTGTTGCCACCTCATTTTAGGTTGACCATGTTTTGCCCCTAAAAAATTGCTAAGTCTTGGGCCTTGTCGGGCCTTCTTTTTCATTTTTCCTTTCTGGGCGTCTGTGCGTCTTCTTGGGCCTGGCCCATCGAGTTTCCCCTTTCAAGTTTCCTTTGCGCCTTCGCCGTCCCAAACGACCAACGGTCGGCATCCTCCTGGACCCCGGACCCCGGTGCCTCCTTTGTCGTCTGCCTCACTTGTCCAAAAATTAACGGCCATGCTCTGGTGTCTTTCTGACCCTTGGGCTATGGTTCTCCCGCCATCGTCCTGAAATTTGAACTCACCTACCTCGCTAGAAATTGTACCTACATTCATTAGGGGGTATTAAATGCACTTAAGGGCTATATAAACAAGTTTTGACATGTCATTTTCACATGTAAAAAATGGTAAACAAGCATAGTGTGATCTCAGCCTTCGTCACCCTCGCACCCGAGCTTTTGCTTTGCCGTTCTTCTAGGATTCAACATCTCGCTTCTTCAGGCCTCCGAGGTATGACCATCGTCTGATAGTCCTTCCCCTTCTTAAATCTTTATGATCAAAAAATTAAATGATAAGGAAGAAATGATTTAAAACCTAATAGGGAAAATATCTCACCTTAAAACCCACTTGCCCAAATTTTCAAAAACGTCCCTTAAAGGACCCAAATTTGAATTTGGAACCCCATCGTCCTATCGCTGTTCTTCGGGGCAGGCGACCATGCTCTCTGTGCCCGAGACTCACTTTGGTCCCAAAGTTAACTTGGTGAAAATCGGCTCGATGATGAAGCGTCTCTCGGGTCTCGGAATTCGGAACTTCCCTTCCGATTCGTCGTTTCTCAATGGCATCCTCATTCTATTTGTCTGATCATCGGTCTCCGCTACTCAAATTGACTTGGGTTTCCAAAAAGAAAGAAGAAAGACACGTCCAAGTGCTCATTGGGTCTCCACCCCCAAAATTTCATCCTCGGAATCCCGTTTTGGGTCGCTATTTTCAAAACAACTTTCTCCTAATGTCCTTCCGAGTCCCGGACCTCCATCTACAGGCCGTCGTTGTTGTCCCGCCGTCCCGAATGGCCATCTCATGGTATCTTTTTGGCTTCCAAGCCCCGAGCATTTCCTAGCTGCTCGACATTTTAATGATGAAATGCAGAGTCCTCACTGCATTCAAACCCCGCCTACCGAACTTTCATCCTCAGGATTCTGTCCCGCCCCCATCATCCTAAATAGTGGAAGAAATCCGTCTTTCCGAACTTCGGGCCCCGAAACTCATTCTCCTCCAAGTTTTTTCAAATGAAGTCAAATTATCTCCTTGAGTCTGGTCTGCTAGGAAGCATTCCTTGGACTTCTATCCATGCTTCACCGTTTCATAGAGCTATTCCTAAATGGCTTCCCAACCTTTGCAACCCAAGCTCCCAAACAGCTTTCGGCCTTCCGGGTTCCAGACTCCAGAATTCCATCTTTGAAACGTTGTTTCTCCAAGGCTGTTTCAAACAGCTAGCCCTTGATAGCCTTCCTTCATTTTGAACCCGAACGCCTTAATAATGATCTAAAAGGCCTCAAATTTGGAAATGAACTTTGACCCACGTGCTTAAATTTGAGCTTCTCCCACATAGACCCTCTGTTATCCAAATCCAAGACTAGGAGAAGTCATCCGGGATGCCCTGCCCTATTTGCCCTTCTAAAAAAGCATTCTGGCAAGGGAATTCCAGTCCCTGGGGTCCATGTCATCTATTTTCCCTCCAATGTTACTTTGATCAAGTGTTAGGTTTGAATGATAAATTGTGTAATCTAACCTTGATTTGCAGGAATTTGCCAGAAACTGCACCCTCATACTTAATTTTGTTGACTCTCGCCTGTTTGTGCAAGATATATGGAATCTGTTGTAGAAGCTTAAGGGGCAATCAAGGAAAAAGGGAAAAGGATTGCCAAGGCTTCCCGAGGCAAGGAGGACAAAGACCAAATGAGGTACCAATTCCAAGGAGTGCCATTGCACTCCAAAGTCACAACTAAATGGAGGGATATCACAAACACCAATATTGGGCACGTCAATATTGATGACTTCACACAAAGAGTTAGGGTAGAGCCAAAGACTGAGAATGCCAAGTTGATCAGAAGCAACGGACTAGCTAAGGCTGTTGGCTTCCCTCCCACCTTGGCCGCCCCCGAGCTGGTAATGGCTTGCAGGGAGGTATACCAACTTGAAACAAGGACAATTATGGACAGAGATGGCAACATCTTGGTTGATATGTCTTGTTAAGGGATAACAAAAACCTTCCACATACCCATCTTCGGAAGCATGGAGACCCCAACTATCTGGGAATGCAAGGTGATGTGGGATGAAGATCCTTTGAGATGCAAGAAGTTGATCAACCAGTATTGGTTGAAGGAGAGGTGGGGCAGTGCTGCCAAGGTTCCTCAGAAGCTCTACCATAATGACTTCTTCGAGGACTACCATGAGCTAGTTACCTTGCTGAGCAGATTAATGGGCCTTCCTGCTGTAGCCTTCTTCCAGGAATGGATGATGTATTTCACTGAAAAAAATCTCCATGGAGAGACACCGCATTCAATTGGGGAGAGATAATCAATGATTGCTTCCATGAGCAATTCATTAACGTAAATAAAACCTCCAAATTCTACATGACATCCTACTTGGTGTATATGCTTGTCGATCAGTGGTATTATAGTGGATTGTCCACAGTGCCCAATGAGATGCTAGGAAAAGAGCTCAAACCATATGACAAGTACCCTCAGCTGCAATACAAATATTTCAAGAGGGATTACTGTAGGGTAAATGATGCATTTATCACCTACATCATTAGACTGCTTGGAGGTGATTTTGAGAGAAGAATCTCTCATAGTGCTAGAGCCCTCCTCAAATATTATGCCTTCTTATTCATCTAGTATCCCAAGTTCACCTACATTCACACCTAGGGATTCTTCGAAAGGCCAAATAAGCTGCCTCGGTACCCTAACGACCGGATCATATTATTGGAACTATCTTGGCAGTTGTGATATATACACAACATCCTAAGTAGTAAGCATCTGGCAGGGACCCCTTATCCCCTCACACTCGACCAAGGGATGTATGAACTTTATACTTCCCAATGCGTGGGTAATTCAGAGGAGCTGGCTGAGTACCACTTCAGGCCACATACACCTAGACCGTGGATAGACACATACGGCCACATCAAGAAGGCAATTGGACAGGAATACGCTTACCTCCACCATATCGAGGATTTCTGGGCCAATTTCAAAGATGATTTTTAAGTACGGGTAAGGCATTATATGCATATGACCACGTACTTTGTAAAAAGGGTGAACCTATTTCCGATGCCAGATCAACTAGAAGAAGAGGAGAGCACCATGATCGCCCCAAGATACAGTGCTATTGTGAATTTACCACTACCTTTAATTGATTGGAATAAGCAAGAGGTTGATGACCTCGACATTCTCACCAAGCTCATTGAGGCTCGAAGAAAGGAGTGGATCGATGGGCAGGTTGCCCGTTTGAAGCAATAGGGAGTCGCCTTGACATTCAAAGGGCTCGAGAGTGAACCCATTGGTTCTGATGGTGGAGCAGCTATTGCTACAACTAGAGAAACATCTAAGTCCCCACCGTCTGTTCAATTGAAGAAGAGAAAGGAGGTTGACGAGCAGCAACCCAACCCAAAAGTGTACGCTAAAAAGGCCTCAGAGAGTGAACCTACCAAAAAACATAGAAGAATGGGCAACATCACTAAAATGTTGGTAATACTAGAGGATCCACTCCACGAGGGAGAGGAGATGGAGGTTGATCCACCAAGATCTCTACTTGCTTCATCCGTTGTTGCCACTGCTTCTTTTATTGCTACCACCCCGCCTATCCCATGCACAATAGATACATCCTCCCCGCCTATGGTGCACATCATTGTTCACCTCACCTCTACTTCTCCCGTCATGCAGGTCATATCGGTGGATTCATCCTCTGCCACTACCTCATTGATTTCTTCATCCTCCATGTCTCCTTCCTTTTCCCTTCCAATTGTTGCCACTACTACTTAAATGCTTTCCCTCACTCTCTTGGAATAATTCGTGAAATATATGCAAAACATCTCGTCTGAACTTTCGAGAATGTTTGCAAATCCAATGGTGCAAGCTGCAATTTCCCAAGCAATGGTTAACACCTTGGTTCCTCCTCCTCCTACTGAGCCACCCCATATGGAGGCTATGATGCAAATCTTTGATGAGTTGGAACGATGACAATTGGAGGCAGCAAGGAGGTTGGAAGAGGAGGCAGGTGATTATCATGAACATCCTATGTATGAGCATCGGGTAATTGACGAGGATCTATGCATGGATATAATTCAAGAAATAGTTGATCTGGAGCTTAATGCCGATGGGCCAAACAACTCAAGGAGATATAAGATAAAGACACTGAAAGACAACCTATGGTTGAAGAAAGATTTGTTGCTCCAGAGGAAAAAGGTGATAAGTCTCCAATGGATGGGCATGACCATGCCCCTGAGCATGATGAAGAAACATCCTCTCATGAAGATAGATAGGAAGATAGACCCAAGGAATGCGGGCATGATCAGGATGAGGATGCTGAAGGGGAGGACCACCCTGATGAATGACTACCCACCAAATCTCCCATCAAGCGCACAGTGTTCATTCAGGACTCCGATGAGGAGAGGGAAGACACAAGGATTGAGCAGGAGGCCCTCAACGACAAGGCCATTGAAGTCAGGATAGAGGACAACAAGGATCAACATGAATCACCCAAGGAAGGGTCCTCGATGCCTAACTAGTTGGAAAGGACGCTCGAAAAGAAGACTCCCGCTCCGAAGGACCCAAAAGAAAGACTGGAGGCAATATTTTCTAGAGCTCATATTGGTACCAAGAAAGAGAAAAAGCCTAGAATTAGATCAAGAGTAACGATGGATGCCTTCAGATCCAAATCAGTGTAAATAGCCACGCCAGTGGTTGGAGAACAGGGAATAAGCTATAACATCTCCACCATCGACTTGGGAGTGGCCACCAGAGAGCAGAAGGTTGACCATCTCCAGGAATATGTCGCCACAATGGTGCACCTCATTCAGCAGGATAAAGTTTCGAAGGAGGAACTTAAGGCATAGGTGGCTGATTTGACAGCCTATATCCAACAATGGTCATCCATAAAGGAACAGCCAACCACATCCTCGGCCCCACCACAATCGCTATCCAAAGAGAAGATTAACAAGCTAGAGAAAAGAAAGAACTTGGACAAGACCACGAAAAACGGGTTCCGACAGGTCTTGGATAGTGGGAATACGGGTATCGATCTAGCTGTCTGAATAGTGAAAAAATTCTTGGAAGTACAAACGTCTCTTGAAGGTACGAGGAGAATCTCCATTGAGTTCCCTAAGAAGTATGGGTTTGCTTACCCAAAAATCGAGGTTATCCTCAAGCTGCCAAGTGAGATTTGGGAAAAGGAATTTTCCTTCAAGGATGATGACCATTGGTTGATGGATGTGTGGAAATGATACTTCGATCATCAGAAGGAAAGGCTAGAACATGTACTTGAGCGAGTAAATCCGGATGTTGAGTGGGCCAAGGAGGTCAGAGGGGATTGCTTCTGATACCTAAAGTTGATGACGGGGTATGAAGTGCCCGCTGTCAGGATCAATCCAGAAAGTATAAAGCCTCACTTCTGAAAGAGGATGGAAGATAGGATGTCAGCTGAGATTACTATAGATTTTATAAGATTTGTTGCTCGAGCTTTTTCCTAAGATGAACTATTCAGCGACCATGTTGCCAAGTATGAGGAGGATTGGGAAAAGCTTGTTAACAATTCCAAAGAATGGAGCTACCAAGTGCTGAAATCCGACATCATGGAGGTCGACAAGTTCCGGCCGGTGATCTTGAGGTTCATGGAGTATGCAGCTTCGAAGTAGGAAGGCAGCCCTGTTATTGATGAAGAATTTCTAAAGGAATAGCTGCAGCAAAGAGCAATCAGCAAAACGACGAAAATGCTATAGTGTCGCCACTAGAAGACAAAACAAGGATATGGAAAAAATGTATTTTAAAAATGTAATATATTGTGGGGTAGGTAGAAGCCTAGTTTACAGTGAATTGTGGCCACACAAATCTATATTATTCTTGGCCACATGTTCTGCTTTTTGGACACTATAAATAGGGGGTCTCCTCTCATTTTCAAAGGGAGTTGAGTTGTTGTAAAGACATGTTGTAGAAATTGCAATAGAAATACATTGATCTTGGTGCATTTCTGGATTTCTTCTCATGTTTCATGATTCTTCTCTCATAAGTTAAAGATTTAGTTAGATTTACTTTGCTATTCTAGTTTCCTTTCAGTCAACTTTGGTAGATTTAGTAATTTTATTCTTGATTGTGAAGACTTTTGTTGTGTAGATTCTTTTCTTGTCCATAATTTTGGTCATTTGTTGCTGGTAGATGGTCGTGCAAAGTTAGTCTGGACTTTGATTTTTAAAATCTGTCTTTAAAACTTTATCTTTGTTCATGCATATGTGCGGTGAATGAATGATAAAACATTTGTAGTCCTTAGAAGATAGCATAGGTTTCATGATACTTTGAAATTTTTGGTTAGGTGAAATTCTATTTTTAGGAAACGGTCCACAGTAGAAGCCTCCATGATCATTGTTCATTGGTAGTTGCAGGTCCAAGAACCCTCTCTTCCCTGCTCTTTTTTCTTTTTTTAATAAATAACCTATGTTAAGGTTCATTAGACATTGTAAAGCCAAAACTTAAAACAAAAATGGAGTTCAAGACTATTGTTTGAACCTGCAGCAAAGTATAATAATTTCCCATCCTGAGAACTCTATTCATAGATCCAATTCTCTTCCAGCTTAGTCCACGTAAGTCTGACCTGTGATTACCAGAAAAATCACATTAACATCAATTGATATATTCCATGCAAGTCATGACCTGACACCCGAGAGACCTTGGGGTAATTTTCAGCAACTTGTTGGATAATTCATGTCAAGAGAGGTGATGCACCTACGCATTGCTTGTGTTGAGAAAGTGTGTCAAAACACCCATCAACAGAACTGATGCTAGAAGGAGGACCTGTTGAGGGCCAAGCTGGATCGAATCGGATCTTTCTCCCCTGAGAGATTTTATAGAATACTAAGTTCTACACCAAACAAAGGGGAGTTTCAAGAACTACCACCCCCTACCTGAGCTAAGAGAGCTAAGAAAAGGGAAGCCTCTATCTCCAACTCATCTGACTAGCCCATTTCACTTTCACCATCATCCTCCTCTTCTATCCATTCGCCACCATCTTCTCCTTCATTCTTGGTAGCATTTTCTTTTCCTCACCACTCCAAACAGCCTTCCAAGTTGTCGTTTCCCGAGGGCTAGACGTTGCCTTCCAACCCAGTGCAGTCCCATTCCCAAAAGTTGTTTCGTCAATCATTGTTGCCCCTCTATAGTAACAAGACAATATGGCATAGCCACCTCCACCACCCCCTCTGATGGCATGGTTGGTAAATAACCCATCTCCTTTGGCCTTCAACATCTATCATGACATGTTGAAGAATCCTGAAAGCTTTTGTACGAAATTCAACGCTTGGGACCTGCAAAGGATAGCAGAGGAGCACGTCAAGATTTTTGAGGTTACCTTGAAGAATATGCGGATTATTTATGAGGATTTCACTTGCCGCTCTTTCCCTACTCCCTAGTGGAGGAGGCCTTCTATTGGTACATCAATTTTTCAGCCAGAACTATCAACACATGGGACCTTCTGAAGAGTGCTTTTCTGCAGAATTTTAAGAGCCTGGTCAACCTTGTAGAGTCATACCAGCATTTCATGTCGGTCCAAAGGGAGATCAATAAACCAATCAGCTCCTTTAATGATCATTTTTATAGAGTGTACACTAGGCTGCAAGCCCCGTACGCTTTCAATGACGTTGTTGTTCTACTTGTTTATTATGTAGCATTGGACAACCTTACTTTAGCTCTGGTAAAAACGATGCAACCACCACCTGCTAGGTTAGTAGATGCGTACATGGAGGCCATCATTGCTAGCACCGATTTGGGGCAGAATATCTTCAGTCCACTGCCCTCTCTAAGACAAATTGCACATCCTGCGTAGATTCAAGGGCTTACCAAAGCCCTGCAACATCAAATGCCCCTCATGAATCCAGTACCACAGCTGCCTATAGTTCCCCACCCTTGGCAGCCAATGAATCAAGCACCTCTAGTTCCTCAATATCTACTGCCCCAGCAGCAGCAAGTCCATTCTCAGCCACCCCAAGTACCGACATATCTCCCAGTGTCTGAATTTATGCCCGCTCACCAAAATCAGCCAGTGGCTCAGCCGGTGTTCCTCTAGAATGTCACTCCACAACCAAACAACATGGAAAAGGACCAGATTGATGAACTCTCGGAGATGATCAAGAAAATTTCCACGAAGATGACGCATTTGAGGAACCAAAAAAATCAGCTGCAAGCTTAACATAAGAGCATCCAATCCAACCTCAACCATGACAATTGGGACAGTCGTGATGCCAGCACATTGTCTAGACAGAATTATGATAGAAATCAGAATTCAGGACAGAACTTTGATAGAAGGCCTTTCCCAAGGCAGAACCGGACATGGAACACGAGGCCCAATAATGGTGGTGTTCCCACTCCCCTCGATCAACCCAACAACAATGACAAAACTACAAGTGGATTTTACTTGGTCGAGGTTGCTTTATCTGGTTGGTGTCGCATACACAAAATGAGTCAACACTCTAAGCTGGATTGTCCAGAATTCTAAACGGTTGCTAACATTTTCCAAGTTGAAGTCCAAAATGTTATAGACAACTCAGGATGCAGGGACATCATTGTATCCAAACCATATGACTCCACTGTGCTAGTGGTGAATCAGGCTTCATTCCCAAAGGCTGAGTACAATGCACCGAAGCAGGAAGGCACCACTACAAACAACAACAAGCAGTCGGAAGAGGTAAGTTTTGGAAGCCCTATGACTCATCTTTTTAACTCAGTAGATAATGGTCCTAAGGATGAGGAAGAGCCTAGGGAGGATGAAGTCCAAATGTTTCACCAAAGGACTACCCCTTACAACCTCAGGAATAGATAGATCGGTGGTCATGGTGGAGGTCCTTTTACAACTCCACTCCGCCTAAATATTTTAGTACTCCTCCTGACCCATATACGAGCAATAATCTGGGATTTCCCCATGTACCCACGTGGTACTTTAACAAGAATAGACAGTAAAACCAAAACCAAAGCCAACCCACTAGCTCCTTCCAAAATACCACTGGCTCCTCCCAAAATGTTTCTTATGATTAGGAGGTGGACCAAATGGGAGATTATATTGCGAAATAATTTAAGAAGGTTAAGCTGAGTGTGTCTGCCTTTGAGTTACTCAAAGTCCCTTCTATAAGGAATGCCTTCTTCATAATGATAAACTTGACACCATCATCCAAGTCAGCTCAAGAAGAACCCACCAAGAGAGTCTCCTTTGAAGATTCGCAAAGTGAGCTCGTCATCCGACAGGTCTTCAACAAGAAGGTTGATCCACCTGCAAATCAGCAGCCAGGCAAGCAATCCACCAAGGAAGTAGATCATACAAAGCCCAAAATAGGGGCCATGATAAGGACAAGGGTCAAGTCACCCAGGTGGATGTTTCGAGAGGACTCTTTCAAGGGAGATTTGAAACTCCTCCTTTCCTGACCACCATCTGTGTGTTTGGGAAGAACCTCCACAATTGTCTATTGGATTAAGGAGATTTTACCAATCTCATGCCCCTGAGTGTGTGCAAAGCACTAGGAATAGTCCTAACTCCCTCCTGACGTAAAGTAACGTAGCTTGACAAGATTAAGATCAACATAGTGGGCGAGATTCATAGAATACCCATGCAGGTTGTTGCTAATCCTAGAATTCAATAGACTATTGACATCCAAGTTGTTGATATCTCGAATATGTATGGTATAATCCTAGGAAGGGATTTCACAGGAGCATTGAATGGGTAAGCTACAACTGACTACTCTCACTTGTGGTTAGCATGGAAAGGGATGTCGAATCCGATTTGAATTGATCGAGAGTCGCGCATGAAGTTTATGACCATGGAATACAACAACACAAATGAAGTGTTGTTTTCTAAAATAGAATTGGGGAATTACTCCCCAATATCATATCTAAATGAACAAGAATGCCTTGGAGGAGAAGGAACAAGTGAGGTTTTCCTCGTGTTGTCTAGCCCACCTGTTAATCTAGCCAATACCTCTCAGAGCACAGAAATGTTGATAGAACCAAATGATGAGGAATTAGGTGAGGATGATAATCTTGGATTGTTGGATAGTTTAAAAGATTTTATGGAAAGATGTGTATAGGACTAGCTCAGTTTGGGAGCCCGAATGAACTTTCAGGAACTCTTGTTGCCTAGTTGGTGTAGGGTACATAATGCTGCCCATTCAGAGTTTGAGTGTTGTTTGTGCCAAACAACAATTGAGCATGTTAAAAGATAAATCACTCTGAAGGAGGAAGTTGGGTCAGCACCACCAGAATAGACACGTTCCATCCCTACACCTCCTCAAAATGTTACTAAAAAGAGGTCCCCATTAGTGGTGAAAGTCGGGTCTATTGATTATGTGTTCAAGGATTCCCCTAAATTCTGGACGCTCCGCTTTGATGGATCCAAATCCAAGCATGGGGTTGGAGCCAACTTCGAATTAATCAATCCCAGAGGTAAGTCATACTTTGCTACTCATAGGCTTCAATTTTATTGCACCAAATATGTAGCAGAATATGAGGCCTTGGTCTTGGGACTCCTTATGGGATTAAGGAAAGGTGTTAAAATGCTGCAAGTTTTCGGGGATTTAGAGTTGTTCATAAAGCAGGTTAGAAAGCTCTACTCCTGTTATGATCGGAGACTCACCAATTATAGGCATAGGGTATGGGATCTATTAGAGGGACTAGATGCATTCAATATCCAACTGATCCCATGCTCCCAGAATCATACAACCAATTCCTTAGCACAGGCGGCAAGCACACTACGGTCGTTGTCCTTATCTGGTCTCAAAAGATTCACTGTGGAACTCACCTTCATTCCGTCTATGTTGGAGAATGTAGCCAATTTCCAGGTGTTCAATGATGACAAAAACATCCTATATTTTATCACCAGTTCTGATGTGTTCGCTACTCAAATAATAGAGAAGGTTGAACCTCAAGAGGCTAACCTGGATATAGAAGGGGTCATCAATCTGAAGACCAACACTATCCCGAGAGGGATGGTCCAATTAAAATAAATCTTTGACTTGGATCAGATCAGGGATCAGGATCAATAGGCCAAGAAGGATGCCATCAGTGGCCAGTGTGACACCTACAACCTCAAAATAGCTGACGCAGCAAGGAACGTGTTCATTGGCAAAGTGTGCACGCCACAGGAAAAAGGGGGTATAGTGGATGCTTTGCAGAAATATCATGATGTTATCGCTTGGAGTTATGAAGATCTGAAAATGTACAATACATCGATCAACACCCACACCATCCCTCTTAGATCGGATGTGAGACCATTTCAACAGTGGCAACGCCCTATCAATGCTTTGTTGGAACCAATAATATACAAAGAAGTACAAAAAATGTTGTCGGCCAGGATTATTTTCCTGGTTAGACATTCCACATGGGTGGCTAATTTGGTCCCTGTTAGAAAGAAGAACGAGGAAATCAGGTTATGCGTCGACTTTCGCAATCTAAACAGAGCCTCGGAGAAGGATAACTATCTTGTACCCTCATTAGATGAGGTGTTGCAGATAGCAAACGGTTGTTAGATGATGTCCTTCCTGGATGGGTACTCTGGGTACAACCAGGTTATGGTGTAATACGAAGACCGACACAAAACGACATTCACCACTAAATGGGGAACTTTTACTTATAGATGGATGTCATTTGGACTCATCAATGTTGGTGCCACCTTCCAACGTGCCATGGATATTACTTTCAAGGACCTGATTGGAAAGTGAATAATCATCTACATGGATGATTTAATAGTATTCTCAAAGCAGTAGAGTAATCATGTTGCTGACCTATGCAGAGTCTTTCAGAGATGTCATGAATTTGGGGTCTCCCTTAATCTGAAGAAGTGCATCTTCGGTGTCACTGAAGGGAAACTACTTGGACATTTCCTCTCAGAGAAGGGAATCTCTATTGAGCCTAAGCATATCCAATCAATCATGAAGATTTAGCTGCCAAGCAGCAAAAAGGAGTTAAAAACTTTTTTCGAAAAGATTAAATTTGTCTGTAAGTTTATCACGGGCTTCGCGGAAATCATCAAACCACTCAATGCTATGCTAAAGCAAGATGCCAAGGACGAGTGGACCCTAGAAGCAAAGCAGGATTTTGGGGAAATCAAGAAAGAAATCATTGATGCACCTATGTTGGTCAGCCCCAACTATCTGAAGCCCTTCTACATCTATTCATTCGCTTCAGATAATTCGTGTGCCAGTATTTTGACACAAAAAGATGATGAGGGGACCGACCATCCAATCGCCTTCATGAGTGCCCCTTTGAAAGATGTTGAGCTACATTATCACAATGTTGAAAAAAAAGCTTATGCCCTTGTTAAAGGGGTAAAGAAGTTAAAGCATTACATCTTACGCAACAATGTGTTTGCCATAGTTCTTGACCCGGCCTTAAAGACATTGCTTATGCAAAATGAGCTAGGAGAACGAAGGGCAAAGTGGATTACATTACTGCAAGAATATGATATGGAAATCCAGCCAATGAGATTTGTAAGAGGACAAGCACTCACCCAAACAATCGTTGAAGTGGCCATGGACATAGGTTCTGAACTCACCGTACAACAATATCAGCTGGAGGATATCTCTCCAGGGGAATGGTACGAGGACATAAGATATTATCTGTTGAACCACAAATGTCCAACCCACTTATAGGGGGTCCAAAAATGTGTTCTCAGGTTGAAAAGTGGTAGTTACATGTTGCAGGGTGACATATTGTACAAGAGGAATCATGAAGGTATCTACCTAAGATACCTTGGTAAAGAGGAAGTTGATCGGGTCCTCAGGGAATTACATGATAAGTTTGAGATTGGTCACGATTCTGGCTTGTCTACCGCATATCAAATATTGAGAGCTAGATACTATTGGCCTACGGTTTTCAAGGATGCCCATAGTCATGTTTGTACTTGTCACGTATGCTAGACTACAGCCACCCGAGAAAAGAATGTTGTTGTCTCGTTGCAGCCTGTTTTGGAGGTAAGGTCGTTCACTCAGTGGAGTCTCAACTTCATTGGTCTGGTAAGCCCTCCATCATCTACTAGACACAAGTACATTCTAACCGCTTCTGATTATTGTACTAGATGGACAGAAGCAATCACATGTAGGTAATGCACAACTGAGGTAGTCACAAATTTTCTGGAAAGTTTTATTTTAAATCATTTTGTTTATCCTTATGCGTTAGTGTGTGATAATGGTCCTACATTTGCTTCGTTAAAATTTTTTGGTTGGGCCTTTGACTATGGTATCACCCTCAAGTTTTCCTCCAACTATTATCCTCAAGGCAATGGTCTTGTTGAGTCAACTAATAAGAATTTGATCACCGTGATCAAAAAATTGTTGGATAGGAACCCTAAGGATTGGCATACCCAGCTCCGTTTTTCCCTTTGGGCAGACCACACCCATCACAAGTTTTCCCTTGGAGACCCTGCCACCTTGTTTATGGCTTCAAGCTCATTTTCCCCATACATTTCAAAATCCCTACCCTCGAGTTCATTAATGATTGTACACATCTAAATATGGTCACGGTTATTCAAACTTGTTAATTAATTAAATATGAATTATTTAATTAATATTTTAAAGTCATCTACATATAAATAAATTTAATTATTTATTTATATTGTTCATTTTTCCAATTCTTCTAGTTAAATTAAATAAATAATTTTATTTAATTATTGCTACTTTCCTCTTAATTAAACTAAATACATTTTATAATTTATTTATTTAATTATCATTTCGTTTCTAAAGTTTGAATTTTTAAATTCTAATTATGGAATATTCTTCTAATCCATCTAACATGTCACATATAATTAAATATTGTAATATTTAATTACCTTTCTTTTTCACCTCTCACATAATTAAATATTAATTTATTTAATTTTGGAAACTTCCATTTGCACATGCAACATATAATTAAAATAAATTTATTTAATTAATTAGCAGTTATCCTCAAACTTCAACCAATTTTCATAAATGAGGAGATAAATGCCATGTTTGTCTCCATTTTTGAATGAGGATGGTTTTGTGGGTTGAAAACATTTTTCCACTTTCCTCTCAACCTTCCACCTTTCTCTCAACCTCTCCATCTCTCACCGTTCATCCTGACAAGTTTGAATTTTAATTGTCGATCTTCGCCAACTAGATTCTTGCCTTTGAAAAATCTATAAATACAGCCTTCTCGTAAGTAGATTTCATCCTAGATTTCATACGTAGTTACTATAGTTGCATTCGAATCAGCATATCAACATTTTAGCAATATCATAGCATTTCAAGTTCAAGTTCATAGTTTAAATCATCAACAATACACATGCATTTTCAATCAATCTCATTCTCCTAAGCTGTCATTTTAACAAGTTGTTGCTTACACAATTGAGAGCCAGCAACTTTAATCAAATCCTTGGAGATAGAGGACAATGGGATGAATTTGATAGAGCTGCTATTGTTTAGAGTTTGTATTTATGTTTTCTAGATTAGTTTCTTTCAATATAATGTCTCATTGGTGTGTTAGTTTACTTCTCAATTAATCCACTTATTCTAACTCACATAATGATTTTTATGAAGGGGGAGACCACAGAGAAGCTCGCCTCACCGAGTTGTTACACTTAGAGGAAGTAAGAGACTGTGCAATAGAAAATTTCACCAAACATCAGGGCGTAGTCAAAAGATGGTTCGACCGTTGACCCAAAATCAAGGCCTTCCGCATTTTCGATCTAGTCCTGTATTGGGACAAGGCCCATGAAAATAAAGGGGGACACAACAGATTCAACAAGCTTTGGCTTGATCCCTTTCAAATTTTTGAAATCCTTGTAGATAACGCGTTTCACTTAAAGACCTTAACTAGTAAGGACGTCCCATTTCATGTCAACGGGAAACACCTTAAACATTATTTCCAGGCCTGAGCTCTTTTAGATCTGTCTATGTAGATACTTGTAAATAGGTTAGGGTAGGTTTCCCTGCATTACTCTCTTGTTTTGTTTTGGTTTTGTTTGTTCCCTGGTTGTTTTGCCTTTGACGAGAGTCTCCCCTTGTTCCTGCTACGGTGGCCATGCTTAGCTTGATGAATGGTTTGCCCTGTTGCCCGCTCTTGCTTTGTTCTCTAGATAAGCCTTCATTCCCCATTACTAATCTCTGAAAGCCCTGAGCATTGGTTTCCTCTCTTGAACTCTGGACTAATCTAGGATGGTGTCCCTATTTGAATTTCCTGCGCTTATCATGGAACACACAGAAATGCGCCTTAAAGGTTTCCAAAGAATTGTATGGTAATTACTTGGAAGGTTGGATAAGTGAAAAATCTAAAGTCTGCTCCAGTGACCACTATGATTTCTAAACCCATAGTGAGCTTCAATGCTTGCACGATTGAGTAAAGAAAAGAAAAGTATTAAAAAGCAATATCAAAAGAGAAAGAACAGAAAACGTAAAAGTAAGCAATCGTATGGGTGTATGAATATCTCTACCAGGGCTATGGACGTCTGGCTGGCAGTACAGCTATGTCTGTGGGGTCACAGGGACAACTCCGTTGAGGCTATGGATGCCTGATTGGCAGCGGAGCAATGTCCAGGTTACTTTTGGGGTCAGGCGAACTACATAGCTTGTCCTTCCGATCAATAATTTTCCACATGATCTCTAAGGAAAAGAAATAAACTCGCCATGCACACACTTCCATAATAATATCGTGACACGATTCAATATCACCCTCCTTAACTTGTTCTTAATTCAACCTTGGAAATCAGCTTCTGGTCTGTGAAACCAGAGATTTTGGGTTTAGAATGAATATTTATCTTTAGAACGTTGGGAGGGTTCTCCCAGCGGAGTTGCCATTTGTTGTGCCTATATCACACATGCCCCATTCAGAATGGGGACCCTCTCTTTCTATCGCCTTGTCGGCCCCTTTTGTTGTCACCTCATTTTGTGTGCCCCCTGTTTTGGTGTCCTAGTTGGTCAACTTTCCCTTCAAAGTCTCATTTTAGGTTGACCATGTTTTGCCCCTAAAAAATTGCTAAGTCTTGGGCCTTTTCGGGCCTTCTTTGTCATTTTTCCTTTCTGGGCGTCTATGCGTCTTCCTAGGCCCGACCCATTGGGTTTCCCCCCTTGGGATTCCTTTGCGCCTTCATCGTCTCGAACGACCGACGGTTGGCGTCCTCATGAACCCTGGACCCCGGTGCCTCTTTTGTCGTTTGCCTCACTTGTCCAAAATTGTACGGCCATGCTCCGGCGTCTTTTTGACCCTTGGGCTCCGATTCTCCCACAGCCGTCCTAAAATTTGAACTCACCTACCTCACTGGATGTCGTACCTGCATTCATTAGGAGGTATTAAATGCACTTAAGGGCTATATAAACAAGTTTCAACATGTCATTTTCACATGTCATAAATACTAAACAAGCACAGTACGATCTCAACCTTCATCGACCTCGCGCCTGTGCTTTCGCTTCGTCATTCTTCCAGAATTCGGCATCTTGCTTCTTCAGGCCCCCGAGGTATGATCGTCGTCCGATAGTCCTTCCCCTTTTTAAAGCTTTATGATCAAAAAATTAAATGATAAGGGAGAAATGATTGAAAAGCTAATAGGGAAAATATCTCACCTTAAAACCCACTTGCCCAAATTTTCAAAAACATCCCTTAGAGGAATTAAATTTGAATTTGGAACCTCGTCGTCTCGTCGTTGTTCTTCGGGGTAGGCGACCATGCTCTCCGGGCTCAAGATTCTCTCTGGCCACAGCGTTAACTTGGTGAAAATCGGCTCGACGATGAAGCATCTCTCGGGTCCCAGAATTTGGAACTCCCCTTTCGATTCGTCATTTCTCAATGGCATCCTCATTTTGTATGTTCAATCATCGGTCTCTGCTCCTCAAATTGACTTCGGTTTCCAAAAAGAAAGAAGAAAGACACGTCCAAGTGCTCGTCGAGTCTCCATCCCCGAACCGTCATTCTGAGTCATTGTTTTCAAAACAGCTTTCTCCTAATGTCCTTCTGAGTCCCAGACCCTAAGCTTGTAAAGTCTGCATGGGAGTTAAACCGAAAAAATTCAAATTCCAAGTCGCCTCCGGACATCCATCTTCGGGTTGTCGTTGTTGTCCCGCCATCCCGAATGGTCATCTCACGACATCTTTTTGGCTTTCGGGCCCCAAGCATTTCCCAGCCGCTCAACATTTTAATGATGAAATGCAGAGTCCTCGCTACATTCGGACCCCGCCTACCGGAATTTCATCCTCGGGATTCCATCTTGCCCCCATCATCCTAAATAGCAGAAGCATTCCTCAGACTTTTGTCCATGCTTCACCATTTCACATGACTGTTCCTAAATGGCTTCCTATCCTTTGCAGCCCGAGCTCCCAAACAGCTTTCGGCCTCCCGGGTTCTCGACTCTAAAATTCCGTCTCTGGAACGTTGTTTCTCCAAGGTTGTTTCAAATAGCTAGCCCTTGACAGCCTTCCTTTAGTTTGAGCCCGAATGCCTTAATGATGATCTAAATGGCCTCAAATTTGGAAATGAACTTTGACCCACGTGCTTAAATTTGACCTTCTCCCACATGGACCCTTTGTTATCCAAATCCAAGACTGGGAGAAGTCATCTAGGATGCCCTGCCCTATTCACCCTTCTAAAACAACATTCTGGCAAGGGATGTTTGGTCCTTGGGGTCTAAATCATCTATTTTCCCTCCAATGTTACTTTGATCAAGTCTTAGGTTTGAATAATAAATTGTTTAATCTAACCTTTATTTGTAGGAATTTTCTAGAGGCTACACCCTCATACTTAATTTTGTTGACTCCCGTCTCTTTGTGCATGATATATGGAATCTGGTGTAGAAGCTTCAGGAGCATTCAAGGACAAAGGGAAAAGGATTGCCAAGGCTTCCCGAGGCAAGGAGGACAAACACCAAATGAGGTACCAATTCCAAGGAGTTCCATTGCACTCCAAAGTCACAACTAAATGGAGGGATATCACAGACACCAATATTGGGCACATCAATATTGATGATTTCACACGAAGATTCAAGGTAGAGCCAAAGACTGAGAACACCAAGTTGATCAGAAGCAGCGGACTAGCTAAGGTTGTTGGCTTCCCTCCTACCTTGGCCGCCCCCGAGCTAGTAATGGCTTGTAGGGAGGCGTACCAACTTGAAACAAGGACAATTATGGACAAAGACGGCAACATCTTGGCTGATATGTCCCCTTCAGGGATAAAAAAAACCTTCCACATACCCATCTTTGGAAGCATGGAGACCCCAACTATCCGGGAATGCAAGGTAATGTGGAATGAAGATCCTTTGAGATGCAAGAATTTGATCAACTAGTATTGGTTCAAGGAGAGGCAAGGCAGTGCTGCCAAGGTTCCTCAGGAGCTCTACCGCAGTGACTTCTTCGAGGACTACCACCATCTAGTTACCCTGATGAGCAGAGTAATGGGCCTTATTGCTACAACCTTATTCCAGGAATGGATGATGTATTTTGTTGAACAAATTCTCCATGGAGAGGACACCGTACTCTATTGGGGAGAGATAATCAATGATTGCTTCCATGAGAAATTCACTAACGTAAAGAAAACCTCCAAATTCTACATGACATCCTACTCGGTGTATTTGCTTGTTGATCAGTGGTATTATAGTGGATTGTCCATAGTGCCTAATGAGATGCCAGGAAGAGAGCTCAAACCATATGACAAGTACCCTCAGCTGCAGTACAAAAATTTCAAGAGCGATTACGATAGGGTAAATGATGTGTTTATCACCTTCATCATCAGACAGCTTGGAGGTGATTTTGAGAGAAGAATCTCTCACAGTGCTAGGGCCCTCCTCAAACATTATGCCTTCTTATTCATCCAATATCCCAAGTTCACCTACATTTTCCCCAGGGATTCTCTGAAAGGCTGAATAAGCTGCCCCAGTACCCTAATGACCGGATCATATTATTGGAACTATCTTGGCATCTGTGACATATACACAACATCCTAAGCAATAAGCATCTGGTGGGGACCCCTTATCCCCTCACACTCGGCCAAGGGATGTATGAACTTTATACTTCCCAATGCGCGGGCAATTCAGAGAAGGAGCCGGTTGAGTACCACTTCAGGCCACATACAGCCAAATCACGGATGGACCCACATGGCCACATCAGAAAGCAATTGGATAGGAATATGCCCACCTCCACCATATCGAGGATTTTTGGGCCAATTGTAAAGATGATTTTGAAGTAGGGTAAGGAACTATATGCGTATGACCGCATACTTTGTAAAAAGGGTGAACCTGTTTCTGGTGCCAAATCAACTAGAAGAAGAAGAGAGCACTGTGATCGACCCAAGATACAGTGCTATTGTGAATTGACCACTACCTTTAATTTATTGGAAGAAGCAAGAGGTTGATGACCTCGACATTCTCACCAAGCCATTGAGGCTCGAACAAAGGCGTGGATCGATGGGCAGGTTGCTCGTTTGAAGCAACAGGGAGTCGCCTTGACATTCAAAGGGCTCGAGAGTGAACCCAATGGTTCTGATGGTGGGGTAGTTGCTGCTACAACTGGTGAAACATCTAAGTCCCCACCATATTTTCGATCAAAGAAGAGCAAGGAGGTTGATGAGCAACAACCCAACCCAAAAGTGTATGCTAGAAAGGTCTCAGAGAGTGAATCTCCCAAAAGACATAGAAGAATGGGCAGCGTCACTGAAATGTTGGTAATACCAGAGGATCCACTCCATGAGGGAGAGGAGATGGAGGCTGATCTACCAAGATCTTTGCCTACTTCATTTTCTATTGCCACCGCAATAGTTGCATCTTCCCCGCCTGTGGTGCACATCATTGTTCGCCTCACCTCTACTTCTCCCTTCGTGCAAGTCATATCAGTGGATTCATCCTCCGCCACTACCTCGTCGATTTCTTCATCCTCCATGTCTCCTTCCTTTTCTCTTCCAACAGTCACCGCTACTACCACAATGCCTACCCTCGCTCTCCCAGAATCCTTCGTGAAATATATGCAAAACATGCCATCTGAACTTTCAAGAATGTTTACAAATCCAATGCTGCAAGCTGCAATTGCCCAAGCAATGGTTAACACCCCGATTCCTCCTCCTCCTACTGAGCCACCCAATATGGAGGCTACGATGCAAATCTCTGATGAGTTGGAATGATGACAACTGGAGGCAGCAAGGAGGCTGGAAGAGGAGGCAGGTGATTATCATGAACATCCTATGTATGAGCATCGAGTAATCGACAAGGTCACCTATGAGTCTTCTAGTGATGACAGCGAGGATCTAGGCACAGATATAATTCAATAAATAGTTGATCCGGAGCTTGACGTTGAGTGGCCCAAACAACTCAAGGAGATTGAAGACAAAGAGGTTGAAAGACAACCTATGGCTGAAGAAAGAGTTGTTGCTTTGAAGGCAGAAGGTGATAAGTCTCCAATGGATGGGCATGACCGTGCCCCTGAGCACGATGAAGAAACATCCTCTCATGAAGATAGATAGGAAGATAGACCCGAGGAATGCGGGCATGATCAAGATGAGGATTTTGAAGGGGAGGAGAACCTTGATGAACGACTACCCACCAAATCTCCCATCAAGTGCACAGTGTTCATTCAAGACTTCGATGAGGAGAGGGAAGACACAAGGATTGAGCGGGAGGCCCTCAATGACAAGGCCATTTAACTCAGGGTAGAGGATAGCAAGGATCAACATGAATCACCCAAGGAAGGGTCCTTAATGCCCGGCTAGTTGGAAAGGCAGCTAGAAAAGAAGACTCCCACTCTGAAGGACCCAAAAGAAAGACTGGAGGCAATATTGGCTAGAGCTCATATTGGTACCAAGAAAGAGAAAAAGCCTAGAATTAGATCAAGAGTAATGATGGATGCCTCCGGATCCAGAGCAATGTAGATAGCCACGCCAATGGTTGGAGAATAGGGAATAAGCTACAATGTCTCCACCATCGACTTGGGAGTGGCCACCAGAGAGAAGATGGTTGACCATCTCCAGGAATTAGTCACCATAGTGGTGCACCTCATTCCATAGGATAATGTTTTGAAGGAGGAACTTAAGGTACAGGTGGCTGATTTGATAGCCTATATCCAACAATGGTCTTCCATAGAGGAACAGCCAACCACATCCTCGGCCCCACCATAGTTGTTGTCCGAAGAGAAGATTAACAAGTTGGAGAAAAGAAAGAACTTGGACAAGACCACGAAAAATTGGTTCCGAGAGGTCTTGGATATTGGGAATACGGTTATCAATCTGGCTGTGTGAATAGCGAACAAGTTCTTCGAAGTACAAACATCTCTTGAAGGTATGAGGTGAATTTGAATTGAGTTCCCTAAGAAGTATGGGGCTACTTACCCAAAAATCGAGGCTATCCTCAAGCTGCCAAGTGAGATTTGGGAAAAGGAATTTTCCTTCAAGGATGATGACCATTGGTTGATGGATGTGTTGAAATGAGACTTCGATCACCAGAAGGAAAGGTTAGAACAGGTACTTGAGTGAGTAAATCCCGATGTTGAATGGGCCAAGGAGGCCAGAGGGGATTGCTTCTGATACCTGAAGCTGATGACGAGGTATGAAGTGCCCGCTGCCAGGATAAATCCAGGAAGTATAAAGCCTCACTTTCAAAAGAGGATGGAAGATGGGATGTTAGCCAAGATTACTACAGATTTTATAAGCTTTGTTTCCCAAGATTTCACCCAATCTGAACTATTCAGGGACCACATTTCTAAGTATGAGGAGGATGGGAAAATATTGTTAACAATTCCAAAGAATGGAGCTACCAAGTGCTGAAATCCAACATCATTGAGGTCGACAAGTTCCGGCCAGTGATCTTGAGGTTCATGGAGTATGCAACTTCAAAGAAGCAGGAAGGCAACCCTATTATTGATGAAGAATTTCTAAAGGAATAGCTGCAGCAAAGAGCAATCAACAAAAGGACGAAAATTCTACAGTGTCACCACTAGAAGACAAAACAGGGATATGGACAAAATATATTTTAAAAATGTAATATATTGGGGGGTAGGTAGAACCCTAGTTTACAGTGAATTGTGGCCACACAAATGTAAATCAGTCTTGGCCACATGTTCTACTTTTTGGACACTATAAATAGGGGATCTCCTCTCATTTTCAAAGGGATTTGAGTTGTTGTAAAGACATGTTGCAGAAATTGCAATAGAAATACATTGATCTTGGTGCATTTATGGATTTCTTCTCATGTTTCATGATTCTTCTCCCATAAGTTAAAGATTTAGTTAGATTTACTTTGTTGTTCTAGTTTCCTTTCAGTCAACTTTGGTAGATTTAGTAATGTTGTTCTTGATTGTGAAGACTTATGCTATGTAGATTCTTTTCTTGTCCATACTTTTGGTCATTTTTTGTTGGTAGATGGTGATGCAAAGTTAGTCTGGACTTTGATTTTTAAATCTGCCTTTAAAATTTTATCTTTGTTCATGCATATGTGTGGTGAATGAATGATAAAACATATGCAGTCCTTAGAATATAGCATAGGTTTCATGATACTGTGCAATTTCTTTTTAAGTGAAATTCTATTTTAAGGAAATTGTCCACAGTAGAAGCCTCCATGATCACTGTTCATTGGTAGTTGCAGGTCTAAGAACCCTCTCTCTTCTCTACTCTTTTTTCTTTTTTTAATAAATAAACTATGCTAAGGTTCATTGCACATTGTAAAGCCAAAACTTAAAACATAAATGGAGTTCAAGATTGTTGTTTGAACCTGCAGCAAAGTATAGTAATTTCCCATCCTGAGAACTCTATTTGTAGATCCAATTGTCTTCCAGCTTAGTCCACGTAAGTCTGCCCTATGATTACCAGCAAAATCACATCAAAATCAATTGAGATATTCCATGCAAGTCATGACCTGACACCTGAGAGATCTTGGGTTAATTTTCAGTAACTTGTTGGATATTTCCTTTCAAGAGAGGTGATGCACCTACGCATTGCCTGTGTTAAGAAAGTGTGTCAAAAAACCCATCAACAAACACCAAGAAGAGGAACACACCTTAAAAATTCTAACACACACTCAACCTATTCCTAAACATTCTTCACAACTTTGGTCTTCATTGAACATCTACACACCTTGCAAATTCAAAATAGGTCAGCCTTAAGTAAGAAAACATGAAACATGAAGTGTGTCGGCCTTCAAAACATTAGTGATATAAATTAATAATAAATCTTTACTTGCGCTTCTCCAAAATGATTCAACATGACCCATAAAACACCTTCAAACACTCCTTAAACTTTGTGCAATCTTGAGCTTTTGGAACACACCCTCAACATACCTTAGTTGGCCAGGCAAAAGCATGACACAATAGAACATCTATTTTGAACCACAACTTTTTCTGGAGAAAACAAAAAACACCTTGTGGAGGATCAAAAAACATTACATGATATTCAGGAACACTCTCATACATCCCTTTCACAACTTCATGCAGCAACAACTTGGTGCAAGCCAAAAAACAATGAAACCAGCCACCAAACAACATTGTCTTATACTTTGTTACTTCAAGATTTATCCATAGAAGGAATAATGATATGAAACGTTGGGTATACCACCTTCACAACATGTTGAAATTATCTTATGGACTACATAACCATATCTACAAATGTGGAGGAATGCATAGCCAAACTTTTTACCTTTGAGAACACCAACATAGGATCAACACGGTCTTCAAACTGTCACTCAAACAAACATCTTTCGAGAACCCAAATGAACTAAAAAATTGATCACACATGCCCTAACACATCATGAATCTATTTTCTAAACTATAGGATCAAAACATCATTAGCAAAGAAATGTGGAGCATTTCTTAGAGACTTTGGAAAACAAACATCTAGATTGCAACTCTCTTTTGACATCAAAAACACTCTTTGACATTAATGACAACCAAACTGCAACATTATCAAGGGTATCAAGATGTTGGATGTCATGAGCCAATTTCATGTACTATTATATCACTTGTAAGCTTATTATCACATTCGCAATACCCTAATCAAAATGGACTAAAAAATAAAAGAAAAAGGGCATTAGTATTATAGTTTATATGAAATTTTAGCCATAAAAGTATTTCCAAGACATATTTTTGCCTAAAATATCATGGATTGGGCTAAACTAGAATATTAAACTATTTACCAGTTTTTGTATGATTGTAAGAAATAAAAATTATCTTACATAAATTCCCTAAGTAAATTAGTTAATCAAACATTGAATAACAATAAACCCTAGGAACAAGAATTGAGATAATAACTATTTAGACTAATGTACTAAAAAATACATAATTTAAATAAATAAATGGTACTTAGCTCTTGGATTCATCGTGAGTTTAACTCTACTAAGTGTTCTTAATTAATTTACCCTTGCATCAAAAGTTAGGGCCTATCAATCAAGTGTATTTAAGAATTAGTTTATAATGTTTGTAATAGTGAGGATCACTTCCAAGTTATCTACACATATATAGAATCAATTGTACGACTATGGATCTAACTCTCATGTGTGAATCTAATCTCACTATGGATATAACATTTTTACAATCTTAGAGAGAGGGAGAGATAGCTTCCAAGATTCCAAATCTAGAAATAGCTTGTAGAATATTTGCACCATCCCCTTCAAAGAGAGATTTGGATCCTTCCTTCAATGATACATATATTAGAAACATCCATTAAACTCTTGTACTTCACTTCCTCATTACATATTTTTGTATGTTCATTCAAAGTGACCTTGGCTATGGTTTTAGAATCTCTATTATCATACTTAGCTCTATCCATAGTCATTGTGATATTAATTCTTAAAAATAATCATAGGTTTATCATCTTTGATTACTATCTTTTGAGTAACAAAGCTACTTTTTGTGAGGTTATTTTTCTCCTCATTATTATCTTCTCTCTATAAAACTTCACTCATATGTAGTGCCTGTAATGGAACACTTCAATAACTCCATTAAATTGCAAGTCAATATACCAGTTTTATCAAAAAGTGTAGTGTCAACTTGCCCAAGTTCCTCCTTTAAATTGGATGTTTGATTTCATGCAAGCTTTTCAATTTCTTCATCATACAAGTTTTGGTATTTATTGATGAACCTGCTTTGCAAGATCTTCACAATCTCTTTTCTTCATGGTTGCAGTTGCTCTCTACCTCTATCTTGTAGCTTGGGTTGTCAATATATTATATCATGACTATTTGTTGTGATTTTTCACTTGTATGATTGTCTTTTCCATGCATTCTCTCAGTATATTGAAATTGATTAATTGATACAGGTGTCTACAACTTTATATGTATGGGATAGAGGTTTGGTAAAATACACTAGGCAATGATTTCTTGCATTGTGATGCTCTATGATTTCAATCTGCCCCCATTCATTTATTATTATTTATTTTCCATCATTGAAAATCTAACCTTGTACGATTTCTCTTCTAGATGTTGTGTGATTGTCCCTTCATCCCCAACTCTGTAACTAGAACTTACAAAATTGGGAATACCACCATACCAACATCACTTGGAACATCCAACAACAATTGTCTCAATGAGTTCCACTTGGAACAAGCTGGATGAAATAGTTCATCAGTATCAACCTAAGTTACTTGCATCAAATATTTCCTTATTGGCACTCCCTCCTCTTGTTCAAATTCTTGAGCTATTTCTTCCATTTGAAAGACTGTCATCTCCTTGACCTCTCTCAACTATGTTATGATAGAGTTCATCATGACCTCCTTGATATTCCTTATGAGAGTACATATGACACTATCATCCAGGGTTTTATTTCCTCTTAGGTCTCTATCATGACTTCTTCATTTGATTAAAATATCTATTGTCATCTATGGAATCACAATATTTCACTTGATAAGTATCTTTTTCAACAATAATCATCACTTTCATAAAAAATCCATCACTTGCTTTATTATAACAACCTTTCTTTCACTCTCAATAACAAGGAAAATTTCATGCAAACTATTATTATTAGTTGTAGCATTCAGAGTAAATAACATGAATAATAACATCTATTAATACCTCCATGACTTGGGACACCTGCCAAGTTAGTTGGAAACCTAGAAAAGCCTTAAATATACATGAGACCTCAACAACTTATATTTGCTTTGAAAGTAGGACTCACTCCAAAAATGTGTACATAGAACAACTATATTGAAACACCATATCAATGAAAGTATTCTTCATGTGGCCTAAGTATTGAAATCTTCCACTATGAAACACGATGATGCCTGTGAAAAGAAACTCAACTACCTCTTGCAATATTTTCCATGTGTTTGATTCTATATAGGCTAGAAAACATGGCCTTCAATAATTCTTAAATAATTTTCATAGTCATGTAAACCTCAATTATTTTCTTTAAGTGTCTTGGTCTCCATAATAGCCTACAAAAACTATGGAAGGAAAACCTAATGTGACAAAACCCTAAAATAAAATAACTCAATCTTATGGAAACTCAAACTCTTCTTGAAATGAAATCCCTCCAAAATCTCATGCAACATGGTCTTAGAAAAGGTCAAAGCGCTATCAAATTAAGACTCTTTTAAAATATTAACATGTAGCCTTTATTTCCTTAATACCTTCAACAATTTTAAGCTTTTAGGAGCAAGCTAATCCAACTGCAAAATCAACCCCCTTTTTAAAACAAAATTTCCCTTCAAAACATGCATGTGGTTCTATAAAAAATTTGAGATACTTACCAAACTTAAGACTATAATATTTTAAAACATGATGATCCATTTGTTTAGAAGGCAATTTTAAATAAAAAGAGTGAAAAAAGACTAAGAATTCCATTTGGTCTTAAAAACGTAGGAGCCACATATCAGAGAGCCATGACTATAATTTTTCATGATATGTTACACGATATTATGGAAGATTATGTGGATAATCTTCTATGAAAATTAAATATAAGAACTAGACATGTAAAGGTACCAAAAAATATCTTTGACCGATTGGAGAAATATTAGTTGCACCTAAATCCAAAGAAATGTGTGTTTGGTGTAACATTAGGAAAAAATTTGGGATTTATTGTATCCCAAAGAGGAATAGAAGTCAATACAACAAAGATCAAAGCAATCTTAGATATTCCTACTCTAAGAAATATTAAATAATTATGTAGTCTATAAGGGAAACTTGAAGAAATCAAAAGATTTATTGCTAAACTTGTTGATAAATGCCAACCATTTTCACATCTTCTTCACAAAAATGTTAACTTTCAATGGGATAACCTACCAACGGGCCTTTCAATAGCTCTAATATTATCATGCTTCACCACTTATCCTTATGCCACCAAATCCAGAGAACCCACTTTTTTTATACATATCAACTGCCAACGTGGCATTGAGAGCATTATTGGCACAACATGGTGATAATGGAAAAGAAAGAGCTATCTACTACATATCTCACACTTTGGTAGGTTGTGAATTGAACTACGCTCCAATTGAAAGGGAATGTCTCATAATGGTCTTTTGTGCTAAAAAACACAACATTACATGCTTAATCACAAGATGCAACTTATCTCCAAAGTAGATCCCTTGAAATATTTGCTCTCAAAATCTACCCTCACAGGTCACATGGAAAAATGGATCATGATTCTCAATGAGTTTGATATTGAGTATGTAGATAGAGAATCCATAAAAGAACAAGTAGTTGTTGATAAACTTGGAGAGGCTCCTCTAATGAATAATCACCCTCTATTAACATAGTTCCCAGATGAAGATATTCTTACTATTGACAAATAAACATGGTGGAATTTATACTTTGATGGATCATTTACTCAACATGGCTTGGGGGCAGGAATACTCTTTGTTACTCAAGGTGACTACATCCCTAAGTCCTTTTGTATTGCATTCCCTTGCACAAATAATATTGCAAAATACAAGGAATTGACCACTGGACTTCAACTAGCCATTCAATGGAAAATAACTAAATTGTAAGTCTATGGTGATTCCCAACTAGTCATCAAACAAGTAAATGATGAATATCAAATAAAAGATGATAATTGTTTGCCTTATAAATGTATGGTGGATAGCCTCAAGCAATACTTCATGCAAATCTATTTTGATCAAATTAGTTGATGCTATGGCAACAATTGGTTTCCTATTGGACATGCCCCAAAATAGTTAGTAGTATGAATTCTTGATTGAATAACTGTTTATCCCTACTTATGATCTTTCAAAATAAAAATCGGTATGTGCCATAGTTGGTTCCAATTCACCATAGTATCAATACATATACAACTACCTTCAAAATAATACCCTTCCACCTAATCTACCCACCTCCCAATGCCAATCATCCGTCCATAAGATCACTCGAGCTTCACATTACTTGGAAATACCCTCTACCAAAGTACCTTTTAAGGAACCCTCCAAAGGTGCTTAGAAATACAAGAGGCCCAAACCACTTTAAGTGAAATACATCAAGGTATCTACAGGGCCCACTCTAATTTTCCTACTCTAGCCAAAAAATATCTACGCACTAGATATTATTGGCCAACAATGGAGAAAGATGTGCATAACTTTGTAAATAATTTTTGACCATGACAGCAACACGATGACCTCATTCATGCACCATCACAAGAGTTATAACTTGTTGTCACTCCATAGCCTTTCTAATGATGTGGGATAGACCTCATTGGAAAAATACATCTATCCTCTTCTAATGGTCATAAATTCAATGGTCATAAATTCATCATTACCACCACTAAATACTTTACCAATTGGGTAGAAACCATCCCCTTAACATATATCATTGGAAAAAGAAATTCCAAATTCATCCTTCACTACATCATTTATTGCTTCTATATTCCATCCTCCATTGTCATAGATAATGGAAAACCATTTAAGAATCAAAAAGTCTATGATTTGTGCCAAAATTTTCATATACAAAATCATTTTTCCACTCTATATTACCCACAAGGAAATGACCAAGCTGAGGCCACTGATAAAATAATTTGAAAATACTTAAAAATTTGATTAATGACATTGGTCAAGATTGGAATCTCCAACTCAATCCTTTCTTATGGGCTTATCGTACAAGCATCTGCACTCCCACAAGGGCAACACCGTACTACCTTGTCTATGGTATTGAATCCATTTTTCCAATCGAGGTTGAACTCACATCCTTAAGGATCTCCTTACAACATCTTATTGATGAAGAAGAGTATCGAGTGATATGGCTACAACAGTTGGAACCCTTGGATGAAAAACACCTCAATACTCTCAATCATCTATGGGTCTATTAGAATCAACTTCAACGAAACTATAACAAGAAAATAAAGCCTAGAGAATTTGAGGTTGGCAACTTAATCCTCAAAGAATAATAGTGCAATTTATAGAACCGTGAAAAGAAAGGAAAGTTTGAGCCCAACTGGTTAGGTCCTTATATTATCAACAAAATATGGATTAGGTTCCTATCAATCGGCTACTGTGGAAGGTGAACCCTTGGAAGATCCAATGAATACTGTGCACCTTAAGAAATTTTATGCACAAAAAAAAACACAAAAATAGTAAAGAGAAATAATCTATCCAATGGTGAAAACCACTTCTTGTGGCACCTTGGGAAAGTACCATGGTGAAAATCTAGAAAGCAAGAACCATGTGTAGAGTCATCTCCACCATCTAATAGGTCTCTCAATCATCCATACACTTTCCATCCATATTAAATCCACCTACACCACTCACTAACCATGTATTGGGATACATGTCGTTTATCCCCATTTCATAATGGGAGAGCTTTTTCTACCATGAACATGAACCGCACCCACCTCCTTCCTTTAACAAGGAATATTTTACTACCATTATCCTAAGTCGTCATATGCCCATTTGCTTCTTCTAACCTAAAATATTTTTCTACCATGACCTTGCCTTACTATATGGTCCCTCATTATCACTTAATCTTGCATACATCCATGTCCCCATTTGCATCATAAGGCTAAAACTCACACATATTACTCTTCTCATGTACATGTTCACCATATTTTTTCGTACAACTGATGAAACGGCCCCCATGAGCCATACCCCCCCTCATTTATTAGTGTCACATTCTCACATGCATAACTAAGCCATGCATACATCTTACCCACCCCAATGATTACATGAAGAAATATCTGAATGTGTACTTAGTATGGGTTGTCACCATTCCTAGTTGTTCATAATAGAAATATAATGTTTCCACTATCCACCACCCATAATAAAATTTCATTTTACCACCACTTCACCAAACATACTTAGGAAAACAAGTGAATCACACATCAAAAAATACCTACATGCAAACACATTCACAAAATCATGATTCGATTAATAACTGACAAGCATGATCATGTTTCCTATTAACTTGCCAAAAATCCTTATCCATTCCCATAGGGATGAATCCTTCCCAATCCTAGCATAATCATTATCCTACACCCCACCCTTGGTAATATATATGCTCACTTTCTTGATTATGTTTCTTTTTATGATTTTCTTTTCCCATGGCATCACCTAGTATAGACCACCTACATCTATCCATATCTTGGTGTGTTTTAGACAAAGTATGAAATGGGGTATGATCATTTTTGTATGGTGTATTTGTGATTGTCCTTTACATGACCCACCTTTGCTATGTACTACCTTAAGTAGAGGTAGATGATTATGTCATACACTTTGGCTTCTTGGTTGCATAGACCCACCAAGCCATATGCTTGTGTGCATCAAGAATTCAAGTATGTGTTGTCTTCCCCTCTGTGACCCACCTAAGGGTGTAAAAGACATTGTGTGTTTTGGATAATCTATTGTTTGTTTGTGAGTCTAAGGTCCACACAAAGGACACATAGGCACCATTGGTCATACATACCATTGGGGCATAATATCCTTTACTATATCAAATTTTAGGATTCCTCGCCACATTTTTTCCACATAATCAAATCCCCCCCCCCCCCACTCAAGCACCCCCTTTTCCATCCCATCATAATTCTATGCCCCTACCTAGGCCTGATTATACTTTGTATCATGAAAAATAATAATAATAATATCATGTACCACTTATCATTAGTCGTCTCACACATAATCATTGCATTATCCATTTTTACATGTGACCCATCTTTTTACTTATCATAACCATATTCATTATCCATTTCATATTTCACATAAGCATTTCATTATACATTTTATTTAATCAAATGTTATTTAATCATTTTCCATTTTTGCATATTCATTAACTATTTAACATTTAATCATCCATTACCCATTTCACTTAACTATATTCATTTTCATCATCCATTTCTCATAACCATAATAATTTTATTTAATCAGTCTCGACATTATCCACTTTCATTTCATTTAACCATTATTCATTTTTATAAACCATTATCCATATCCACTATCCATAATCATATGTATTTAATCACTAAACCACTATCCATTTTCATTAACCATTATCCCAAATCACATTCATTTCATTTAATCATTAAACCATTGTACATTTATCCATTATTCGTTTTTGCATAAACATTAGCTATTATCCATTTTGACATTATACATATAATCCTTGTCCATTTTTCATAATCATATGTATTTCATCTAATCATTAACTATTACACATTTATCCATTTTATAATTTATAATTATTAATCATTTCCCACAACCATTAGAATAATCATCATCCATAAGCTTATGTGCATAATAAAGATCATCCATAATTTTATATCCATAAAATATATATATATATATCATCCATAATCATAATAAAATATATATCATACATTTTAACCCATCACATCCTGCATAAACATTTTAGCATCGCATACATACAATACATACGCATCGCATCTACATGAAAATCACCATAAGTATACATCTTGATACATCCATCTAACCATACATGCATAAAATCATATAAACAATTGCATAATAAATCAAATCATCACCACATCACATAATGCAACATACATCACCACTATAAAGCTCATCATCTCATATAAATCAAAATAATGTCATGATACAAATATATGAAAGCACTTTTCCATGTACATCCAAAAAGTTGATACCCATAATCAAAAAACACCATGCAAGCACCTATCTTGTGCTTTCCCCCTTTGATTGAGCTAGCTCCATGGGCGGAGATAGTGATAGAGGCAGACCGAGATGAGGAGGTGTCCCCATACCTATTGACAACACTGATATGGCTGATCTTGATCTATGAGACCTTTTGCTCACCGTAAAACTTGGATATCTCTTCTCGGGTGGCACTGTCTGCTCATAGAGTGTTCGATAGTGTTGCATCTCTCGTGTCATGCAGAATAGATCAACAACTATTTCCTACAATCCTTGACTCACCACATCTTGACAAGCAATATCTCACTCTTGTCACAACCTTACCACATCTGATTGAGCCTGGGTTGCCATGGCTCACACTGCACCTCTCTCTACTATCACAAGGGCAAGTTGTGCTCCTCCACACCCACCTCCAACTCCATCCAATAATCCCTACAAGTGAACCACCTCTGCTTGTGCCATATATCTCTCCCCTATAAGTTGAATCTGCTCATGTATGAGTTGATCTCTCTCTACTATAACCAATCCCAACCGCACCTGTATGTCACCCTCATCATTAGGGTGGTAATCACCATCCACATCCACATCTTCCTATGCTCCCCTCTCCTCTCTTCTGCCTCCATTGACATCTCTCCTTTGTCAAAATTTATTTTTTGTATCATCTCCACCATCACCATCATAATCCTCCTCCTCCTCATCATCATCATCTTCTAACTCTTCATCCTCAACTAGATCAAGTTGATCTCGTAGGATCATCAATCGTACTGGTCTTTATTGTTCTCACCATGCATCATACTCTGTCGTGGTACCAACATCTATAATCATTGGCTAGGTATCCCATGGCATTGTTGGTGTATCTCGCCAATCCTATCTAGCTATATATGGCTCAATATAGCCACCCCATATAGCCCTCTCCTATACTACTCGTACAAATACTGTTAGCAAATAATGCATTCAACCTATAATATTAATCCATTTCCTATATAACCCCATGAGAGATAAACATGCATACAAGTAACCATAATGCATAGATCAAATAGACAAGCTACAAGATAACACAAGATATATCTTGGGAAAACCCTCAAGAGGGAAAAATCAAGCCTCCAAAAGCATTCATACTCCATCATATTATTTAGCAATAAAGCAATACAAGAGTTGAAATGAATACCTTTGAAGCATCAAGTCTCTCAATGCATCCTCATGTGTCCAAGCATGAATCTGCACATCCCATGCCATGATTCACATATGCACTCCTCAGAAAGACTCAATAATGACAGCCCACTCAACCAGCTAATCTTAACCACTAAACATGTGCTTTATTTTATAGACTCGAGCTCACACAAATACAACCAAGTGATAAGATAAAACCATGTAGCACAGAACTATGTGAGTACAAACCACTAATCCCTTATTTAATATTAGGTACTAATTTTTCACTTTTAAATATACCCCAATATTAAATTATTATCACATGTCTCCCACACATTAAATAATAATGCAATGTTACAATACAGCATTAACTGGTCCCCAAATAATTACCTAGTGTGATTAACCACACCACCTAGGTGCATCACAACTAAATAATTATTTAATTACAACATTATAATAAATCATTTTATATAAAGGTGTTCAACACCATATCCCAATATTCTCCCTCTTATTGTATGCATTATGTGATCAGACGGATTCATATGGGTCGATTATGCTTGATCCATGAAGAATCGAAGCATAACAAAGTGACTAACGTTAAACCTCAACAAGATCATTCAAATAAAGATTAAACTAAACATTTATCAAAACTAACCATTCTAAACTATGAAAGCATTAAAATTTCTACTCTAACCCATCTAAAACTTATCCCGTTCTGAGATTGGTGTCACGTTGATGTGAAACGACAACCCTTTCCCAATCCCATGGATAAATGAGCTTGCCCCAGTTGGTTTTATTGAAGAAAACTGATGGAACAGTTGTGAGATGTGTATGAAAACATGATTTTAATCTAAATGAGCATGATGTAAGCTAGTTTAATATGATTTTATGCTAAAAATGATCTAGATATGCAAAATATAAGCTAATATGAGCGGATTCTAAACTAAAAGATTCAAACCCTAATTAATAAACAAGATAAATGGATGCATTATGTGATCATAGAAGCCATTAGTGGAAGATCAAAACTAACTAATGCAATCAAAATGAACTAAAAGATGCTAAATGTGCGCTAAATATGAGTGTGAGTGTGAGTGATTTCAACAGCATAAGTTTTCTTTTTGAAAGATAGATCCATTTGTCTTCAAATAGTGGTCTATTTATAGGAGAGAAAATGAGAAATGGAGGGTTATCAAAAAGGCTAATCAACGGTAAAGGATGGAGGAAATTGGAGTCATGGATCATGGATTCTCATCAATGGGTAAGAATGCAAGATGAGATTTAATCAAGGATTCACATTCCCTCAAACAAACACACTTTTGACCTGTACAAGAGGTCAAAAGTTAACTTGCGCAAGAAGTCACAAGGTAACCTGCACATGAAGCGAAGTAAGTTTGTTGAGAAAAAGGAATATTCCCTTTTTCAAATGAGGAGAGAGAATATTCTTTGAAATATTCTCATGGGTGAGGGAAAAGGATAATTTAGCAAATTAAAACAAAGTTTAATTGTGCAAAAGGGGGAAGGAATATTCCTTTTGGAGGAATGTACAAAGGAGAAATATTCCCTTGCAAGTGGGGGGAATTATATTAATTGATAATTAAACATTATTAATTATGTAATTAAGGGATTAGAAGAATTAATATGACATTCATTAAATAAAATGATTTAATGAAAGGGGGAAAGGGGAAATTACATTTAATTAAATACCTTAGAGTTATTTAATTAAATAAGAATATTTAGGGAATTAAATTAAAATTTTGATTTATTTAATTTAAAAGGATGAACTGTTAGCATGAAAGGGGGTGAATTAATCTTATTTGATGAATTAGGTTAATAGATGTAAATGATGCCATTAATTAATTAGCTAGGCTAATTTAATTAATTAAGCAAAAAGAGGATGGGTTTCAAGAGGAAATGATGTTAGTAAACCTGATTCAACTGTATGATATCATTTAGGACATTTTTCAGTGTCTACACATTGCATAAGGGATCAATCAATGAAATACATCATCATAGCCATACATGAAACCTCATGAATCTGTAACATGCTCTTGTGCTCCATCAAGATACTTGCAATAAAACCAAAGTGACCACCATCTCAAACAAGAACTCCTCTCATCCTCCAACGTGCCACCTATGAAAGAAAAGAAACATGCCAAGGTGAAGATGCACCAATCCAAGAACACAAGCATCAAATCCAAGTGATAACAAAGTCTCCAAACAATTTGCTGTCAAATAAAAAATCCACAATGCATGTTAATGCATCCAACCATCCATACCTCCTAGGCATCAAATACATCAGTAAACTCATGCTAACAACATTTGCAACCCATAAACCTCAATCACAAGCTCTATGTATCAAAATTTTCAATGAAGAACATACATATCCAGGAAGTCCCACTGCATAGGTAATGTCAAATCAAATCAAGTATACCAATCAACACTATACCAAGGTGTGATAAATGATAAAAACATGAAGCACCAAGAACAAGAACAATGATCCACACATGCAACCCAAATAGTTGCATAATATCTCACAAAATGTTTCCACCATCCTCCCAAAGCATATGAACATGAACCTCCAGGAAGAAACCATGAAGAGAGAAAGCCTATAAACCATAACATGTCCTTCTACCAACACCTCAAAGTGAAACACTATGTCAAGTATGATCTCCTAACAACCCCAAATGATAAGCCTCAACAACACCCAAAACCACATTCAATCTCTTAGATCAAACACAACATATTTATCAATGTAATAATACCAACATGGATGTAAGCCTCTCTAACAAAGAAGATGAATCTCAAATTAACCTTTCCCAAATCTGAAAATCAGCCCATAAAACATATCCTAAACTCCCCATCAATGAATGATAACATAAACTCAAATGCATAAGGAGATAACAATGATAAACATCCCTCAAAATGAATCCTCCAAAAGTAAATATCCATAGCTCAATGTCCATATCCATGAAAGATAAAGAAATATAAACTCATGCTAAAAAATCCTCAAATGAGTCCAAAATCAATCACCATGACTCTACTCAATCCCATGAGAAATCAAAGCATGAAACATAACACATCTAAAAGAAATAATGGAAAAATACCTCTCAAATTATAAATCGTCGAGTAGACCAAGAGTCGGGAATGAGAATGCTCCTCCAGGATAACCAAGTCATCATGACTCACTCCAAGAACAATCTCCTCTATAGATCCATCATGAACTCACATCCATAACTAGGTGAAATCTCCTCAATATTCCTGTTGAAACCTCCAAAAAGCAACCATCTCAATCAAATGTCTCTAATCACAAGAGAACTCCAACCTCACACATGTCTACAAGTATCCATGAGAACCTGTAATTGATCAATACATTCCAAACTCCAAATGCAACATAGCACCATCATGAAGTAATCAAGAAAATTATTATGTACTCAATACCAAGAGAACATACAAGATCAATGTCAAAGCTCCAATCATAGAATCAAGAACCTATCATGACATCATGATCTAACCATCTCCTTCTCGGAGATCACATGCACCAATGCATACATCCTGGTCTCAAGAGAATGTGTATCATGTCAAACCTCTAAACTAGTATCAAGAGTAAACCATGAAACAATACCAAACATGCTCTAAATCAAGAAACCACATCTCCAATCACATGAAGATAACCATCACCCATGATACATCCATGTCACTACCAACAACTCCCACTGAACCGTGATACCAAGCTGCAAATGGCATCGTGACTAACATCTCCTCCATGAAGATCATCCAAGTCTACACACATAAGTAAAATGTTAGTAACATCAAGTGAAACCAAGATCTCCAAGTCAATAAGATGCATACAACTGTAAACAAACCATCAAGAACCAATCCTACACTACCAAGTCATCACTGTCAAAATCTCCCACTAAAATTGTATAACCAATGAAGTGACCAGGCTATCATGACATCGTTATCAAACCACATGCTATAATTCCCATCAATTGACTAATTAGGTACTCTAACCATCCATCCTCTCATCTCAAAGCAACATACCAATGCATAAATGACCATAGACAAGGCCAACTAACAAAGTCTGCAATAATAATTAATTAAACCTAGTGGATATAGACAGTCCACACCCAATTCATCCCACTGCAACCCAATAGGTTTTACACACCTACAAGTTTCATAACTCATAGATCCAACCGCTGAAACATGCAAACTCATCATCACATTAGTAACTTGCAAATCGAGATATAAAAGAAGATAATCTTATAGACATCAAGAATCAAACACCAAATCAACCACAAATTTGATTTTCCAAACATGTCCACAAATGAGTAACCATAGTCAAGGAACCAATCAGGCATCGGAAATAAAAACAACCTCCTATGACCAAACCAAAACACCACCAAACAACCACATACATGATCATGTTGTGCCAATGCATAAATGTACCTGCATAACTGTTGACGCATGATTTTGCAAGTAGCAGCAGTCTTATGGGAAACTTAGCTATTGGGGGACATATTGTGTTAGCTAAGTAACCTCTAGGGGTTTTATTGAAGCTGGCTCTTCGTTCAGTGGGGGAGGTAAAAGGTTAGAAAGATAGCAAAACATGAAAATTAAACTACAGGTGATGCGCAGAAATCATAGACAAATTTACCAGAGCACAGTGCAGGATGCAAAGGCCCAAACCACCAAAAAGTTGTTTATTAAGTAAATTTTCTTAAAATCACTTTAAAACATAACAAACACCCTCTAATTTGCATAGCATAATCTGACATAACTTTAGCCAACACAGAGGAGTTCAGAAAACATGATCTATATTTATTTAGCTATGAAAGATCACAAAAGTTGAAGAACAGAAATTCATACGTTATAGGAAATAACAACACAGACTAACAGTATTACTAAATACATGAAAAACAGAAAAAGCCAAATTGATTGGCACAATCTGCAATCTTCAAGTTTAATAAAATTATTACAAAGGCTTTTCCTAATGCTCGGTAGCTTTTAGCAACTTAACAACAACCTCCTAAAATAGAAAAATGGCTGCATAAATAGGCCAGTCCACCGCCTGAATCACCACAGAGGAAGAAAGCCATGAGAAAACATTGACGCCCCAAATCACCTCGATCTGCCACTGAAAATAACAATCACCCAAGAGCACGCCAGCAATTCCATTGCAAGGAACAGAAAACCATGTAGTAGCAGAAACAAACACATGACACCAAAGAAGAAAATGTGGAGGCAAGCGAGCACAAACGACGCAGCAGCAATTCCAAGATAACTGGCACATAAAGAACTGCCACGTGTCGAGCAGACAGGGTCTGGCAAAAATACTAAGGAATGCCCAATGAAAAGCTCCAAGAGGGAGCCACATGGGTGACGCTAAGCAATAGACTACTGCATGGTGGGCCTAGCTCGGAAAGTAGCCAGAGAAAGCCACGTGTCACACAAACGGAGACCGAAAAAAGTGAAGCAATATGAAAAGCAAAAAGATTCGAGAGGAATCCACGTGGCACACACCAAAGGTTGTGAATGATTTAAAGGTAAGGCACAGCTGCGAAGATAAAAATAAAAACTGTGAAGCCTGGCAGTTTTTTGTGAAACAGTTTGGCGACTCACAGGCACATTTCGCTCGCGAAATGAAGAACCCCAGAAACTTCAATTCAACATCCCATAATTGCTCACAACTTCGAGAGGGCAGCCTGCAGACCGGTCCAGACCTCATTTGATGGTGCGGAGAGAGCTTGCAAATTTTCATGTGCCAACTTGAGATCGATAATTGCCTTGAAAGGCAATCTGCCAAATATTTTCGTCTCCAATTCCAGCTGGAAGAAAAGTTGCGCCAACTGATGCACGATCCCTTCAATCTTCTCGGCGGTCGGAGACTGATCAAAAGATTGGAAAATAGAAAGGTCCTGCTTCTTTTCCTTGATCTTTGCAACAATATTTTCAACACCTACTACTGCCTGATCTACAATGAAGGGCAAAGGGAGGCCTCTCTGAGTTAAGCGGGAAAATTTTGCTTGTATATCATTGGTAACCTGGTTCAACCTGGCCCTGCATTCTACTGCTTGTTGGACAACCTCATGCATAGAAATGAGGATGCTTATGCCCATGGCCGCCATTGTTTGGTCCTCAATACCTACGCTGCTCAGAGCCTCATCGAAAGCTATATACAATTTTCTCAACAAAATCCTGGCCTTCAGAACTTTATCAGAAGTCACCTCCTAGATCTACTGGATCGTTTCACTTACCGTTTCGCATAGGTTGGCCGCCTACGCCATAAATGTTAGGGTGGGTTGTAGATTAAGGCATTAGGCCTTGACTTTATCCCAATATGATGCATATAACTCCTTGGTGATCTCCCATGAGCTCATTTGTGGTGCAAGAGGTTGGGTCTTCAAAATATCCAACTCTGTGACTCTGTTGCTCAAGTCAGCCATTAGTTCTGATAAGCTTTTGTCCAATACGGACACTTGTTCCTTTAGAGTGAAAATTTCCTTTTCTTTTTCTTCTAGAGCCAATTTGGCCCACTTTGTCTTTTGAATCTCTAGCTCTAAAGTGGCATTCATTTCATTTATTTCATCATTTGTGCTATGTCGGAGCTTCTTCATACCTTCACTCAATTGTGCAGACTCAGCACGGAGCTTTTCTTCATTTTCTTGACTTTGCTCAACCTCATGTTGGAGGGTTGGGATGATTTTCGTGCTCATAACTTGCAACTCCTTGATTTGGCTTTCAAAAGCATTCCTCTCTTTTTCCAGACAACCTATCTCATTTTCTTGGGGTTTATACTTGTTCACCCAAATATCAACCTTTCCCTTTAGCTCTGATATATGCTCCTCTCTTTTCCTTGCTTGGCGATTGAGCTTGAGGTAATCAGTGGTTACTATCTTTTGAGTCTCCTCCATTAGCTCAACCTTATCTCGCAAACGGGCCTGCTGCAAGTCTAACCCAATGGCGTTGACAGAGTAATCACTTGGTAGCATTTCTCCTACCGGTTTAATCACGTTGGGAGTGATCTTTGCAAGCATTAATGAATTTTTTCTCTCATTGAACACAGTTTGCAAGAGAGGATTTGCCTACTTGCCCGCATCCTTTTGTCTCCTCTTTTGTATTCGGCTAGCTCAAGCGCTCTTATTTGCCTCCACCTGTGAGAAATATTCCTGGGAAGGGATACCCAGTCCACCAGCAAAAGGAAATTCTTGAGGGACTACTAGCGGGAAAGATAGCATACTCAGCGCATCAGTGGTTTTGCTAGGCCTTGTAATAATGGCCGAGGAGAATGGTGAAATGAATTGGCCGCTCGGAGAGGATGATAATGTGGTCTAAGGAAAGGCTGGGGAGGTGCCAACTGAAGGGTTGGGCCTCGAGGATAAGAACTATTGGCTCATGAGCCCAATACTGACACCAAATTGTGCTCCGAGTAGGGGATGAAAAGCAGAGGATGAAAGTGGGAAATCGGGAGGGGAAAGACTCGACTGCCCAGAATATCCAATGACAAAGAAAGTTGATGCAAATGAAAAATCTAGGGTAGACGAAGAAGAGACTAGAGACATAGTAGAAAGAGAAGAGGGAAGAAAAGATACATGTGGCTCATGAAGAGCTGCAAATGATACAACCACTTCCTCCATCTATTGCTCTTCCTCTCCACCGGATTCTGTTGTTCGTGGCCGCTTTTCATCTGGAGAATCCTCAAGGTCTACAATGACCTGCCTTCTACTACTAGTAGTCCTTGGCCGCTTCCTGGTTGATTTAGAGGAGCTGAATGGCTCTGACATTTGTGCATTTGATGAATCCTCCTGCTACATAGGTTGTTTATCGGCATCTTCTTCATGCATTAGATTCTCCTCAATGGCAGGGGGATTCTGAGTTACTTCTTCTTCGGGCTCTGTGGAAATCCCTTCCCTCCTATATTGTTGCTTTGACATTGAAGGGTTCGGAGACCTTTTTGCATCTGGATGCGCGTTCTCCCAAATTTCATCAAATTTTTCATCGAGAGCCACCTCTTCGTAAAGCTTGGTGGTTGCTTTAATCTCCTACCGAAAAATCCATAAGTCTCAAATTTTTTTAGGACTTCATTCGAGCTTATGCAATTGGCTGCACAGGGACTGGTTGACCTTTTGATTGGGTTGTGCTTCCCTCCTATGTATTAAAATTTCAGCCACAGCGATTGCTTGTCCTCAGTAGGAAAATATTCAAGGCCTACATATAACCTTAAATTCCCCTCTTCAACATTTCTTCGAGGGTCCCAGAATAATCGAGGCTGATGTGAGATTCTTATGCCAACCTCCGATAAATTATTTTCGGGGTTATATTGTCAGGTGTCATTTATCATCACCAAACCAAGATGACCCAAATTTGAATACAGAATCTCCAAATTGTCGATCTTCAAAGTCCTTTTCTTGACTAGCAACACGGAACCAAACATGACCAGAAATATCAAATAGGAGGTTAAATTTTTTCCTCCCCAGTAATCATTATCAATATTACATAGCTGCCTCATTGCCTCCAGGGCCAACACTCTGTCAGAAAGAAATCATGGGAGCCGGAAGGGTTCTCGGGTGAAACCTCACATGCAGAGCATAGTGAAATTTGTGCCAAAGAACCAATTGCAGGGTGGCACGAGCTTTCCCAACTAGGATTTTTGTCTTGGCGACAGGCGCGTAGACATATTGATCCCAGCTCCATCCAAATCCCACAAAGTTGGGGCTAAGAATGAATTTGAAAATGTATAGTAATAAAAAAAATTCGACAGGACCGAAGTCCATGTCGAAACCGGCTTCTTTTGGCCACTTTCGTCGAAAAAAGCCAGAGACATAAATGTCATGAAATAGTCTGGATTCTGATGCAATATTAAGTAGGCCAGAAAAGAGGGATACCTGAACCTAGAACCGACCTAGAAGTCTTGTAGCTGCTAATTCATCCCATCACTAATAACCCTCACAAATTCCAAAAGTGGAGCCACGTTGTTTTTTCTCAACATAAAGTTGAGGCACATCTGAAACTCAAAGAACTACTTGTCAGTATCTAGACCACACACCAGCACCAACATAGAACAGATGGAAGAAGACCCATCTTTTAAAGCACCCAGATTAAATGGAAATTTGGGTGGTGCTGAGACATTTGTCGAATGAGCAATTTCAGTGTGGTAAAATTGCGGCACCATCCTGGGCACTCCCCACTTATCATGCATCCTTTTTATGTCAAAAATTTCAACATTCTAGGTCAAGGGGAGCGGGATGCATAACATATCCTGAATAGCTTTGGGGTTGATGATTACCCTGAAATTAGTGCCACTTATCACTCTGGTCTCTAGGTTGAAACCTGTCGCGCATGCTACTACAATTTATGGGCAATGATGCACCAGGGGAACCATATACTGGGGAAGCCCACAGTCCCATAGTCGTTTGTAGAAGGGGTCCATTAAATTCTTTATTCTCTCACATGCAGCTTTCCTAAGGCTCTTGGGATTCTGAGATAACTCTGGATCAAAGACATTATCCCAATTTTCTGATACTAAAGCCTGGTTTCTATGAGGAACCGTGCTCAGTTTTCTCTGGTCCGCCTGACTGGTGAAGGGCCTACATGGCTTTGTTGGGATGCCTGGGGTAGCATAAGACTCCAGGCCATAGATATCTACACAGGGTGCCTTTATTCTTTGCTCATCTATACTCACTAGGGTCAGGGCCTATGTTGAACTTTTTGCAATCTCATCCATTTCTTTGTATTCACAAGAATCTTTCACAGACTTTCGTAGATGACTTAGCTTCTAAAAAACTCTTTCTCTCTTGCGAATGACTTAGGCATTTATCTTTTGGTAAGTTTCACAATAAATGTGTTTTGCATGCTCAATCTGCTTTTTGATTTTCGTGAAAAACGGCTGAGCAAGTGTACGTGCCAGCCTTTCACACTTAGTTTCTATATGCATCACCAACTTTTCATGTGTGCAAAAAATTTGCCAACCTGCCAAATTGCTCTTCACATTTAAGAGACATGACCTCGCGTGAGGTGACACCTGATTTTTCGCTTGGACTACGGACCAAGACAACCTTGCCATATCTTTCACAAGCTCTTTGCATTTAATGATTTTCTTGATTGTACTTGGGTGCATCACCCAACAGCTTGCTTAAAATATTTTCCTTGATTCAAATGGGAAGGCAGCTCCTTATGCTGACACCTGGCCTATCTTCATTAAGTTCAGCAACTTGAACAGTGAAAGTTACAACTATACCTGATTATTCCCATCACTTCACATGTCGCAACACTGAAAATTGAGGCTTGGCAACACCCTTTGCCTCTATCATAATTATGGCTTGCCTCATCAGGTGAACCCCGGCTAGTCTATAAATAGGGCCATTAGTAGCATTGTAAATCACAATTATTCCTAGCATTCTTAGCTTAGCAAGCTTTAGTTATTTAGCAATTTTCATTTTCTAGCTAGAGTAGTAAGCAGCATGGAAACACCAATAAGACTAGTCTGTAAAAAGACTCAAGCCTCTTTCCTAGGAAAAATTAGGTGTAGGCGCTTGAAGCGCATGACAGGCATGAAAAACCTGTTATATGTGAAAGCGATTAAATGGGTTCTTGGCAAGGACTGCATGGAGTATGAGGAATAATAGCGGTTCAACACCAGCATATGCTCTTACTTCGTCGCCTCGCTACTAGATATTAGTTTCTCCAAACGCAAGATCCTAAAGCTAACGAAGCGAGTGTTCCCTCAGTGCTACCTCAGAGGACTGGAGAAAATAGTGTGTGTTGTCAAATTTGATCGTGGGGTCCCCTCAGTTCGCAACCTACGTCTGTTGTAGCTGCATGGAGGAACCGTGCCAACCAGGCCCTTCCTATTTGGTTTTGAGTTGGAGACTCATGAGGAGCATTGCACCAAGGTCTGTGCCGGCTGCTTTTTCCTCATGCGGGTACATTACATCGAACCATTCTAAAACCTCTAGTGGTATGAGGACTTCGAAAGAATAGTGTTCCTTGATCTCGCGCCGCCAGTTGTTGCCATTGATGGTTCATCCAATGCTTGATAATATAAGAACCAAGATAATCCCCAATTTTGCTTTTTCCCTTTTTCCAACCTCCACTCCATAGCGGATATATGTATATATTTTGATACAACGCCATTGGCACCTATCTTATATAATGTAAATGTTCTAGCCATAACATATAATACTTATGTTTTTTTACAAATCCTGGCTCATTTACAATATTTCTTCAATTTCTTGCACTATTGTCGTTATTTTAAAAAGCACTAAGAAAACCCAAAACTTAAAACAGGGAAAAATAATTACATATTTACAATTTACAAAGCCATCACATAGGCAAAATTAATTAAATTTCTTAAGATGTACTCCATTAACTCGAATACTTAAGGCATTACCTTCCATGTGTTCCAACTCGAAAGAGTTGAACTGTTTACACTAGACAATTTTGAAAGGCCCTTCCCAGAGACTGTCGAATTTTCTATGTTGGTCAGGCTTTGCTCCGCGCTCGTTGAACTTGAGCACCAAGTCCCTACGTTGTAGCTCTTGATCTAATGCATTTTTATCAAACCACTTCTTTACCACCTGCTAATGGTTGTTCATCACCTCAAGGGCATGCTCTCTCTTCTCCTGAACCTCGAGTAGCTCGAAAAACCATACCTCCATTGCTCTGTTTTGTTCAATCTCCAGATATTTAAGCAATTGCAAGGCAGGGATTTCCATGGCAATAGGCAGCAATGCCTCCTTCCTGTACACTATCTCATAAGGAGATGTCTTTCGTATCTGCTTGGGCATGATTCGGTCTTCCCACAACATTGTTCGGAGGTTCTTATGCCACTCCCTTTGGTGTTTCGAGCCTATCCTCTTAATTAACCTGATGAGGTTTTTATTTGTAGACTCCGCAAGGCCATTCCCTTGGGGATAATAGTTGGAAGAGGTTTTCAAGAAAACTCCATACTTTAATGCAAAGTGGCTCATCTTTAAGCCGAGGAAAGCTTTGGCATTGTTGGAGATGATTGTTTTTGGCAGGCCAAATCTGCTACCAACTTCTCCAGGAAGTTAACAATCTCTACTTTCATTGCATTCTTTAATGGCACTACTTCTACCCATCTGGTGAAGTAGTCTGTTGTTGTCAATATCCACCTGTTTCCAGCTGAGGAGAAAAGGTCAATCATTCCAATGAAGTCTAGACCCCATTGAGCAAAGGGTTCCTCTACTACTATAGGCCTCAATGGCATAGCAGCATTCTTTCTCTTTCTGACATAAAACTGACATTCATTGCAAGACTTTATTAATGAAAATGCATCATTGAAAAGTGTTGGCCAAAAATAACCAGCACATATAATTTTAATTGTTGTAGTATGTGCAAAAAAATGTCCTCCAGCTAGGCCATTGTGGTATTGATCTAATATTCTCTTAGCCTATTCTTCATTTACACACCTTAGCAGGACGCCATTAAAATTTCTTTTGAATAGGACACCCTCCAAGAGAACATAATTGATATTTTATAAATGATAGAAATGTCTTTTAAAAGAAGGGAGATTGATCAGATACCTTCTCGTACACATGAAGTTCATTCTATCCTCCAGCCAGTCACCCTGAGAGTTTTCTTCATTCAGCAACATAGGTTTTGGAGCTTCAAACTTTGTCACTTGTTCACTATTTTCAATGAGGTACCCACACAGTCCCTTTCCTTTGACAGTCTTGACAAGCCTAACTTCAATATCATACTCTAGGATCTTGATGATCCAATTAGCTCTTTTCTCCATGATTTCTCCTTCCATGATATACTCCCGCACACTAGGATGCGGTACACAAACAATCACTTTATTATATGATATCAGGTGTCGGAACTTCTTAAGCCCTTTTACAATGGCAAAGGCCTACTTTTCTACAAAATTGTACTTTACCTCGTACTCTTTTAAGGTTCATGAGTAGAAAGGAATAGGAGACTCCTTTTTATCTTCATCATCTTTTTGCATAAGTACAGTGGCAATACTGTTGCCACCACCAAAAACATACATAATAAAATATTTTGATAGGTCTGGGTTGACTAATATAGGGGAAGAAGAAATAGCCTCCTTTATAAGCTCAAAAAATTTTCTGGCCTTCGTCGTCCATTTGAAAATCTGGTCCTTTTTAAGCATCAAGGTAATCAGTCGAACGATCCCTACAAAATCCACAATGAATCGGCTAATGAAGTTGACCTTACCTAGAAATGATTGCACTCCCTTCTTGTTTATGGGTAGCGGAAGCTCCCGGATTGCATCAATTCTTTCAAGATCAATGGCAATGCCCTCCTTTGAGACAACATACCACAATAGCTTTCCCTGGGGGACTCCGAACACACATTTCTTTGGGTTTAAAGAAATCTTGAATTCCTAGCACTTCTGGAAGACAAGCTCTAAATGATCAAAGTGATCATCGACAGATTTTGAAAATACTGTCAAATCATCCAGATAGATGAGTATAATTTTATGGATTAAATCCTTAAAGACAATATCCATGGCTCTCTAAAAGGTGGCTCTGGAATTTGAGAGTCCAAAAGGCATCATGGCATATGCATATGTTCCCCACTTTGTGGTGAACGTTGTTTTGTGTTGGTCTTCTTCTTTTACCTGAATTTGATTGTAGCCCGAAAAGCCATCCAACATTGAAAATATTTTGGAACCAGCTACGATCTGTAGAATTACCTCCATTGAAGGCAAGGTGTAATGATCCTTTAAGGACACTCTATTCAAGTCTCGAAAGTCTACACACAGTCGTATGTCTCCATTCTTCTTCCGGACTGGTACCAAGTTTGACACCCAAGTGTTGTGTTTGATTGGAAACACTATTCGAGATGCAATCAATTTATTCAATTCCTATGACATAAGAGATTATATCTTTGGGTTCACAGGCCTCTATCTTTGACGAACTGGCTTCGCCCCTTTCGATAGCTCAATTGTATGCTCAATAATCCTAGGATCGTATCCCTTAAGATCGTCATATGACCAGGCTACTACACTCGGATATTCTACACAAAAATGCCTTAGTTTGTCTTTATTCTTCTGAGAAACTTCCTTCCCGACCTTGAGCTTTCTATCTTCTCCAATACACAAATCAGTGTAGTCACCCTTGTCAGCTATGAGCCTTCCTTTGTCTTTTGTCGCATCATCAAAATCAAATAGGCTCTCCAGAGTGACTAGGCCTCTCAGAAGCTTGTTGGATTTCAACTGGATAACTTGATCCCCATAAGCTTCGGCGATCTTTGGCTGCACCTGATCGGCGAATTCCCCATATGATCGGAGAAATGATGTAATATGAGCATCCAATTACTCTTACCACATGCTTATTTTTCAATAATTCGGAGGTCGACTCAAATTGAGCCCCGATAGTAGCCATTTGGTCGGCTTCAGAGTTCTTTGCTCTTTGTATAGATTGAATATTAAATGCCTCAAAGTTGTCAATAAGATCCCAGACTCTATGTCGGTAGGATCGCATAGTTCTTTGCAACAGAAATTCCTCAGATTTGGTTGACCACCAACTCCAAATCTCCGAACACACTTATCTGCTTTGCACCCATTTGTTCTGCAAGGCTCAAACCATGGACAAGTCCTTCATACTCTGCTTTGTTGTTTCAGCATGCGAACTGAAAATGGTAAGACCTCAAACTCTTATCCTCAGACGAAGATGTCAAACATATGTCTGCTCCAGCTTCGGCTCTGCATCTCGCTCCATCAAAGTGCAAAGCATAACTCTAAGGGTGCTTCACCTCCGAACTCCTTAGTAACTCTGGGCATAGACTACCCTTCCTCATGTATGACATAAGTCTCAAGTCCAGTTGTGTGATAATTCCTAAAAGGGTCTGTATCAATAAAATCATTCAAAAAAATTTCTTCATCCTCCATCCAGGAGCTAGTAGCCTCTTCTTCTTCCAGAAATTCCACAGTGAACCTCTCTTCCTGTTTAATTGAAGTATGTGTCACTTCAAATTTGAGCAAAGCCTCATGAGCAACATGCTCGGAATGCAAAGTTTTCGACAGTAGTTTCATCTTGGCTCCATGTTTGGTTCTCAAGATTAGGTGTGACCAGTCTAGTGCTAGATATCTTCTGACATTTGCCATGAACTCTCAAGACAAACAAATCCCAAATAGAGGAGGAATATCAATGAGTACGGTATCCTGATTTACAGTGATACTGGGGCAGGCAAACAATGTCATAGGCAATCCCTTGATTACCCCGATGGTATCAACTTTATTTTCATCTAGCTGCATGACTCCCTTATTAAGAGGCTCATATTTTAAACCCAAAGCATCAGCTACTTGCTTAGGCACGACAGTGGTGCTAGCACCAGAGTCGATCATACAATTATGTAATAACTTGTCGCTAATGATAAGTGTTAGAAAGAAAGGCTTAGGTTTAGGATTACTCTCCTTTCCGGCTTCTTTCTTTTCCTCCGGTTGATTTTTTAGCACTTTATCCAGGTTCAGCCTGGATATCTTTTCTTCATTGGACTAACTGGGCACCTTCGCATCTTCCTCTCCCGATAATTATTTTTGTAATAGCACCTTCTGCTCTGAAATAGCCAAGACATCCCACAAAGAAGCGTTGGAAAAAGACTTCTTCAGTTGTTCCACCACATTTAACTGTGCTCGTGTTTGATGAGTCATGGTTGCTTGCTCTTTCGGTTTTGCAGTTGGTGCTGGCCTCATGGATGGTACGTCTATTTTTTTGGCAACAGTCGGGATAGTCATAGGAGCCTTTTCCTTCGGAGGAGGCGGATTCAAAGAACTAGGAGGAACCACGTTAGTCTGTTGTGGGATTGACGATGGGCCTCCCGACGGACTAGGCATCGGCTGAGATGAAGCATTAGTTGGCGGAGATGTGAATTCTTCGATGAATCTCTGCTTTGAATGTGTGTTGTAATCAGACTGTACTCGTGGCATTTGAGTTACAAGAAAATCATTTGGAAATGTTGACTCCTCTCCATCCATCCATGAAAAGAGTGCTTGGTCAGGAACTGTATCTGACTCTTACTAAATGGACATCCCTTGCATTTGAGCAGTGAGGACAACATTGTCCATCTGCTGAGACGCGTATGATTGGTTGCTAGGATCAGGTGCATCGCCTTGGCTACGTTGGTCCGCAATCTTTTGTTGCAAAATTCCCCATGGATAATTTCTCGGCATGTGTGCATCGTTACAAGAAAAACACCATGAATTGGCATCTTTGGCTAAGTTGTTTTGTCCAGCAACTAGCTCTTTATTTGAACTAGGATGGATGGTGAGCATCGGCAGGGTCACTGGAACAACCTGGTTATTCGGCTGAGCTTGAGAATTTCTGCATGATCTATCTTGCCACTAATTTGATTGGTACAAAGCTTTTCCGCCTTGATAATCTTGGTATGCTAGCTTCTGGTATCTATATTGTTGTCGCTTCATGGTAGTCAATTCATTAGTCATGGCCCGCATCTGCTCTCTCATCTCATTCATCTCAACAGTCAAGGGATTGGGCACCGGAGCCACAACCGGAGCTGCACTCAGGGCTATCCCGGGATATACGTACATAGATTGGGGAGGAGTCGCAGGCACGCTGGTCGAAGGAACTTTGGCTTCCATGGCGTTGCACTCGGGAAACAATGGCATGATGGGTCTCGGTGCCAACTTTCCAGCAGTAATTAGATTATTTTTCACAACGACAGCCAAGGCATAAGCATTAGGAAGAGTCTCTCTGCCAAGAGCCTATAACATCATGGAAATATCAGGATTGATGAACTTTAAGTAGAACATGAACGCCAAATTCGGGGGCGACCGACTACCAACAGGCACTCTCTGCCAAGTCGAATGGAACTGTGCGTTGAAATCAGGTAGAGCTTCGTGAGGAGCTCGCTTTATGCTTGCCAATTGATGATACAGAGAAGACTTGTCGCCAGCGTTCGAAAAACACTCATAAAACGGGGTTCCGAGCTAGTCCCAAGTAGCAATAGTATTAGCCTCAAGAGTCCTATACCAGTTCAACGCCTTTCCTCGGAAGGAGGAAGCAAGCAATCTAAGGGCTACATTTTCATTTGACACACCATGCACCAGACATACGTCTGCCACATCTTGCAGGTGTTCCGTCGGCATCTTTGACTTGTCCCCGAAATACTTAGGGATAGCTTTTAGAGTGGAAACAGGGATTAGGGACGATACTGCAGGAGGCATAGGTGCTACTAAAGGATTTTCAGCATCCCAAGCTACATAATTTCTAGCAGCCATAGGTGCAGGAGAAGTAGGCGACTATGGAGAAGGAGGAGATGAAGGAGGTGAAGGACTACCTCGGCGGCCTCTTGAATGCACAGAAACTAAGGGTGGTACGAGCTGGCCAGGGAATCTTGTAGTTTGTGACCTAGTTACAAGTTGATGGCTCATACACACCGCGTCCCACCGGGCGTGCCAGAAAAAGAACTGTTGACGTAGGATTTTGCAGGTAGCAACAATCTTATGGGAAACTTAGCTATTGGGGGACATATTGCGTTAGCTAAGTGACCTTCGAGGTTTTATCGAAGCTGGATCTTCGTTCAGTGGGGTAGGTAAAAGGTTAGAAAGACAAAAAAACATGAAAATTAAACTACAGGTGATGCATCAAAATCATAGACAAATTTACCAGAGCACAGTGCATGATGCAAAGACCCGAACCACCAAAATATTGTTTATTAAGTAAATTTTCTTCAAAGCACTTTAAAACATAACAAACACCCTCTAATTTGTATAGCATAATCTAACATAACTTTAGCCAACACAGAGGAGTTCAGAAAATATGATTTGTATTTATTTAGCTATGAAAGATCACAAAAGCTAAAGAATAAGCATTCATACATTATAGGAAATAATAGCATAGACTAATAGTCTTACTAAATACATGAAAAACAGAAAAGGCTGAATTGATTGGCACAGTCTGCAATCTTCAAGTTTAATAAAATTATTACAAAGGCTTTTCCCAATGCTTGGGAGCTTTTAGCAACTTAACAAAAACCTCCTAAAATAGAAAAATGGTTGCATAAATAGAGCAGTCCACCACCTGAATCACCACAGAGGAAGAAAGCCGTGAGCAAACATCGATGCCCCAGATCACCTTGAGCCGCCACTGAAAATAATGATCACCCAAGAGCACACCAGTAATGCCATTGCAGGGAACAAAAAACCATGCAACAGCAAAAACAAACACGTGGCACCAAAGAAGAAAACGTGGAGGCAAGCGAGCACAAACGACGCAGCAGCAATTCCAAGATAACCAGTGCATAAAGAATTGCCACATTTTGAGTAGACGGGGCCTGGAAAAAATACTAAGGGACACCCAGTGAAAAGCTCTGAGAGGGAGCCACATGGGTGACGCCGAGCGATAGAATACTGCATGGTGGGCCTAGCTCGGAAAGTAGCCAGAGAAAGCCATGCATCACATAAACGGAGACCAACAAAATCGAAGCGATATGGAAAGAAAAAAGCTTCGAGAGGAAGCCACGTGGCACATGCCGAAGGATGTGAGCGATTTAAAGGTAAGGCACAACCACGAAGATAAAAATAAAAACCGCGAAGGCTGGCAGTTTTTTGTGAAACAATAACCATGACACCATAATCATATCCATCAATGTACTTGCACTCAACTATCACCCATATGAGACTTCAAGTCTCCACTCATGTCAATCCATGTCGTTAAAATCGAAGACAATTTGTGTAGCTGTCACCATCAAATTCTAACTTTAAAAACTTGTAAACTTGTACCAAAAAGCACCAAACTGATAATCAACTGTACCATCATAAATATCATCTAAAAAAATTTACTCCCTCAAGGTTTTGCCTCTTGACTCGTCTGGATGCTCACACAATCACACCTCGAATCTCAGACATCTACAAGTGATAAAACAAGTACAATACATTCCCTACACCATAAATTGATAAACAATCTAATCCACTATGTAGTATGATGTACATTATTTCCAACGCATATTTGAAATCAAAAATTTGAATTCGTATGCAAAAGTTATTATGAAAATCATGCAACTAAGAACATCTGGCTCCTAGGCTCAAAAAATGATCAAAACTATAAAATAGGAAAATAAACCTATACCACTACATAGTGCTTGGAACCACCTTTCCAACAAGTATAAGAAGTCGAAAATCTTACTCCATGGGTGAAAGTTATGCAAGTTTGAAAAAAAAGAGTCCAATTTGGCTATATAAACAAGCTGATGGTGGCCTCCGGGATAAGCCACCAACAGCCTGCGGGTAGCGGTGGTCGGCCGGTGGTGCTCGAGCGGCACTTGGGTGGCAAACTCCAAATCACTGTTAAATTTGTTTAAATCTTCATAAACCCCAAACACCCAGCAGATCTCAAATATAATTTAAATTCATTATAAATTTTCAGACTTTACAAAAGTTTCGACAAACTTTATTTTTTATTGAATTTGTTTTAATTTCATTTAAAATACTACTAGCTGAATAAATTTAAATCAAGCATTAAAATATTTTAAATTTTTATTTTATTTCATAGCCTGTGGAGGGGCTGGTCCCCCACAGGACCTTGTCCCAACTGCAGTGGCCATCAGTACCCGTTGGACGATGGGCCGACAACATTTGACGTTGTTAGTACCTACCGATAGTGGTTGTACCACAAGGGGGTGCATGGTTTTATGGACCCCACCCCTATAATAATTTTGTTTTTAATTTTAAAACTTTCAATATGCCTTTTTCAATAATATTTTCAATGAAAAATGATTCGCAAGAATTTAATAATTTTAATAGGTTGATAGAAGAAATTTTTTATTATTTTTTTTATTTTTTGATCTCTACAGATGTTAACGACTGTACAGTCGTACGATAGGCTATGGGGGCAAAAAAAATTGCCTTTTTTTCAACATCTCCAAAATAGGGAAAAATTTATGTCATTTTTCATGTCTTAGGCCTCCTAGATCCAATGGTAAGGTATGTTTTGTCTCAAGAGGTCATCCATGACATTTCCTCTACAAAACCCTCATATGAAACTCAAACCAAGAAACCCTCTTTGACCCAAATTTTGAAAGCTTCAGATCTGCAATAAACCCAACAAATCTTGACAACCCAAAAGCCCAAATCTACAAACAAACACCTGCAACATGTGTTTCATATCTTGTAATGCCTCAAATCTAGCATGCATTTCCATGGCTTCAACTTTGCAAAAATCTCTCAAACTAGGGTTATAACAAAAAACCCATCAACCATGAAAGCTCTAATACCACTTGTTAGGAAATAATGCATTCAACCCACAATCTCAATCCATTTCCTACATAACCCCATGAGATATAAACATGCATACAAGTAGCCATAATGCATAGATCAAATAGACAATCCACAAGATAACACAAGATATACCCTGGGAAAACCCTCAAGAAGGGAAAACCTAGCCTCCAAAAGCATCCATACTCCATCATATTATTTATCAATAAAGTAATACAAGAGTTACAATGAATAATTCTTAAGCATCAAGTCTCTTAATGCATCCTCATGTGTCCAAGCATGAATCCACATATCCCATTCCATGCTTCACATATGCACTCCTGAGAAAGACTCGATAGTGATAGCCAACTCAACCAGCCAACCTTAACCACTAAACATGTGCTTGCTTTTATAGACTCAATCTCACACAAATACAAACAAGTGGTAAGATAAAACCATGTACCACAAAACCATGTGAATACAAAACCACTAATCCCTTATTTAATATTGGGTACTAAGTTTTCACTTTTTTTATTATTTCCCCAATATTAATTTATTATCACATGTCTCCCACACATTAAATAATAATACAATGTTACAATACAACATAAAGTGGTCACCAAATAATTACCTAGTGTGATTAACCACACCACCTAGGTGCATCACAACATCGTGTAAGAAAATATACTCCTTTACATTTTCACGCTATGTTTGGGTCTATTAATTAATTGGACATAATTAAGCCTCTAATTGGCCCTATTATGCATCTAAAAGCCTAAATAATTACAATTTTTGAAATGGAAATCATGATTTAATTAATGCAATTATCATTTTTAACACCCCGAAATAAATAGGTCTTGACAATTTAGGTTAGGACCCATTCGTCGTTGGGCGAATGGGTCCCCTTTAGTTGCTAATTTCAAATTTTAAATATTTTTTGTGGCCTTTTTATGATCCAAAATTCAATTTCAAGTGTCGACTTATAATGTTTAATTTTTGAGAAATTAGAAAATTACCTATAAAAGCAAGGTCTTTTTATCAATTAAAATCCTAGATTTTCAAGAGATCGATTTCAAGAGCTAAAATTATTTTCAAAAGTGTTCAAAGATCATATTTCTCAAGTATTTGTTATAGTATTCAAGATCCCAAGCATCATGTCAAAGTTATCAAGCATCATGCATGTTTTTGGAGCTAACATTGTGATGTAGGTTTCGAGCATTCAAATCAAGATTCAAGCATCAAAATCACATCATCAATCAAGCCACTTCATGTAAGATCAAGACCTTGGAGAGATCTACTAAGTTTCAATCCTTCAAGGGTTTCAAATCAAGGGTTTGGTGAGTAGCAACATAGCAATTGTTCATTCATCATTCCTTTCATGTTTCATTTCAATTCAAGGTTTAATTACCAAAATGGGGTTTAACCAAGGAAAACCCCCTTTCACCAAAAAAAAATCCCTCTTGTGTGTTTTACAGATCTTAGGTTGAAGAAGGATTGAAGATCTATTAAAAGAGAAAAATTGTAAAAGTTGTCAAAGTTGAAAAAGTTTTCATCACGCCACGAAAACTCACTTTCAAAATTTATTTCTGAATTTTCAAATGTGAAACCTGCCTCTGTCTACCACTAGTCACAAAATTTATACATGTTCATATGCTCAAATGTGCAACAGAGTCACACCACAAACCAGGCTCCTCCTATCCTTGTACACCACCAGGTGCATCTCTCTGTAAAGCTCTACTAGTATGCAGGCTCCCCATGGAAAAATTGCCCAATTTTTTAGCATCCTATCCAATACCCTTGCCCACTCGATGGAAAAACCTCAAAATATTCAATTAGGTACCAACACTTTTGTCATCAAAGTTGCTGTAAAAAGAGATAACTATGGAAACTCCCCCATCCCAACCTCTAAATCCAACTCAATCCCCCTCACCGTAAGATCATGTCATGAACACCTGAGCTAGTGCATCCTCATCATGCATCAGGTCATACTCTATAATATCTCCTCGTATAGGGAGTCACAAAATATGCCACACGTCCTCCAACATAATGGTGGCCTCGCCAATCGACAAGTGGAAGTTGTTGGTATTACTATGTCATTGCTCCACTACAATTGTCATCATCATCGAATGTGCTCTCAATCAGGGCATCCTAGAAACATAGAATAATCTCCTCAAGCTTAACCACTCCTCATACACCTTTATAAGTTGGTACTGTAACTAGGTCATCACTTGAAGTCACCTCTCGTGTGACCTAAGAGTACCTAAGTCTTGCATCATATGGCCAACCAATTTCAACCCTCCTCAAAAATAAAATAAATCCCTTTTAATTCATCAAAACCCTCATGTACTTGCATTTTCTATAAAAATGTACTTTTTTCTAGCGTAAGCACCATTTATTGCACAAGTGCATCCCTACCTTGTGCAAGCGCTGCTTCAATATTAGCACATCCTTAACCCTCGCAAGTGCACACATACAAAGAACAAGTGTAGTGTCATCCAACACAAGCACAAACCTAACCTGCACAAGCATACACTTACCCATTCTATAGGAGTGTACTTGTGAAATGTAAGAGTCATTCTAGCACAAGCGTAGGGACCACCACCATAGGTGCCTTTTCCCTATGCACAAGCACGATTTCCTTGAAAGCACTGATTGGTTAGGTGTGGGTGTTGTTTTTCTTTGCAGACACCATTTTAGGCACAAGCACATCTTCATGCGATGAAAGCATCGTAATTGTGTGCACAAGTGCAGTTTCATAAAATCACAGTTCTATTTTCCCACTTCCTAGCTTTATTTACTCATATTTATTACCCCTTAACTACCTCGAAAACCCTAGGTTAGAACACATATCGACTCTCTTGTATCCTCCAACCATTGGTACTCTTGAACTTTTTCTACATGATGCAAATGTTGAGGAATCATCACCATCATTCCTTCACTTGATCTCCTCTTCTGCTCTCAAATATAAAGTAAAAATGACACCTTTGGGTCCCCCAAGTCCTATTTATAGGCCCCAAACCCTAATTCATCCATGGCATGTGGCCCCTAACCCTAATTCCTCTATTCTCGCATATTTTTAGACATATTACCTTTTTCTTTTTCATTTCTTCTCTCTCCTAACACTTTTTATCCTCTTCCAAACCTGCCCTTTTTGAGATCCCATTCGAAAACCATTTTTTAAATTTTTTTCTGGTTGATCTCTCAAGGGGGAATCAACTATTCCATCTACCCTATTGGAGAAAATTTTAAAAAAATTTTGACACAACATCACTTTGGATGTTGTATCAAAGAGGGGCAAAATGTAGACACCCCAATTCTGACACTACACTTTAATTAATTAAATCTTAAATTTTAATTAATCCTGCCATTTCCCCATAATTAATTAAATATTATTTAATTGATTATCCCACCTTTATTCCTTAATTAACTAAATATTATTTAATTAATTATTTCATCTTTATCTCTTAATTAAATAAATATTTTATTATTTAATTAATTATCCCACCTTTCTTCTAAATTAATTAAATATTTAATTTAATTAATTTTCACTCTAGTTTATTCTCCTAAGGTTAAATTATTTATTTAAATGCAACCTTAGTCTTTCCCCCTCAAAATCCAATAATTAATTATAATTAATTAGATCCTCCTTCATGAATATCCACTTAGTCTTTTCTCCAATTTTAAATTCTTTCAATGTCACATGGCATTTCCCCTCACATGCTTGCTTCCTCATCTCTCCAATAAATGCCCACCTCTATCTCATTTAATCCACTAAAGACAAATTTCACCTTTTGAGTTGACTTTGTATGGGGCTATCTCTCTCCTCTCCATAAAATCCAATTTTAAAATACACCTCTATCCTCTTCCAATCATTGCCATCCAAGCTCACATTCTCCTTAATCCCTCACATGATACTTGACCGTTTTCTCTTTCTTGAGAGAACCTCTCAACATGAGCCCTTGATCTTGTGGCAAGATCTTATCCCTCCATCCATTTGAGTCTATTTCTATAAATAGAGGCTCTCACCCTCAATTTCTCATCAAGTCTTGAGTGATATCTAGATTATGCTAGAATTCTCATTAAACAATAGTGAACAAGAGAGAAAATCAGCAAGTTTCTTGGGTGCAAAGATTGTGTAGCTCAATCATGGAGGTTGAAGGGTATTGAGGTATAACTATTTGCGTGCTTTTTTTGTGTTTTGACTTATTTTATGCTTAAATCCTTTTTCATACCTTCAAAAGCATCGACAAAATTGAGATATTTTTTAACTTGTCATGGCTTTCAAAGAGGTTTTCACAACCTTTTCATCTTCTAAAAAGGTTGGCATAAGCTTGTTAGCTTCCAATATCTCATTCATAGCCCTTTTAGAAATTATTGCATCAAAGTTTGAGTTGGGTTCCATAACTTGTATAATTTTTCAATAAGTTTTCAAACTCTTATATTTTGAAAGAAAACTTCTTGGAAGGTGGCGTCAAATTTAAATCATGGTTTCAAAATAATCATAGCCTCTGAATATGTTTTCACAACCTTGTTAACACACAAATCACTTTTCAAAGCCACTCAAGAAAGAAAATCAAAGGACTTATTGGTAGCATCACCAATGGATTTGTTAGGAAGAAGAAGAAAATCATTTTACAAAGGAATTCAAAATTTGAAGTTGGTTCTAAAAATAATATCGACACCCAATAAGGTTGTCAAAACCTTATCAAAATATGATAAGAAACTCACAACCTTTGTAAAATTAAGGAAAAATTTCAATTATGATACGATGAAAATGTTGGAGGAAATTTTGATTGTCAGCTTTCTAACCTGGTTTCAAAACCACTTTCAGAAGTCAATAATTATATCAAAACCTCTCAAACCTTCAACAAGTTTTGAATGTACTTTGAAGTCCCAAAGTTTTATGAAAATTCTAACCCACGTCACTAAGCAATGATTAAAAGAACCAGTTATTAAAAAAAATATTCCGATGTAATTGATTGTATAAGAGATATAAGGGAAGGAGAAAAATATTTGTAGGCACCAAGATTAAGGGAGAATACTAAAAGAAGAAGGGGGGAAATTTATGTGAATGGATTTTTTTAATGCATATCTAATTTTACTCATCAAAGTTACTGTAATTTCATTTTAAAATTTGAATAAAATTGCAAGTTAAATTATGTTGTATGGTTTTTTGTGTTTAGCTACTAGATTTTGTTGTCTGATAATACCCCCATATCTAGAATGCATCACAACCCTATAAAATTTCATCCTTATTATTGTTATAATTTTAAGGAGTTCACGAACTCACAAACTTCCCAAAAAATGGAACATTAAACACTCAAACACTTAGGATTGTCAAGGTTTTGAAGAGTTTGTAAACTCACATACTTTCTAAATTTTTGAATACTTAGGAATTTTGAACAAAGAAAGGTAAATTGGTCCAAAAGATACAAAATATTAAGATTTGGAACATCAAGGGAGAAAAGGGGAACATAGGACAAAAAAATAAAATAGGTTAAGACTTTAGTAAATTTATAATTTTTCAAATTGGGTTCCAACAAAGTTATTTGTTATAGCTTCTTGTTTTGTATTTTATTTTATCATTGTAGTATCCTCTTTTTACTAGTGTTGACACAAGGGATCTCATTTCCTTGTAACAACACTCTTTTTCACTCTAGTTTACTTGTATTTGTCATTGGTCTTTCAATTCCTAGACACATATAGGATAAGTTATCCTTCTACTTGTGATTTATTTTCATTTAAATCCTTAGTTTAAGCTGCTTTTCCTTATCTTATTTCATACCTAGAAGCTACTTGCATTTCTTGTTTAATTTGTGTGTAGCTTGAAGTCGATTCTGGGAGCTATAACAAGTTTTTTGGTGAGTTGACCTATAAAATCCATATAGATAATAGCATGTTGCACTAATATTTGTATGTCATGTAGGTGTCTGGACTAGAGGAATCCAAACTTCTATCATAGGTTCTTTTCTAGTTTTTATTTTCTATTCTAGAGTTTTTTTTTTATAATTTCACTTCAATCAACAATAAATAGTAAATATGTATTTTCAACCCTTTGTTTTCACTATTTAATTTAATTTTCATAAGTTTAAAACATCTTTCTAGGTTAAATTATTTTCTCTTAAATCATAACAATTTTTTTAAACATAAACTAACCAAGTTATTGGATAAATCATATAATTTAGATTTTATACGCTTTCTAAGTTAGGTTATATTTTTCCTCTATTACAAACACAAAAGAGTAGAAAGGATCAAGAAATTTAATGAAATGGTCGGTGGCATTGTAGAAAAGCCAAGGGAAGCCGCTAGGCCAAGCTTCAATTCAATCGGGTTGCTAAAGAAATCAGTTCAAATGAGGTGGTGTCTGTTAGGGAGCTTGGCTGGGGTGACAATGAAGAAGGCAACCAGAGTGGCAAGGAATGATCCAACAACTTATTTCTATTAGTATTTTATAGGAAAATAATTACGTTTAAGGACCTAAGCTCTATCTTTTCTAATCCTATAGTAGATTGTGCGCCTATACATATATGTCATTTTGTACCTTCAATAGTAGTATAACTGTGCATTTTGTAGCTAATGTATATGGTTGTATGTATCTCCTGTAGTAGCTCTTATGGTTGCATTTTGTGCTTTGCATCTATGAGTTGAAACTCTGTTAATCAAATGAAATGTATATGTTTTTATGAACTATTTCTAATACAAAAAATGATCAAGTTCAATAAGAATAAGGAATATAAAAATAACCATAACGAGGAGAAAATGGATAAGAAACATGTTACCTCAAATGTAGCTTCAAAGACCTCATCTTCAAAGGGTGACAAGCCTAAGATATAAAAGGTTGAGTGTGTCTATTAAAAAAGGATTGGTCATGATGAAAATAAGTGTTTGAAGACATAGATAGATCGTATAACACATATTCTAGAGAAGAATAACATCAGTGTTCCTAAGTCAATAAAACAAACTTCACATGAGGATTCCATTAAGGAAAAAGATAACAAGGGATTCCTAATTTAGGTTGCTTCTCCACCATCCACTTGGGTTCTTGATTAAGCTAATTTGTACCACATACCTTCATCTTAGGATGAGCTCACATCAATATAGCCTTGTTCCTACAATTCCATAAGTAACAACACTCATATTGAGATGTGTGGGAGAGGGTATGTTGATGTGGGGGATGGAAAATTTTAGGATGTTATTTATGTGCCCCATTTCCACCTAATATTCTATAAACTTATCAAATAGCTCACATAATTTTACGTAAGTGGGTTGATTTCGCTCACAATTTAATGGTAATTAGTGATATGCACAATGCTTCTATAGTTGTCATAAGGAGAGCAAATCATTAGTATTGTATTTATCCTATTTCTCACTTTATTCATAATCCTTCTTAAATTATCTTTTCCACTCATTCAAATGAGGTAAGTTATGTCATGAGTGGATTGTTCATCTTAACCACCACTAATTTCAACAACTCAGCGAATAGAGCATGATTACAAGGTTACTTTTAATTCAATTTTTATTTTATTTACAAGGGCTAAATTGTTTGTATACATCCTAAAGATAATTTTCAAAAAGGAAAGGTACATGGAGAGCTTAAAAATACTATATTTGGTTCATGTTGATTTTCTTTATCCATTTCCACTTCATTCTTTCAATAGAGCCAAATATGTTTTGACATTTCTCAATGACCTTTCTAGGTATACATAGTCATAATTTCTCAAGCAAAATTTTTAATTCTTTGAGCACTTTCAGGACTTCAAATATTTTGCAGAGAAATGGTTAGAGAAATCCATAAAGGTTTTGCAAAAAAACAATAGTGGCGAATATGTCAACTATATTCTTGAATTTTATACTTTAGATGGGATTGATTTGTAGAACACAATTTCATATATTCCTTAAAAAAATGATGTGAAACAAAAGAAAAATTATTTGGAGGAAATGAAAAATACATGGTTCACTCCAAATCTCTTGCACCCCAACATTGGGTGGAGGCCATAAATTATGCTTGTTATATCCAAAATTATATTCCTCATCAAACCTTGAAAGGAATCACTCATTTTGAATCTTGGAGAAATCGAAACCAATAGTTAAGAAATTTGGAGTTTTTGGTTCTCTCACATGGGCCCACATTCTTGTGGATAAATGTAAGGCCATAGATCCATAGAATTGAGCTTGCATATTTGTAGTTTATCTAGATTTTGTTGAGGTTTATCAATTTATCTAACCTACTACACATGAGTTGTTCATTAAGAGTGGTATTTTCTTTTGGCAAGAGACACTACTAGTATCACTTGGTGTTGTCATTGATGGCAACCCTAATCAATAAATAGATATGCATATCATCATTCGATCATATCGGCAGACAATTTGAAGATTAACAAGGAAGAACATGGCATCTAGTAGTTCAGTGTTCATCGATTTGTATGAAGATTTTTTGTTACTGTTTTATGTTGCGCATCTTAGGAAATGTTTTTTGGTATATTATCTCTATTACTATTGAAGCGCAGTGGCTTGTATCGATTCATGTGGAATTTTGAAGATCCGGTTGTCTAATTTTTTGTTTTACTAGTACTAGAGCCAATTTCATGAATGAATTATGTCATGGATGTATGGAAAGTAATTGGTTAAGTATTTTTGTGTTTGTTCATCTTTTTTTGGGTCCTAGCCAAGTTGTGGCCAACCATTGTGGATATGTATTGCATATTATTCATGAATTGAACCGATAGTTGTAATTATTTTTGTGTTCCATTGAAGCCGATAAAGTGTAATTGAATTCTATGTCACCGATATATATATAAGATCATCTGTATCATTTTGTGTGAAGTATGAAGTGAGTGGTAATGTGAATTGTGAATTAGAGCAAAGCAAAAGAACGATAATGCAAAGTTTCACTTGCGCATAGAAAATTTATGTTGCGAGTGTGAGTAGAACATAGCAGAAGTGAAAAAATAGTATGTAGGATAGCAGATCAAATATTGTGCTTAACCGAAACTATAATCAATCATATGTAGATTTTATTTTTCTCAATTCAAACTCTCAGATGGTTTTAATCTGATTTTATTTGTAAGGCAGTGAGCCTTCCCTTTGAGCAATGAGCTCTAGGCAGTGTGCCTGAATGCAAGTGCATTCCCCTTATTGTAAACTTTATTTGAGTATACTCAAATTAAATTGTGGATTGACCATCCACCATGGTTTTTCCCCTAACACGGTTTCCACATAAAAATTCTTGTGTTATGGTGTTGCGTTCACTTGCTTCATGTTTATGCATTATGGTTAAATATTATTTATGCTTTGAAGATAAAGGTTAATAAAGTTAATTTTTGCACAACACCGATTCACCCCCCCTCAGTGTAGCTTGTTTCCAACAATTGGTATCAGAGCTAGTTCCTCTGAAGAAGTCTAAAAGCTTGGGGATATCTTGGAAAGTGTTTCAATGGATTCAAGCAGTCTTCAACAATAGATTTTGGTGGCCTTCGATGGTCTTGATCAGTCAAAGGCTGAAGTTCAAAAATTGCAAGCAAACCTCTCAGATGCTGAGAAATTCATTGTCTTTGAAAGAAAAAATCGATTAAGTCTAGAGAGAAGAGAAAGGAACTCTATGATCAGATTAAGCAGAGTGACAATAAGAGCATTGAAGAAGAAAAACTCAGTCAAGCCCTAAAAGAAAAGACAGAAGAATGTGAAAAGCTTACCAGAGATAATATAGTTCTAAAGCATGAGATGGAATCTATCATGATGAAGATGACCAAGGAGATTGAAGACAGAAAGAAGAATGAAGAGAACCTAGCACAGTCCCTGAAAGAAAAATCTGAAGTATGCAGCCGATTGGATGATGAACTGGAACAATCTAAATAAAATGAAGAATCACCTGAAAAGTAGATGGATGATCTCATAAATGAAATTTTTGCTATAAATGAGTACAAGGAGAAGTTCAAAGCTAGCTTTTCCATGCTTTATGAACTAATTATTATTCAGAGGACTCGTGGTGACAAGTGAGGTCTTGGATATGAAGAAGGAGAAAGTTCCAAATCCAAGCAAAGAAGATTCAGACAAGGAAATCAAATGAACAAATCTAGAAGGTATCTAGTAAGGCAACCTAATGCTCAGACATTTAATGGATATTATTTCAGTTGCAATAAATTTGGACACATGAATACTCAATGTAGAAGTAAGATGAAATCAAGTGGTCCATCATTCGCAGTTCAGTGTTATAATTGTCATAAGGTTGGTCATAAGTCAAATGAATGTAGAAATGGGATGAATCAATTTCATAGAAATATCAGATGCTACACATGCAATAGACTTGGCCATACTGCAACTAGTCCAGATTAAGAGAAATCAGTGGAACAATTGGTCTGGAAAGAGAAACGTTGTGTGCTATAATTGCAACAAAATTGGAAACATTGCTACATTCTGTTGGAATAGAAAAGGTTGGGTAAATCAAAGGAAAAACATACAGAAGGGTATCAAGGGAAAAGGAAAAATCTCTACAGATGCAGTCAGACAGAAGATGCAGAAGAAATAGGTGAAGAAATATCCCTTTGTTGAAGAAAATTTGCAAGCACCAGAACCTACTTCTGGTAATTCCTCTAAGAATTAGTTTCAGGCCCTTGGCCTAGGGGGAGCTGTCAAGAAAATATTTTAACCCCCTAATCGATAAGTAACACTCAATGTGGATGTGTACATTGGATGTATAGATGATCAATAGATGTTGTTGAACTCATTGGAGGAAGTGGTATGCCGTATTGAGGTCCACAGAATATTTACACGCCATAGTGCATAAAAATAGGGTAATTGGATGAATTAGGGTTAAAGCATTTATTGCGACAAAAAGGGCTAGGTATGCAAGTGATAAAAATTCATTTCCATTCTTCATTTGTCACTTTGTATTTTGGAGAAAATAAGTTTGGAGAGCTTTAAGGCAAACTTTCATGATTTGAGGTGAAATCAAGTGTGGAAGTGATTCGGCAATCAAATTTTGATTCGATGAAAAAGGTATTTTTCATAAAACTCTGTGAATTTGTTATTTGGTCAAAATGAATACTCCTCTGGTATTTGAAGTCAAGGACAAACCTTGTCCTAAGTTCAAATGGCATCCTTACAAGTCTCTTGAGACCGATCCGTTAGGAGAATTTTCGTTTGTTCCGTATGGAGTACTACATACAAAGGATATTAGGGTTTATATTCATGTGAATATTGAAGAACTAGGAAGTTCACAACTATTGAATTTGTACAATAATCATATCATAGGTGAAGATTTTCATGTGAAGCCAGAACATAAAATCCTAGAAACAAAGAAATTTACACAAATTGTTAAAATTTTCATCTTTGAAGGGTCAGAATGGGTTCATTATGTTCTGAGTCGAGTCCATGATGAATTCATGTGGCTAACGATACCATTCAAAATCATAAAGGATGCTATCAGTGTTGTAACAGGTTTAAATTCTTCCAGTGGATTATCAATTTTGAAATCTGTGAAAAATCAAACGGTCATTGATGCTACAAGCTCTACGTATGACAAAAGGGCAATGACAATTGATAACATTATTGATGTAGATGTCAAATTTTCATCTATGGTTATTGGATACAAGATTTATCACTCCAGACGAGACAACTCTGTGTCAAGTACAACAATTTATGTCGCTTATCAGATGGTGAAAGAAAATGCAGATTATGATCTATGTGAACTACTGAGGAGTCAGCTAATGGAAAATCTTGCAAAGATTAAGAAAGATAAGAAAATGTCTTTCAAATATGATAACTTTCTTTTGTGCTTATTATTTTATTTCATGTGTAAATTTTGGGGAGTTGGAAAGATTCATTGGCAAAAGGACAAGCTGGTAGCCGCTCAGATTTTAGATCTGTTGCATAATTTTGTAGATACCAAAACAAAGAATGCAGCTATCTGGGGATACTTTAAAAAAAATCATACTATGATGCAAGATAGAGAGAGGATTCCCACCTCTATTGTAGAGAAGTACAAGGATTCAATTTTCTTCATGGTAGATATTGATTAGTGTATGATGGAATTTGTTGATCCCAGAACAATCTGCATCATGCATATGGGGTATGAAGTTGAAGAGAACATTTTGGATATGTATGCACAACACTTGCTAAGCAATCCTCTGGATCTAGCAGAAGAAAGGTTCGGTACCTATGCTAAAAAGGACACACAGGTTCACAACAAGCTCAGGAAACCTGTGGTAATTAAAAGAGTTAGAAAAGAGGTAGAAGTTCTTGCAGAAAGTTTGGGCATATCCGCAGAGAAATTGAAAGAAGCTAGAAAGAAAAGGGAAGAAGCTAAAGCAGCAAAACACGCAGCTAAGGAGGCAAAAAAAATTCAATCAGTTGTTCCAGCAGCACCATCTACCCAAGCTATAACAACTAGAAGTTTTGCATCCTATTCAGCTCCTGCAGCAAAATCAATCCCTGTGAAAACTAAATCCAAGGGATCCAACAAAGAAGGTGAGAGGAAGAAAGATAAGAGAAAAAGAATCTATATGGTTGTTTCTGATGATGAGGAAACTAAGTCTGATGAAGGTTTCAAATAAATCAAGCATCAAGGCACCATGGCAACAATTGTTATGAAAGAAAAACCCTCCGGTAAAGATGTTCAAGCAAAGAAGAAGACAAAAACTGACAATCCAAGTATGTCAGTAGAGGAAGTTGAAAAGGATTTAGTTAAGGATGGAAATCTCAAGCCTCTTTGTAAATGGTATGATTCTTTTGGTGAATCTGATAAAATAATTCTTAAAGAAGCAACAATAAAACATGTGAATATTTTCAATAAAGTTTTGATTGAAATAATGCCTAATCTATCCAAAAGTCTATATGACATTCTGGAAATGAGGAGACTCAACGCTAGAACAAAAGAAGAACATATGAGAGAAAGGATTCTTGCATAATTGTGTCCAGTAATGTCTATGGATGACATGCAGGAACTCTTGAATAAAGCCAAAAGGAAATTTAAAAGTAAAACAAGGGTGAACAAGCTAATGATCGGTCTAACCGATGAAGTTACAAAAGAAATTGAGCAAATCCTAAGGGAGATATTGTTAAATGACATAATTGATGTTGTAGTTGAGGAAACACATGTTGAAGATGCCCCATCTGGTCCGGTAAAGGAAGTAAAAGAAGAAAATTTTGATACAGCTGAGGATTCACAGATTCCTCCTACAAAGGACAACACATAAATTCCTATGGAAGTTGAGATACCTGAAAATGTATCAGTTGAGAAAGTAGAGATACCTAAAGATAAACTAGAACCTACAATTGTGGAAGTAATAGCTGAAGAGAAGAAAGATGATTTAAAAGCAATCCCAGTTGAGGCAAGAGACACTGTTGAGGCAGTGAAGAAATTTTTGGTTGAACATAAAGAATAATTGGATCCAGAATTGATTGAAGGTCCCATTGACCTATCTACTTTAAGTCCAATCCAGAAGATGAAAGTAGCTTCATTCGCTCAAGCACAAGCCAGAGAAGAGATACTGAAGTCACACATTGAGATAGTGAGCTGCTAAATCTTGCATCTGGAGTATTGGAGAAGATAATGCCTTCTTATGTGAAAGATTCAACTGGTTCCTCCTCTAGTGAATTGAAAAATATTATCAACTTTGTGAGTACTCACTTTGAGTCACTCAAAAAATCAGCTATGGTGAAAGTGCAGAAAGAGTTTGATGTCAAAAGGTTTAGTGGATTGAAAAGAATGATTGTTAAAGATAAAACCATTTTAGCCACATGTTTGAAGAATGTACATAATGCTTTGTTAGAAGGTGGAAATATCTACAAATCCTGTTTCTCTTTTTCAAAATTTACTGAAGCTAATGAGAAAAAGGTTAAAAATCTGGAAAAATAGTTAAGTACTATCTCTGAAGCATTTTGTCCTCTAATCGGTGGTGTTGGAAAGACAAAAGGTGAAGTGATGTCTTTTCTTGTCAAAATAAAAGGCTTGAAGCATGAGAATGATAATATTTTTGCTAGAACATGTGAACTCAAAGGCATAATTGGTCCAAAATTTGAGATAATGTCAAGCGCTCTAAAGGAAGGAGAGGACACTATGGCAGTTGGTGATCCAACCAACTTGGAATTTGTAGAGACACAGTCCTGCCTAATCTGTGGTCACATAACAATCATGGAGATTCTCAAAAGAGTTTGAGACGCAAATCTGATCTAGCTGAAGAAATATTTTGCAGACATTTTCCAGCTTATGTAAGTTAAAGAAGCAATTTTTGTATAGCAGTTTTGATTGATTGATCCATTTTTGGTATGTGGTCCCTGGATTTTCCATTGATGTCAAAGGGGGAGAAGAGTGGAGTGAAAAATTCATAATCATCTCAAGGGGAGAATTGTATTTTTGGAATTTTGGAGATGGCAGTGCAGTTTATCTTGGTATTGATCCGACACTTAGTCATTTTTCACTAAGTGTTGCCATCAATGCCAAAGGGGGAGATTGTTGGAAAGAGACACTACTAGTATCAATTGGTGTTGTCATTGATGGAAACCCTAATCGATGAAGAGATACGCATATCATCATTCGATCATACCGGCAAACAGATTGAAGATTGACAAGGAAGAACAGGGCATTCGGTAGTTCAGCGTTCATCAATCTGTATGAATATTTTTTGTTATTTTTTTGTGTTGCACATCTCAGGAAAGGTTTTTTGGTATATTATCTCTGTTACTATTGAAGCGCAATGGATCGTATTGATTCATGTGGAAGTTTGAAGATACGGTTGTCTAATTATATGTTTTACTAATATTGGAGCCAACTTCATGAATGAATTATGTCACGAATGTATGGAAAGTAATTGGTTAAGTATTTTTGTGTTTGTACATATTTTTTTGGGTCCTAGCCAAGTTATGATCGATCGTTGTGGATATGCATTACATATTATTCATGAATTGAGCTGACAGTTGTAATTATTTTTGTGTTCCATTGAAGCCGACAAAGTGATTGAATTCTATGTCGCGGATATATATATATAAGATCGTTTGTATCATTTTGTGTGAAGTATAAAGTGAGTGGTGATGAGAATTGTGAATTAGAGCAGAGCAGAAGAGCGATAATGTGAAGTTTCACTGTGCATAGAGAATTTGTGTTGTGAGTGTGAGCATAACAGAGCAGAAGTGCAGAATCAGTCTGTAGGACAGCAGATCAAATATTGTGCTTAATCGAAACTGTAATCAGGCATATGTAGATGCTATTTTTCTCAATTCAAACTCTCAGATGGTTTTAATCTAATTTTCTTTGTATGGCAGTGAGCCTTCCCTTTGAGCAGTGAGCTCTAGGCAGTGTGCCTAAATGCAAGTGCATTCCTCTTATTATAAACTCTATTTGAGTATACTCAAATTAAATTGTGGATTGGCCATCCACTGTGGTTTTTCCCCTAACAGGGTTTCCACATAAAAATCCTTGTGTTATGGTGTTGTTTTCACTTTCTTCATGTTTATACATTATGGTTGAATATTGTTAATGCTTTGAAGATAAAGGTTAATAAAGTTAATTTTTGCACAATACTGTTTCACAACATTTTCTTCATATCCTAGTCATCATTTACAAGTTGATGATTATCATCTTAATTTTGTAACTACAAGTCCACATTAGGCTTGATGAATATGGCAGGTTACAAGTGATTGGATAGGGGACCAATTAGAGACCAAGTGGATGTGTTCACCTTTTTAAGGGCTTTCACATGTTTTCATATCTATTGCTTCTAATCCACATATTTTTAGGAGGCATTAGTAATTCCTAAATGGGATACTCCTAACCACACATGGAATCGTGTTCCCCTACTTAAGAGAAGAAAAAAAATGATTCAAGTGGATCTATCAAATGAAATTCATAAGGTATGGGTTATTAGATAAGCATTTGAGGAAAAATAGTTATAAAGGGTATTTACTTTTTCATGCAAGTGGATCTATCAAATAAAATTCACAAGATATAGGTTATTGGATAAGTATAAGGCATAACTAGTTACAAGGGTATTTAATTTTTTGATGCAAGTCGATCTATCAAAGAAAATTCACAAGATATGGGTTATTGGATAAGTATAAGGCACAATTAGTTACAAAGGATATTTCTTAGTTTCTCTACGTTGATTACTCTGAGACATTTTCACATGTTACAAAAATAAAATATATTCAACTTACACTTGTTATCTCTACAATACATTGTTGGTAGGTTCACCAAATAGATGTAAAAGTGAATTTCTTCACAAATACTTTATAGATGAGATATGCATGGGATGGTCACAAGGTTTTCTTCAAGACTCTTTATTATTTTGTACACTTAATAAATCCATAGCCTCAAACATGCCCCTCGAGTATTTTTATATGATAATGGATTCCTTCCTTGTCATACTTGGGTTCTCCTATTGATATTCAAATATATGAACATCTACATTAGATAATAGGATGATTATCTCCTCTTTCTCATTCTCTATGTTGATGACCTATTGGTTGTAGGGAGTCTTTAATTTCCCTTCATGATACATTTTTAATGACTCACTTGATCTTGCTACATTAATTTCTCAAGATTAAGATATCTCAATCTACCTTTGGGATCACCATTACATAGTCCAAAAATGAACTATATTTACTCACATGATTTCACATGCTTTATTTCAAACATTCTCTAATTCTTTTCCATTTTGGATTCAAACTTAAAGATTAGTGTTCTTCACCTTCAATTGATAGTACTTTGTATTGGCATCTTGTTGGGAACCTTATTTATTTGACTCGAACAAGGACCAATATTTCATATGGTGTGAGCATGATCTCATGATTTATGTAGGAGCCCCATGAACTTCACTAGATGCTAGATAAGAATATTCTACATTACGTTCAAGGTACTCATATTTTTAGGATCCACTACAAAATGGTTACCGATATTGACTTGGAGGGCTATATAGATTCAAATTGGATAGGCAATTCTCAAGATCACAAGTCCACTCTAGGTTACACCTTATCTCTTGGTTCAAGTTCTATTTGTTGGTCAAGAAATAAGTACTCTACTATTGTTTTATCTTCCACTAAGCTTGAATATCAAGAGTCATGAACGTAGCCACTAAGCATATTTGGCTTCAATATTGTCTCATTATTTTGTATCCAGTTCAAATGGCCATCAATCATATTTTATGACAACCAAAGTGTCATCCCAGTTTTATGGAACCCAATCCATCATTACCAAACCAAGCTTATAGAGGTTCATGTGCACTATATTCAAAATTTTATCCATGGATAGGCCATTGATCTTCACCACTACCCAAATTTAGAGTAGGTTGCCAATATTTTTACCAAACCCTTCATAAAATGAAAGTATCTTCATCTATGAGCTTAGCTAAAGTTGCAAGAGGCTTCATCTTTTAGGGGAATTCTTAGTAAGATTTTGTTATCACTATGTTGAAGGGGATCTTTTCTCTCTTTATTTCGAGGTCTTTTGTCTCTTTTATAAGGAGGCTTATTCTCTTTGGGGAGAATTATATGTACATGAGTACCTCTTTAAGCATCATTTATTAGAATTCATATTTTTATCCACCTAAGCTATGCTTAAGGGGTTGTTAATGTAATTTTTTATTTTCCTAGTATAGGTTTTTCTACAATTTAATTTAATCTTGCTTAGTTTAATAATAAAGGTATTAGTGTGAGTGGACTGGTTTGTCAACATCTTCCATGGGATTTACACTTTCTAATTTTTGTATACTCTTGGAGTACTCTCCCTATTGGTCATATTTTCCACCTCCTCCCTTTCACTTAGTCTATGTATACTCACTCTTTTAGATTTTATTTTCATTCATGTAGCTTCATGATTTTGATCTCTCTTAACTCTATTTTTCCTTTTGGATCATTTTTTTTTCTCTTATTGAACTCTATCTCTAGAATACTATTTTGATGTTTGATCATTTGTATTTTTAATTTTATAGTTTATGTTTCCTACATTAGATCTTGGGTTATCATCTATGTTGCATATTCTAATAGAGTAACTAAGTAAAATAGTTTATTATATTAGATGTGTGTTTTTATGAATACAATTATTTTTATCCTTTGTTGATGTGTTTTCACCTATAACAGTTTTCCACACAAATATCTAACATATTTGAATGTAGTGTGTGTGTGATTTTATGTTCTTTGCTTCAATGTCCTATATTGAACTATTACAACAAACATAACTATATTTGCATCACAAATCAAAATTTAAAAAAATACATCACATAAAGTTGTATGCGTGTCTCATTCTATTGGTCGTATATAATAAGGATCAAATTCTCAATAGGATCTTGGTGTAAGCATATTGGTTCTTGAGTTTCTTGTTGAGGATATCTTGAAGAGAATGGAGTGGAACATGTGGGTCTCATTTATTCTTACATTGGTCTCATGGGGCTAGCAACACCAATTTTTCATTGTTGTAGAAATAGATCATATTTTTTATGATTTCTCCTTGGTTGAGAGTGTTGATCCAAATACTAAGGATTGGATCTTAATATCATATATTTGTAGTTTTTTATTTGCTAGAAATACATTGATTTTGGTGCTTTATAAACTAGGTTTCTCCCAAAGGGATTTTCCTTAGGACTCTCTCTCATGTGGTTTGTATTTCTTTCACTCTTTTTATGTGTAGTTAATATGGTAATGTTGCTAAAATTCATATATATTAGAATCATATCTTGTGGCATCTCTTCTCAAATGGTTAGTGTAGGAAAATATATGTATTTCCTTAAATTTTCTACCTAACTTGTTATCCTCAATCATAATCTAGACTTCATGTACTTAAAATATTCCCATCTTTCTATTACATCTTACTTTTTAGTCTTTCCCACCTTCACTTATTTCCTTGACAGATATATGTCACTTTTTCTACTAATAAATCTTTGTAGACATGTAAAAATGACCTAATGCATATCACACATCTTGAATTGCATTTTTCCATTATTGGCATCACTTTCAATATCACTATTACATTTCATCTTATTAACATAATTAATCCCCATTTTAACATCATTTACATCATTAACCATATTTTCCTCTATTAATTGAATAATCTTTAATTATTTAATTAATTCACTATTTCATCATTAATCTAACTTTATTCCTCCTGATTAATTAAATAAACGTCAATTATTTAATTATGTCACTAATATACCTTATTCATCTAAATCAATTAAATTATTATCATTAATAATTTAATTAAATCACTTTCCCTTATCTAAATTTGAATAGTTAAATCAATTATTCAAAACCATTCAACATGGTCAACAAACAAATATATCTTTATTTGTTAGAATTCAAAAGCAAACTTACACATTCATCTCCAATATTAATTAATTATTCAATTAATTAATTATCCTCACCCCTTTGTGATTGATTAAATCATTACCATTGATTTCTCACTCTAATTGATTGACTAACCCATCTATTTCCTAACTCAACCTGACTTTCTCAATCCCAACAATCATTCCAATCTAATCCCATTAATTATCCAATTAAACTCCTTAATTGGATCAATCAGAAGAGTGAAGTAACCAATCCATTTCCTCTCAACAGTTCTCAACCATTGATCGTGATCTTTCACTATAGAATATGGATCGTTCATATGAAAACTGAAAATCTATAAAACAACCTCCTTCTCAAAAACATTTGATGAATCTAAAGAATTTGTGGAGAGGTCGTGTCAAAATAGCCATTGAAGCACATTTAGCATATTTTACATCTTTGATCACCATTAACATACCTTTTGAAGCTTTTACAACAATAATGGGGGCTTCATATTGATCCAAGCAATCCAACATCAATATGAATTACACTTCACCATGCGATGGTAACATTGTAATGCTTGATTTCATTTTATGTTCTCTTTTATGATAGCATTATTCTTTGAATTCTTAGTTTTATAATTTCATTTAATGAGTGTGGTTGGGATTTGATCTTGCTTTGATCTCTTTCATTTTATTTCATTGTTGTTTCCTTATACTTATTTTCCCCCTTACATTAATTGGCACACCCAGTGGAACCTATCTCCTTAACACTAATGTTTTTCATAAGTTTTTTTTAGCAGTCACAGGTTCTGGAATGCTAACTTCTTTTGTAGGAAACATTATTTCTATTTGAAACGTGGAAGTCCCAAAATCTAAAAATGGTCCTCTTTACGGTTTTACCGCAGTCATCCTAAGTTTGATCGCTATCGTCCTAAAGTCAACTGTTATTGTCAACAAGGCCACTATTGTTTTTTCTATGTTTCAGGTTGCTAAAGAAACTAACATTTACATGGATTCTTTTATCTTAAACAGGTTTGTTGTCGTACTTTTTTTGTACTACTATTGTTTGACATTGTTTCAATCATTCCATTGAAAAGGCCACTATTGTACTAAACAAATCTGCTATTATTCTACTTTTTGTTCTGCTTCAATCTGTAAAGTTTTTTGGATTCTTCGATCTTCCTAACCCTAACCATTGGTTTTTTTTTGTGCTTGTGAGGTTTTATAATATTTTTGGTGTATCCCTTGCAAGATTATGGTGCATTTTCATGTGAAAAACTAACATTTTTCTTGCAGCACTGATGAATGGTCCAAGGCCTTTCAATTTTCAAAGCATTTTTAGTTAAAACATTTCATTTTTATGCTCCTAAAATTGAACCTACAAATCTCACTTCTCATTTTGGTGCTCCTAAAATTGAACCTACAAATATCACATTTCATTTTTGTGTACCTAAAAAAGAACCTACAAATTCCAAATTTCATTTTGGTGCAATAAAAATGAATAAGACTAATTGAATGTTTTCATTTTGGTGTTATTAAAATGAACAAATTTTCAGTTCATGCTATTAAAATGAACCCATTTTCATTGGTGCAATAAAAATGAACACAACTTTAAATGTTTACTTTGGTGCATTAAAAACTTGGTGACAAATCTTCATGATTCAATTTGGTGCATAAAATTGAACAAATCTTTTCTGATTGCAAAATGATATCTTTTTTGAACTTGGTGCATCTAAAAAATGAATTGGTATCTTTACACACTTCACTTTTGGGGCTTAAAATCAAATTTCTATGAATTATATACCATGTTCACCGTGAATGGTAAGCCGAGTGTGTATCCTCTCCCCTACGTCTTTTGACGATCCTAGGTGATGAGAAACACTTTGGGCTTTTTTGCACGTTTTTTGTGGCCACCAAATTTTCAAGATAAGGGCCTAATAATGAGATACATCCCACAATGGAGAACTCATATAAGTGACTCTAAAAGCATGTTTACTAGCGAGCTATATAAAGTTTTCAAAATCAAAAGAAAGTACCTTATATCTAGGCGGGAATAGCATATCGTGCCTCATCCTCATCCAAACATAATGAGTTGGGTAGGAATAGCTAAAGTCTTAAGTGGCTTACGTTTGATCTATACATCACAGTTGTCACTAAGAACCTTGTTTTAGAAGCCTATCCAGTTTTCTGAACATCCTTCAAAGTAGTACATGGGAATAGCACTGTTCCCAAAAGTTACCACATCATATCTATAATTGAGACATAAAGCATAAAGGGAATAGATTATTTTTGCATGGAGTATCAAGATGGTACATTTCCTTGATATATCCTATTTCTTCCCTCTATAGATTCAACCTTCGAGGGTGAGGTAAGCCTACAGAGAAGAGTGTACCTTTTATTCCTTAGGATGTGTTCACTAATAAATCTACAAGCTATCACATTGGATCTAAAATTGTTTGTTGTATGCATCAGCAATCAAAAACATCAGATCAAACAAGCATCTCAAAATTACAAACTTATCCAACAAACTATTGTCAAAGAAACTTGAAATTTTGGAAATAGAGTTGCTACTGTCATTTTTGCCACTCTTGTTCCAAAAAATTGCCACTATCATCCTAAGTTTTCACTGCTTCTGCTCAAAAAACCGCTATTGTCCTCTTTGTTTCACTAGTCATATATTTTAAATAGAGATCGATTTTGCTAAAATTGTCATAGTCATTTTGAAAATGTAACCGCTATTGTCCTAAAAATTGTCACTACTATCTTAAATAGAAACTGCTATCATCTTGTATTCTAGTGCAAATTAGAATTGGTCCAAAACTAGTTAATATGTCATCCTTTGAAACACAAACAATCAAACCTATAACAAATCATATCAGCATCTTTCCATATCCATTAGCAAATCAAAACATCAACCTAGTTTTAAGACATAAATCAAACATAACTTGGATTATCCTCTTGCTCTCATTTTTTAGTATATTAACATCAACCTTTGCTTGCAACCTCAAGGCTAGTTCAAGTAGATTATCAACATATCCTCTAAAAACAAAGAAAACTATCAATCCAAGTCTTGTACACCTTATTTCCTAAGGTTAGCATCATCTCAAAACATCCAACAAATCACTCATACTCTCATCCTAGGGTCTTGAGCATCAAATATACAACCCATAGCAAACCATCAACAACCTTTGACCAAAAAAAATTTCACACATCATCTCAATAATTCATTTTAGAAAAAAATCCCAAAACAAAACACCATCCCATTTCATAATTAGTTATCACAAAATTCACCAAGGTCTTGAACTTGTTTATGACTACAACGAGATCTCAATACAAAAAAAAGAATGAAAGCCAACAAGAATAGTTCTAGTGCACCCAAGACAAACACCACTACTAAGGGACCTCAATCATGCCTGGTTATGATCCAAATGAACTTTCAACTCCTCAAAGAGAACCCACGTTTAAAGCTACACAAAATCAACCACCTAGTGATGAGGAAACATTGCTCGAACATCAAAACATGATTTCTAGAAAAAATTAACCTCCTAGTGCCATCATAGAAGAATATGATAGTGATGAGGAACTTACAAATGAAAAACTCTTAGAGCACTCCCAAGATCTTAAGATGCAAAAACTTATAGACAAAATTCTTGGGAAAAACACAAACTCGTATTTCCTTACACTAGCACAAAGTGGTGCCAAACTACCCATAGACTTTAATGTGGATACTCTAAAGGATCCTAAACTCATCCCATTAGGAGATCAAATAGTGGTAAGATAGACAAAATCCAACAATGGATCCCAAGATACCACCTTTGTTCTCACAAAACAACGATCAATCTAAACTACAACCTATGGATAACTCATTGTATAGGCAACCATCACAAATTGAGAAAGCAGTGGTAGCCCATCAATATAAAGGAAATTCAACTCAAAACATGCCACCCCACAATACTATGTAAAATATGTGAAGCCTTCCGATAGGACCACCACAACATGTAGTGGATCAATAAGGTAACATCCCATCACAAGGACAATACATGCCGCAACAAACATCATATTATGACCCTTCAAATAACATGCAATATCAACAAGGGGTATCCAAAATGAACTACCAAGGTAATTTTCAAAATCCACAACAACAAGGTGTACCCCAAATGAACTACCAAGGTACTCTTCCAAATCCACAACAAAAAGGTGTACCCCAAACGAACTACCAAGGTACTCCTCAAAATCCACAACAACAAGGTGTACCCCAAACAAACTACCGAGGTACTCCTCAAAATCAACAACATCAAGGTATACCCCAAACGCATCATCAAGGTATTCCTCAACAACAACACCAAGGTGTACCCAAAGCGAACTAACAAGGTACTCCACAAATTCCACAACATCAAGGTATACCCCAAACGTGTCATCAAGGTATTCCTCAACAAAAACAAGGTGTACCCCAAATGAACTACCAAGATGATCCTCAAAATCCACAACATCAAGGTATACCCCAAACGCATTACCAAGGTATACCCCAAACACAACATCAAGGTATACCCCAAATGCATCATCAAGATATTCCTCAACAACAACAACAAGGTGTACCCCAAACGAACTACCAAGGTACTCCTCAAAATCCATGACATCAAGGTATACCCCAAATGCATTACCAAGGTATGCCCCAAACACAACATCATGGTATTTAGAAAACCCAAACTCAAACTCCTATTCCACAACAACAAGGTATACCTCAAACGTAATACCACAGCATTCCTCAAAATCAATATCAAGGAGTTCCACACAATCAATACCAAGGGGTACCTCAAAATCAATATCAGGGTATACCACAAACTTAGCATACCTACAACACACAACAAGGAATAAATCTTCCTTACACACAACATGGTCATCAAGGTCCCATACCTGCACAATATCCCATTTATGACCAAACAAATGTCATAGGACAACAAGGCTATAATGCACAAAATCCTCAAGCAAGAACACCAACTAGTGACATAAGCATGCAACTACAAACCCTCAACCAGAGAATATCGGACATCCAAATTGGAAAGCCAAAGAAGAGCTATGCTCTACAAGATATTTGTCCATATCATTTTTATCAAAAATTATCTATGATACCTTTCCCCAAGGGCTTTGAAATACAAAAATTTGACAAATATAGGGGAAGAGGGGATCCAATAGAGCATGTGAGAGAACTTTCAATAGCCTTCATGGATCTACACCACAATGAGGCTTTTTCCATGAAGTCTTGATGAGGCCGCTATAGTGGTTCTCTCATCTACCACCTAGTATCAAGACATTCGATGAGTTGTTAGACAAATTTGTAAATCATTTTTCATACAACATAGAGCAGGATATAACCATCCCTGATCTCTACAAAATTAAAGAAAAATTCAAGGGGAATCATTTGCTTTGTATCTACAAAGATGAAGACATAAAGCCAACAAATATAAATGGACCGCTCCTAAGAAACAACTTGTAGACATCTTTGTCTCAAACATACACAAACATTAATTAACTACCAACTCACCGTATTATGCCCTAGTAACTTTGAGGAGACTATTGAAAAAGGTTTGCTCATCAAAAGAGCTCTTATTATAAGGGGAGTAATTAAACTCTACAACCCTAAGGACCAAGCTTCTAGTTTAAACAACAAACCAAAGATATGGGCAAAGAACAAAAATGTAACCAACGACGGAGTGGTTGATGCTAAAGATGTATGAAACATACAACTTATGATGGCTCACAAAATAATGTTCAAATAACACAACAAAGATATTCCCCAAACAACGTTCCAAACAACCAACTCAATTAGCCTCAAAAAAACCAACCAAACAACCAACAGCCAAATTAAGAACAGGACGATCAAAGGAGGCCACCAAGGAAATATGACCAACCTAGAAGAAAATTCACTCCCTTTGGAGAACCCCTTGAGGTAATTATGTGAAAACTGGTCCAAATAAACTTTATCAAGGTTAATGATAGAACACACTATGAGGAGCCACACTTTAAAGCCCCTTGGTATAATGATAATGACAAATGTGAATTTCACAAGATCAAGGGTCATACCACCAACAATTGCATTAGGCTCAAAAACATCATGCAAGACTTAATAGAAAAAGGAGAGGTCGACATAGAACCTCATCTTGGAAATAAAGACTTAAAAATCTACAAGGATCCAATCATCGACCATTCTAGGGGAATGACAAGGATAAAGGGAAATATTATTGTAAAGCCAACTTCACCTATGATGAACTCATAGGAAACATCTCTCAAGACGATTGTGCCATCAATGTTGTAACCATACTAGGTAGAGATCCCAAGTGTAATGTAACTACTCGAAGAGGGAGAGTTACAATCCAAGGAGCCCCACCCCAAAAAAAAGCCACAATAAATCCATCAAATGACTATAGCATTGTGGAAAAATTAAAGAAAACTCTTGCCTTAATCTCCATCCTTGAGTTTTTGAAGTTGTCACCAGCACATAAAGAAATCTTGGAGAAATCTCTTGTTGAAACATCAGTCCCTAACAACCTCAACACTGATCGATTTCAAGCCATGGTTGGTAACATCACCTCCACCCATCATTTGATCTTTTTTGAGAAAGACCTTCCACAAAGATATTTCCATAATCAAGCTCTTTATCTAGAAGTGTGTCCATAAACACAAGGTCAAGAGAGTACTGATAGATAATGGTGCAAGCTTAAGCATTTGTACTCTAAAATTAGTAAAACAGATGGCATATTTTGATGACGTGATTGACAAGAACAAGAGTATCACCATAAGAGCTTATGATGATATGGAGAGAAACTCAGAAGGAACAATCAAACTTCCCATTCAAATAGGACCAACGATAGCAAAGACAACATGTCAAGTACTGGATCTTAAGCTACCATACAACCTTATCTTGAGATAACCATGGATCCATGCCTTAAAAGTAGTCCCTTCCACATTCCATCAGTGCTTGAAATTCCAGCATAATGATAAGTAACCATATAAATGTCGATCATGAACCTTGTCATTACTGCACCAAATTGGAGTACAAAAATATTCTTCAAATACCTAGCAATGACATATCTTTCAGTATCACTTTGTGTGAGAAATGGTTGAGAGGCAAGGTATTAATTGAGAAAGTTGACACTTTGATTAATGTTGTAGATTATCTTACAAAACCAGTTCCTATAGATAAGTTCTCTTGGTGCAGGAAGGCCATTGGCCTTGAGTCCTATACTTGATTTATAATAATGATTCCTTGTTTAGAATAATTATAATGTATAATGTCAAGTGGGAGAATGTTGGGAATAGGATGCCATTTAATTGCAATCCTAAACATATTTCATGTATCTCCTAAGTCCTTGGAAAGTGTTCCCCAACACTAGGATTAAAAAGAGATTAAATTTGAATGAAATGAACATGTAAATTGACATTTGTAATTATTCCTAAATAATAGGAACATGTGAGGGCATCGATTTTGAGCTCCTAAATAATAGGAGCACATGGGGCGCCCACATGGAAGGTGGAACCCACCTTGTTTTAGTTAACTGTTTGGAGGATTGATAACATTTCAGTAATGCATGTCTAGGTTCCTATAAAATAGGGATTGATATTTACAAGAGTGGTTCAGTATCAATTCAATTCAGTTTAGTTTAGTTTAGTTTAGTTTAGTTTAGTTCAGTTCAGTTTAGTTATGTTTCAGTTATCTTGAGTTGCATGCAAGTTGCATATAGTTATTTTGAGTTGTATACTAGTTGACTTGACTAATGACTTCAGTTGCACGACAGGTAACAAGTTGATACTTTCAACTAAGTGGGGATGATCAAGCATGCATATTATTTGCATAAATTGATGGAGAGATATGTTTCAGTTAACTCAGATTGACTTGGACCCACCTTGGGCGCCCAACTTGGAATCTTTCAGTTAACACCTTTTGCATGAGAAGATATTTACAAGGTTCGATTAAGTGGGCCCATTCTTGGGCGCCAAATTTGAGGTGAAGCTTCCAAGATATCTTCGAGACCAAAGTTCAATTAAGTGTTCATTTTGGGGCACCAACTTTGAGGAAGACTTTGGTTTGACTTTTGTTTAGGAGGTGGAACTCTACTTTCCAATTCTAGGTGTAGGTTTTTGAGAGAAGCTTTAATTCTTTGTAATTGTCAACTCTTAGGAGTTTACAAAGCTCATATTGCCTATTTATTGCAGCAAGTTGTAGAGAGTTTCATATGAGTTTATTGTAGGTTGTGAAGAAGCATTGTTGAAGAGAAAGGAAGCATACCAATCAAGGATTGATACAGTTTTATTGTAATCTTATTCTAAGGTTAAATAATACAAGCAATATCAGTTCTGATGGATTTTTTTCCCGAAAGGGTTTCTCCACGTAGATGTTGTGTCACTTCTATCTTCTATCTACATTCTTCTACAATATTTTCTCTAGTTCTATAAACGATAAAATTTATCTAAAGAGAATAATCATTTACAAAGAATTCATCTAAACAAATTAATCATGCACAAATAATTGTGACAAAGAATACTTAATGAGATCTACAGTCACATAGTTTTACAAGTTTTAAACTACAAATGTGACTTCATTTTCTACAAGAAGTGCACGAAGGTGTTTATGGGTCTCACTCTAGTGGACCTAATCTAGTATAGAAGTTGATGAGAATAGGGTATTATTGGCTCTCAATGGAGCAAGAATCCATTCATTACTCAATCAAGTTTCGCCAATGTTAACAATACGTTGATCTTGTTCATGCACCAGGACAAGAGCTACAACCTATAACTACACCATGGCCTTTCTCATAGTGGGGTCTTGACTTGATAGGAAATATATCTCCCACTTCATCCAATAGGCATAAATTAATTATAACTACAACATAATACTTTACAAAGTGGATAGAATACATTTTGTTAACTTACATCACAGGGAAACAAATATCCAAGTTTTTCTTGAATTATTTGATCTATTGATATGGAATTCTACAAACTATCATAACAGATAATGGAACTCCATTCAAAAACCATTATGTCCATGAGTTTTGCTAAAGGTTCTCTATCCAACATCGATCCTCAACCCCATACTATCCCCAAGGAAATGATCAATCCAAAGCATCCAATAAAACCATACTAGAAATATTGAAAAAGACTGTTAATGATGTCGGTCGTGATTGGAATTTGCAACTAAATACTACCTTATGGGCTTACCGAACCAATATTCTCACACCCACGAGTGCGACACCTTTTTCCTTGGTCTATGGATCTGAAGCAATCCTACCTATCGAAGTCGAGATTCCAACACTGCGAGTGTCCCTGAAAGGCATGGTCAACAATGAGAAATATCGAGTGTCTAGAATTAATGAGCTAGAACTTCTAGATGAAAGATGTTTGAGCACGTTAAACCATCTCCAGGTTTATCAAAATCAGTGCAAACGAAGCTACAACAAGAAGATAAAGAACAAAATCTTTCAAGTCGATGACTTGGTACTAAAAGAGAACCAGAAGATACAGCTAAATAAGGATGGGAAGGGTAAGTTTGAACCAAACTGGTTAGGTCCTTTTATCATAGCAATAGCTATGGATCTGGAGCATATCAAATGGATTGGATACTCTTGAAGGAGAACCTTTAGTTGAACCTCTGAATAGCATCCATCTCAAAAAAAATTACACTTGAGCACATCAAAATATCCCAAGCAAAAAAGCTAAAAAGGAAAAAAAGGAAAAATCAAGAAAACAGTAAAGAGAAATAAAATGTCCTTTAAGTGAAAACCACCTTGTGGCACTTCTAGGACCAATACCATAGTGAAAACTTGGTAAACAAACACTACATTTGAATAATATATGCATCTCTATCTATCAATATTGTTTGTTGTATCCACTCCATCCATCCCATAATAAAATATGTATCCAACTATGGCTCGATAACTAATCAAGTGTTGAACCTTGTTGCACCATCAAATCCATCTACCTAATAAACGTAATCTTGTTCTGAACTAGGGGAAGCTTCTTGAAATTGGTAGTGGATTGGATCCATTTTAATCCCATCATTGTCAAAAAATATCAAAATAAAAAACATCCAAAAAATAAACAAAATCCAAAACAAAGTTCTAAACATCAAAATCTAAAAAACATTGTAGGTCATCCCCGAACGAATCACATTAAGTCAAAATAAGTGAACCACAAGCCTCTACGTTTATAATGTAGGCAAGGCCATCACTAATAGGCCCCTGAGGCACTAGGTCAGTCCCTTTAGGTCCCCCTATTTGTCTCTAAATATTTCAAAAATAACAAAAAAAAATCAAATAATTTAGAAAAAATTAAAAGTCCTATCTCCATTGTCAACTACCTGCAATAAATTTTATTCATAATAAACAAACATCGCCTTCAACCTTTTACAACGCAATCGGAAAACAAAGCAAAGAGTGAAATCCAAAACTTTTAAGTAAATATTGAAACAACTGGATTGTCACTAGACTAAAACAACACTTAAGTATGAACTACCCTACCTTTTGAAAATCATTATCAACAATCCTAACATGAGTCTTAATGGATAAAACATTTCTATGATAGACATCATCAATGGGTTACATCATGAAACATCAAAACAGCTATGGAAAGTGATACTGCAACATTGTTTTTTTTTTTTATGATCTTATCTTTTTTATTTATCTTAATGTCACATTCCCAAGATCTCTCGAGGATATCCATAAGGATTTAGAGAGGAAGGAATGGGGTCATTGATCTTCAATTTTTGTTTGTTCTAATTGTTAGATATTTTTGTGATACTACCATGGTGAATACTTGCTTTTTTGTGTGTGTGGAAGTCATTTTGGGAAAATTCATGTAGCAATTGCATAATAGGTACGCCATACCTCTCTATGTAACTGGTCCAAAATGTTTTAAAACAACTCACCCATACACTTTAACAGGGTTTACATATGTTTGGTATGAGCAAGAATACTCTTTGTTTGTAGATTCAAAGTCCATGCAATGGATACAACACCACCTTGGTCATCAATACCCAGGTGCATTGTGTCTATTTTTTACATCAATAAGGATTGCTAAATCTACGAAGCCTCTATGAAAGCAAAAGAAAATGCAACAATGACTAACAACATCAATTTTCTAATCATACTAACACTTCTTCTAACTAACAAATCCATGTTGCATCCACAAACCATCAACATACATACATCTTGCATAATCATATCATAATCATCAGCATATCATAAGAATGACACAATCATATGAGAAATATGCAAAAGAGAAATGCATCCATCTCATAGCACGTCATATAGAAAACATATTGAAAAAGAGCATAAAACATTTATCGCATGGCATCCATAGCATAAATCATGCATTGCATATCATATAAACATCGCATCATATCATATGCATAAATAAAACGCATACATATATAAATCATGCATCCATCCATATCATATAAATACATCAAAAAAGTACAAAAACATGAGCATATATAAATCATCAACACATATAAGAATCCATAAGCATCTCATAACACATAATAATCCACATCAAAAATGGTATATCTCATATATATATATCATCAAAATAAAACATCATCAAATGTCAGGTATGATATCGAAATATACAACAAAAAAAATTCAAGGCCTCAACTAGGTTGATGAATGTATATATAAAATAACATGTCTACACAAAGTCTTTGATACAATAAATAAAGATCATAAGAAAAATCAACCCTATTGGTCGTCCCAAGGTGGGGACCTATGTTGCTACTGACTATGAGTAGGAGAAGGTTGGTGATGCATGATCTACGGAGATGGTTGTGGTTGTCTGATTAATTTCCCACCTGACTCAACACTTGTTGCATTACTCATCTCACCAAAACGAGGATGCCTATATGCTCTAGGAACAAAAGCCTCATACAAGGTCTGATAATAAGTACTATCTTGCATAAGTTGATCTCGCTCATCCTAATACTAAGCCAGGGGAATCAAAAATGCTAATGAAATATTTTTTGCTAGTCTTTGTTGCCTCTCTCTTTATGGAGACCATCCCACTTTGCAGTAATAATGGCAACCTGTCCCTCTACTGCCTATCACCGAGCAATCTCGGCATCTCACTCTATGACCCTGGCATCTTTATATGTTGTTAGCTAGGCTATTTGACCTACCATATCCCCCTATGGGGGAGGTCCCTATGGTGCTTGCAACCCCTACTATTGTTTCCCATCTTGGGGTCCCTACTACCCATTATGTTGATCTTGATCATCACCTCAGGCCTTGTCAAGTTGCTCAACTGTGATCTATAGCCTTTGTTAGTCACCTCTCCTATTGGTAACACCGGCCACCCTCTGAACCTGCCCCATCACTGGCCCAGCGCCAGTAGGATCTATAAAATGTAATGGCCATCTATGGGCCCACCGATGCTCAAAATCTTGTGTAGTACTTGCATTAGTTGGAACGACTACCCATATCCATCCAAATGGGGCAAGTTCTCTGAACTCAGCCATTGCTTCTATGGAGGAGTTTGTCAGCCCCTAAACCTTAACCTCTCAAGTTGTCCACCCAAAGCGTGCATGATAATCATTGAAAAAATGGGTATGTCTCTCTTTGAACTATCAGAGAACCCGATCAAGAAAATATCTCTCAAGAATAGTGTCCACATGACCTATGAGCCACCATGTCTGTCTGCAAAAAGGCAATTGCTCCATATCATCACTCCAAACCTCACAAGCTAGCTAAGGCCTCTAGATAAACTCGATCATATCATTAAAATTGCCTCTCCAGTAGTATAACCTGCCTAGCCAGGTGTAATGCAAAAAAATTGAATATATGTAATAAAATAGGTCATCAGTATCCCGATCAAGGATACCATCTGGCCTCATCACTAAGATCATCTCCCAGGCCCATGCATGCAAAAGACTCATCCATGTTGAGATGGCACTGCCACCCCAATATACGACCTCGTGCATGTCTCTATATAAATGCACTAAGATGCATGGACCCCACGCATATCTGGTCTCGTGCTCCATCATCTACTTTATGTAGATGCCCCAGCCAATATGAAATAAGTTGCCTCTATGATCAAGCATCAAAGGCCCGATAATCAAACCAACTAGTACCATTGACAGAGGATCAATACCGTCAACGAATGGAGACAAGTCTATCTTGGAATCCACTACATGTAGATGTTGCACACCAAGTACTTGTTGCATGGAAAGGGTACCCTACCTAACATCATATGTAACCCGCTCACCATGGATGGGAATTTGTAGAATCCTCCACACATCCTTGAGGTTAACTGTCACCTCACCAATAGGAAGATGGACAGACGAAGTCTCAGAATGCCACCTCTCAACAAGTGTGGTCATCATCGCCCTGTGACATCTGATATCGAGCATATAACAGATATGTCACAAACCAACAGTGTCGAGGAAGTCTCTTTGAACCTCCTAAAACTCAATAATGAGATCAAACAACTATCGTGGTTGTTGCTCCCTGGAATACAATGGTTTGAGAACCACCTGCAAACATTCAACCCACAACATCAAGAATTTGCGAGAAAAATAAATCATGAACTTAAAACTGCAAACAAACTAGCTAAATCATTCATTTTTTACAATACTGAGCTCTTTTTGGATGATGGCAGCATTTTTTTACAAAAGTGGCCCTATTTACTACAATAGTGGTTAGTTTCTATGCTAGCGGCTAGATTCTACGATAGTGGCTACTTTTTACACTAGCAACTAGTTTATGCGATAGTAGTTGCCTAAAATGATAGCGTGTGGTTTTCACAATAGCATGTACTTTTTACAAAAGCGATCAATAATAGCAAACGATTTTTACACTAGCGGTCAAATTATACTATAGCATGGACTTTCTACGATAATGGTAAAACTACAAACTACACTAGTGGTCAAATCGAAACAATAGCATGAAAATCAAGAAGTTATCACTATCGTCCTAAAAAAATTGAGCATTAATTACGCAAACGACAAATGACAAAAAAAAGAAAGGAAGGGGTATGTATTGCGATGCCTGTGCTAGCTGGCCTCCCAAATGAACAAACTACATCTACTCAATGTGGGGCACCTGGAATCCTCGCCATTGTAAATCAACAATCAAAGAAACAAAATATCTAGAGGCAAGAATTCACTAAGGCTAAGAATACAAATAAGGAAAAATAAAGCCCCGATTTCCTATTTTAACCCCAAAAACCCTAATTTTTACGTTGGAAACCCTCCTAGGTTTAAATTTTGAGCACCCTAGAATATCTGAAACCATAAAAATGGGTTCTATAGCCTAATTTTTCATCCTCTACGCATGTAAACTACAATGGAACTTTTGCACGATCCCACCCATAAAACTAATTTTTTTGGCCAACCTCTTGAAGGGGCAGCCCAGTATCATATTATCTTTCCGCTAACTGCCGAGGCACAATGGGGCATATTAAATTTTTCAAAATCTTTATCTGAACTCGAATTCTTTGAAATAATGTAACCAATACTTTGTCTCAAAGAGGGGCAAAATGTAGACATGTAAAAATGACCTAACGCATATCACACATCTGGAATTGCATTTTTCCAATATCAACATCACTTTCATTATCACTATTGCATTTCATCTCATTAACATCATTAATCCCCATTTTAATATCATTTATATCATTAACCCTATTTTCCTCTATTAATTGAATAATATTTAATTATTTAATTAATTCACTATTTTATCATTAATCTAACTTTATTCCTCCTGATTAATTAAATAAATATCAATTATTTAATTATGTCACTAAATACCCTATTCATCTAAATCAATTAAATTGTTATCGTTAATAATTTAATTAAATCACTTTCCCTTCTCTAAACTTGAATAATTAAATCAATTATTCAAAACCATTCAACATGGTCAACAAACAAATATATCTTTATTTGTTAAAAGTCAAAAGAAAACTTGCACATTCATCTCCAATATTAATTAATTATCCTCACCCCTTTCTGATTGAGTAAATCATTACCATTGATTTCTCACTCTAAATGATTGACTAACCCATCTATTTCTTAATTCAACCTGACTTTCTCAATCCCACTAACCACTCAACCTGATTTTCTCAATCCCACCAATCATTTCAATATAATCCCACTGATTATCCAATTAAAATCCTTAATTGGATCAATCAGAAGAGTGAACTGGCCAATATATTTCCTCTCAACGGTTCTCAACCATTGATCATGATCTTTCACTATCAAATCTTAATCATTCATTTGAAAACTGAAAATCTATAAAACAACCTTCTTTCTTCTCAAAAAGGATCAAAGAATCTAGAGAATTTGTGGAGAGGTTATGTCAAAATAACCATTGAAGCACATTTAACATATTTTACATCTTTGATCACTATTAGCATACCTTTTGAAGCTTTTTCAACAATAATGGAGGCTTTGTATTGATCCAAGCGATCCAACATCAATACGAATTACACTTCGCCATGGGATGGTAACATTGTAATATTTGAATTCGTTTTATATTCTCTTTTATGATAGCATTGTTCTTCGAATTCGTAGTTTTATAATTTCATTTCATCAGTATGGTTGGGATTTGATCTTGCTTTAATCTCTTTCATTTGATTTCATTGTTGTTTCCTTATGCTTATTTTCCCCCTTACACTCTTCTCCACATTATCTACTCTTTTTTACATCTATTGATAGTCTTTCTTTTAATGCCTCTAGTGATTCTTCCCTAAGTGATGATGTATCTCATGCACCTAATGATGACTATTCCACCTTAAATATTGTTCTTTCTCTTCACATTATACTTGTATTTCAAATATTTCTCTCTCTTGAAGATGGCATTATCTTTGCAATCACTATAAGATACGGTCCCCCTATTGTGCAATATTTTAATATTACATGGGATGAGCTACATTATTTAATTCACATATAATTATGCCTCTTTCCCACTCTTTTTTCCCCTATACTTGAGCCTTATCCCTTATATATTGATCCACTTCATTGAGTCTCTAAACATTCCCTTCATTTTAAGTCATCTTTACCCACTTTCCCCCTACATTTCATTCATCAATTGAGTCTTTGAATCCTCCTATTTATATTCATGCCACTTTTATTTCCCCTTTCAAATATAGTATAGTGGTAGAGCTTACGCCTTACTCTAAAAACTATCCATAAAAGACCGTTGTGAATTTTCGTCCTTTATCTACCATTTAACATAAGTTCACCCTACCCTCCTAAATTTCTTCATATGACTTTCCTCACAAATATATCACCATAATTTTTTGTCCTTGTTGATCCATTAGCTTATGACTATTACGCCTTTCTTTTGTCCGTTGATTTTATCTTAACTATAGTCATTTTTTATCAATTTTTCTCTATCTATCCCATGTGTTGTATATGTTGTTTAATCTTCTATATGTACCTCAATTCCTCTATGTGGCCATCTTACTCCTTTGATATCATCATTACTTTATATATTTGGATTCCTCTATCTATTCACCCTCGTTCATGTAATATTTTTGATGTTTTTCTTAATTGTATCTTCCTTTATATGATGCATTGATTTGTAGCATGTAGCAAATAATCTAGGTAATGGCACCTTCACTTATGAATCGAAGAAGGTGAAGATTTTGTTAAATCCATTAATGCATTCCATCCATATATCATTATATTCTAGATTATCATAGCCTTGCATACTTTATTTATTGATGGCACAATAAATCATATTAGTATAACACATTTTAGTTTTCTCTCCCATATTAGTTTGAAGGACATGGTCATTTTATTCTTGGACATAGTGCCCTTCACCTCACACATTACTACTATAGGCATCCCTCTTTATCTTTCTTTTTATAAACTAGCCTATGTTATGTATAAATTTCATGATTGCTTCATGTCGATACCTTTACCATTATACCACATGACATTTGATCTCACTTATTTATCTTAGAGGTTTCTAAGTGGTTCTCCCTAAATTTGCCTCATCAAGAGTAGAATCCAAAAGAGTTATCCTAATGTTGGGCCATGTTAAAAAAAAGGTACAGTACTATATCCACTCCTCTTGTCATCTTTATCCTTCAGTGGTGAGCCTTTTCTTTTACCTAGTTGCATGGTGTAGGATAGGGAGATGGAGTGCCCTTACCCTTGCCTAGTTTTCGGTGATGAGCCCTTGCATCTTATAAGTTTACTAGGGCTAGGCTTGGGGGTTGTATTATGAAAAATCATGAGAAAGAAAAAGAGCAATGAGAAAAATAATAAGAAAATTAAACTTGATTGCACAAGTATATGCACTCCTTATCAACCACGATCACCATAGGCAATTTCCTCTTGAGTGTGTTTTTCCCCTTCCTTTGGTTTGACCTATTGGCTATCATAGACCTAAGTATGGGATGAGCCTATTGGTTGAGGATTTCTTTCCCCATTACTTGATCTTGTGTGGATTGAGATTGATTTCTTACTTACCATGTATTCCCACTTTTTCATGTCCTTTATACTCTTTTCTTCTTACATCTTTAAAGTCTAGAAACTTCAATTGTAACATTACTTGAATTACCTATGGTGAGCCTTGCATTAGGCCAAAATAGGTTTTTACATTTATTGCTACATGTCATAGGATTTTCCACTTCATACTTAACCTAGTTATCACATCCTTGTAGAATGAAATAAAAGGTTTACGAACAACCAAAAGCTCTCCACAATCTTGGTGGACAAGTGAAGGGTTGCATTCTTTGATCTACATTCGACTATTGTGTTCTTGACCCTTTTATTATTTTTCATATCTTTATCTACATCTATTATATCATTTTTCCTCCATTGTTGTTCTTCTATTACTATATTGTATATTCCCTTCCCTTGAGGCATCATCCTACCTTACTACCTTGGAAGACATCTTCTTTCTTATCCCTTAATTTGTGTTTATGTATCCTTCCTATTATCCCATCACATATTATTCACATTGGATTTTACATGAATTTATCTCTTTATTGATCATAACATCTTCTCCCCTTCTGCTATATCATGATTGGCCTTTCATTGAGGGAATCGCCTTAGTTACATGATCTTACTTCTGTGGACCATATCACTACTTTATCATGTATTGACACTACCTTGAGAGCATATTTTCCTATCTAGGAGTGAATCATCTCTATGTTCCCTTCTTTACTCTAGTATCTTCCTATCATATGTACCTTGGCATATTCCTATCTCCCATTTATCTATTTCCTTACTTTCATCAACTCTATTTATTCACCAATCAATTTAAGTGGGGCATATCCTACACATTATCTATCTTCTAACAACATCAACATCATTATCACATGGGCCTAGCCTAGCCTCTTTATCTAGTTTGGGTGGCAACTACAACCATTATCATCACCATTTACCTTTCTTATTGTGACCTAGCATGTCTTTATTTAGTTTGGGTGGCAATCATATAGTCATTGTCATCACTATTTACTACTTTTTATGTTGGCTTGCTTGAACTATGTAGCACTACAACTAGGTGGCCCAGTTTCTATTTTTGTTCAAACTAAGATTAAGCTAGTTATATTATTATCTACAAAAATAGGTTTTGATCTTATGACAACTATAATTTCCTTTCATAAAGTTATTTGAGCTTCTTAATGAGTTAACATTCTAGATTTCTTAGAGTGTGCAATGAGATGAGAATTAGGTTCATGTCAAATAGGCATTCAAGGTAGGAAACATTTACCTCATTGGTCCACAAAATAAAATGTTTCATGGGAGCTAAGAGAGCCATCTATCTCATTAAGATTAGCAATTAGCACAATCCCAATTTGACACGAGCTCTTAAATATTCCAACTGATCGTATGATCTTAGAGACCATAATTTTGATGGCATAACACTCACTTTATAATAGTGAAGCTCATAAGCCCCACCATGAAGGATTTTAACCAACAAGACAACAATGACATAGATCACATTTGAGCAATGATCTAAATCTCGCCACTTATGTTGACTCAATAATATTGACCAATGGTGCAACAATGGACTAAGATATTACAATTGATCTCATGAGAGCATGCAAGTCATAAGATGCTCTGACAAGTTTTTTATCTCACAATTAATACAATCCAAAACATCCAAGAGCTATAACACCTCAAGAGGTTGTACAAACCACATGATCTTCCAACACAATTCTAGACCAATGACTCCATTATTTATTGACATCACTAAGCACTCACAAACATATGAGGATGAGGTCCCACCATAAGATGGCATTCTTGCCAACCATCCAATGGCACCTTGCTATAATCTTGGAAGCTCTGACATTCCCTAGGGAGTGTGAGCTTGAAACATTTCCCATCTAACATCGTAATCCATTGGGCTTAGTAAATCAATAATTCAAAAGGAAGTGGCACTACTATAGTTGACATGGAGTATGCTCAAGTAATAGCACAATGCTATTCTAATTTTCTCCAGGGAACATCATTTAACAAACCATTGAATCAAGTGGAGATCATAAGGCTAGCACATTCTAAGATAGACAACACATTAATAGTGGTTGTGAATGCACATGCCTTTAGATCAATAGAGATCAATAGCCATTGCTCTCTCTACTAACGTCATGCCCCACAAACATAAAACACTAATAGATAACTTATAATAGCATGAAATAGCATCATTGTCACATGTTTCCTTAGCATGAAGCTAACAAGGAAGATGAAGGGTGAGAATCAAAACAAAAAAAGGATTTGAGGTTTTAGCCCAAATCGTCTACAATTGAAAATTTATAGAAGCATTTAATCAATAAGGTATTTAGGATCAATCATGATGTGGACATTGATCCTTAACAATGAGACTCAGATGATTCATATAAAATTGAATATTCACAACCATAATGATCAAGATCCTAGTTTAGATCCAATTTGAGACTCGATACATCAGCTCAAAACCAAATCATGAACAAGTACCATTAACCACTTAACAAATGCTATAATAAGAACATATCATAATATTAGCAATAAGGAATAGCTTCAGCAATATATACTTTACAAGTTCCCGTGGCTCCAAGAAATTTTTACAAAGAAAAGAATAATCATTAGCCATTCATGAATTAAATGTCGCAATGCTCGAATTTCTCTAAAAGAAATACTAAATTGCATGTGGGAATTGAGGCTATGACAACATTTCCATGTCTACCATAACTAACTAATTGATTCTACATTCTCAACCCGTAGACCACTAGTATCAATTTTATACAAGAATCTGAAAATCGTCCATTTTCACCTCTCAATTGAATTTTAAATGAACATTGGAGGATTGCTAATTCAAAATTGAACATTGCATGAATTTTCCATTGTTTAAATGTATGATTATTCATCATGTTGTATGTAAAAGGTTTGTTCCAAAAATTGTTACTATGGGCATTTAAACATTGCATGAATCTCTATTTTAAATCCTTCCAAAAGGATTGCTAATGAGCATTTAAACATTGCATATATCTCTATTTGAAATCATTCCAAAATTGTTACTATGGGCATTTAAACATTGCATGAATCTCTATTTTAAATCCTTCCAAAAGGATTGCTAATGAGCATTTAAACATTGCATATATCTCTATTTGAAATCATTCCAAAAGGATTGTTGATGAAAATTGAACATTGCATGAATCTCTACTTTAAATTATTTTCATCTCTATTTTAAATCCTTCCAAAAAGATTGTTAATGAAAGTTGAACATTGCATGAATCTCTAGTTTAAATTCTTTCGAAGCATTCTTTTTGTAACATCTGCAAACTCTATGCTCAAAAAATTGAGTTACCAGAATTAACAATCTATTTCACTTTTCACTACAAACTATTCTGTATTTGGCAGGACTGCAGCTGCACCCCAGCTCTTATTAATTTTTGAGAAAAGAAGTTGTTAATGCGGGCATGAATCTCTAATTTAAATCCTTGAAAAACATTATTTTTGCATGTGTAACATTTGGCTACTAACTCCATGTTCAAAAGTGTGAGGTGTCATCAAAATTATTCACTTTAGGACCCTAATCCCATAAGAACTTTCTACTTCACTAGTTACTACAAACTATTCTGAGAGTATTTGGCAGGGACTGTAGCTGGACAGCAGCCCTTGTTTATTATAGAAAAGAAAATGTATCACAAGCCATCTGGGCTTGTGAACTCGTTTTTTCTAATGATATCAGTCACATTTTACAATAGAATTGTGTTGCTTAGTACTGGTGTAGGCAATATTCAACATTGAATTGGCCCTTGCATTAGCTGCAAATAGATATTGCCACTAGTCCAACTATAGGCTAAATGACATAATAATAAATTGTTTTCAATTGTCCTTCAGAATGTACAGCATTTCCTACAAGGATTTAAATCCACTGTATACAAATTCTTTAAGCTTTGGATCTTGAACCTTGGATGACAATCAAAAAGAGTTTTAAAAGAAAATTTAAAATTCTTTCAGCTTTGGATCTTGAACCTTGGATGACAATCAGAAAGAGTTTTAAAAGAAAATTTTGTTTGAACTAAAATAAGCATGCATGCACTTTCCTATGCCACTTTCCCAAGTTATAAATAACATGCATGTACTCTTCCCAAGTTGTGAAAAACTGTACGGTCTTCCTCCAAGATATGAATTGAATGTGTAGTCACTTTAGTTAGGTGCCTCCCTTATATTGGGAGTACGAGGAGTCCCATATACTGTAAGCCATCTGTAAACCCAAAAACAGACCGCCTGGTATCGTGGACTATAAAAGGACCTTTCCTTTCCTTTCCTTCCGAAGTTCAGGAAAAAAATTGCTTTAGTTGGACTTTCAAAGTTAATGAAATTTTCTCAGTCGAGCTTTCCACAACTGGAATTCTCCATTGTATTGCAAAAATGCCAATGATGCTTCTGTAACCTACTAGCACAATGATATTGAAAAGTAGTATATCATTGCAACTAGTCTCCCACCAAACCATGAGAACATAGCATGAAAGGATCATCAAGAACTACATAGTGAGTCATATTATGCCTAAGATGGGAAAAACATTCTCTAGAGGGAAGACCCTCAAATATGACCCAACCCAACATAAGAATGAGGTGGTAACGTTTCTACAGCTAGGAAACAAGACTCTTTTGGTTTGGTTTTTTTAATTAAGGTTTAAGATTTAGAGACAAGAAGCAGGTGGAATGTTTCCTGTCGTGAGAGATGTCTCACGTACCAGTCTCCAGTATCGGAGGCACACCCAAATGGTGGGAGATGCATCTCCGTGCTATAATGCAGTTAAAACAATTTCACATGATAGGCACTTTAAAAGTCAATTTAACAAATAAAATTAACATCCATCTACACAACCATCTTTCCAAAATCATCATAACATACATATCTTTTAGAGGCATAGAAACAAAAATTGCCAGAAATAAAGTTGAGAAACAAATTAAGATTGCATACCAATCTGCCCCAATATTCGTTCAAAAATTTTAAAGCTAACTAACAAAACATGAAATGCAACTTGAAGAAAATTTAGTTCACATTGAGAATCACTCCTGAATTGCTTGCAATACTATCACAATTAATATGCTCAACCTTAATATTTCATCAAGGGCTTTTACATCTCAAAATCTGAATAAATGTATCAAAACTCGCTTAATATTGCTAATTGCTGCATTACTTCTTCTTCTTTGCTGCATCTCCTGCCTTGGTCTGCACAAGGCACAACCCAGCAATGCAATAAATAAATTGCCTCTTCGTAACAGAAAGCAACAAGTAACTTACTTTAACATGTTCTTTGAAAGAATATTTACCTTCTTGACTCCACGGATCTTCTTAGATCTGTTCTTCCTCTCTTTCAATTGCTTCCTAGACTTCTCCACCTTAGTAGCAAGGCCATTCTACAGGATTCATGCACCATAGCAACCATCAAGCTATAAAATAAAACACTTCTACTGGAGGCAACAGAATAAAATACTCACAATTGAAATAACCTTTACATATCATAGTTAGGAGATATTGACTGTGCTTCTGCCACAAATTACACAGATAACAAAGAGCACACAGCCAGACATTTGCTGAACATTGGCCCACAGTTACCTTAACTCTACATAACTAATTTATATAGCACCAAAGAATTGGGAAGGTACTTCAAACTCCAAAAATGTGACATGGAGAATCGGGCATACACCATGCTAGCCTCAAAAATAAAGTTCTATGCTGGAAATGGTACATGGTACATACATGTCAAGGATTTAACATCTACGATGGCATGGAACAACAGAAAAAACTTGTGCCCTGAAAAATTCACCAGGAAATTTCTAGAAACAATTACGAACAAAACTCACCCCTTAAACCATATTTTATGGCATGGAACAACAGAAAAAACTTGTGCACCGAAAAATTCACCAGGAAATTTCTAGAAACAATTACGAACAAAACTCACCCCTTAAACCATCTTTTATAGTCTCCATCCGAATGAAAAACTTTACAATAATGTCACACTTAATTATCTTTAAAATTTCGATTTTCCATTTAACTGGGACAATTTGTAAAAAATCATAATCAGGAAAGCATGTCCAAGGAGCCTCCTAGAATTAATCTCTGAGAATTGTAGTTTTTTTCTGTCACAAGGTTTGTGTTCATGTTCAAGTTCAACAAAGAGAAATTTGGAACCAGATGGTCAATTGATAAAATTTAGGAAAAACTTGTGATTGAATTAGACCAATATTTTTACTTCTGTCTAAATGTACTATTTTTTAAATTAAAAATATTAAAAATTAAATGATTTTAAAATTATTAGAAGTTAAATAAAATTTAAAAACAAACTCTAAATACATTTTAAAATTAAAATCTAACCTAAATATTATATATTAATAATAGTTTATAAAATTGTTGATGAGAGCGTGGTGCAATGATTATAACGTAGTAGTATTGTCACCAACAAGGTTCAAGTCCCCACTCAGTCGCTGTGCTCCTTCATGACCCCAATGGGCCATTGAGCTCTCAGTTTAGACAATTCATGTTAATGCTGAGGAAAAGATCCCTGTTTGTGGACTCTATGGCTCGGGCTGGACTGAGAATTTCCAAAGAACCAATCAAAAAAATAATAATTCATTAAATTATGACTTGATAAAAACAAAAGAATTCATTTTCCAGCCACATGAAAGCCTGGCAGGGGCTCACCTGCAACCTACATGGTTTGGTTACTTTGGCAGGGATACCCTCTCATGTGTTTCACAAACAACTATGCTATTTAAGAGGATCTTCTTTCTATCTCTAGCCCTCCACAAACTACCCTTTGCTAGAGAAACCCGCATAGTCCTCAGCAAACTTGCAATTTACATCCCTGTTGTCAGACAATACCAACCAACACTTCATTCTATGGCATGGGGTTAAACAAAATCTTGGTTAGAGAAAAACACATGTTAGTTCAGCTGTAGAGCAGTTGAGCATAAAAGGGACAATTTTAGACTAGGAAACAATTATCACTTGGCTGATGTAGCCCACTTATATTTCTCTCAAAGACTCTTCTTGCCATCATATCTCAAATCTCAGTCGGTCTGCTCCGTAAGGCAATTTCAATACATGCATCAGCATTTCTTCCAACAGCATTGAGTTGCCATTGATCATGTTTCATTCTGGGAATATTGCATATTTGACTTTGCCAACAGAGATTTTTTATAAGCAAAAAATAGAAACATCAATTTGCTCAAAAATATTAGTAAAGATGAATATAATTGTGATTTCAAGTGAATTTTAGGGTCTTTCTTTAGATTGGCCAGATTTTGGAATTTCTTTGATAAGATCCAGAGAACTTTGTGACTTACATTTTTTTACTGTAGATTACGCTCAAAGTTATATCCAGAAGAATTGTTGATTTCACTAATATATGGACTCTTGATCTCTTATGGCTTTAAACCCTCATAACAAACAACGTCAAAGATGAAACTGCAATTCTCATTTCCTGGACCCTGGACTTGGGCACTAAAGAACACACTTTGGTGGAAAGTGTCACCCACCAAGTACCCAACTGTCTAGATTTCATTAATCCTGAACAAGAATTTCCACATAAAAGAAACTTTTGCATGATTTGGGATCATATGGAAATAATTTTCCCAAATGTGAGTCACTCTGTCATCTTTCACATTTTTTGATTCCCTCATTTTTCAGTTCTTAATTTTGGAGAACACCAACGGTAGAAATAATAATAGAAACTGATTGCAAAACACTTTCAATTTTTTTGGCAGTAGCAATAAAAAATCATTATTTCTAACCCTCTTTCTATTCAAGTATATGACAATATGCTCAAAATTAAAAGATCTTATTGAAAGGATACAATTCATAACCTAAATATTTTGAGATACTTTATTCAAAAGAATTTGTATATAAGTTGTTATTTCTAAATTTCTCCACTTTTTCAAAGACTTGTTATATATTTTTGGACCTTTCAGTTTACTTTTATTAAATAACGAAAACTTGAGTAGAATATAGCACCAACCAAATATCAGATGCAATAATATTCCCCCCTACCACAAATCAGCATGAACCAGTTAAGATTGATAAAATGATAGAATAAATTCCAATTATATTATGTTGAATCAATCAACAAAATTCCTAAATTGGACAAAAATACAACATACAAGAAACAAATAAAGTAATATTAAATTTGCAAGTCTGATGCCCAAAAAATGATGTAAGAAGAAAAAACACTAAATAAGACTTCCCCTGCCATCGGTAGCAATTAAAGCAAAATCAATGCCTTTCAGAGGACTACTGTATGGTTTCAAGCATTCAAAAGATTGACCTCGAAATGGTTGAAGAAAAAAATGAAAGAGTTTTAATGACCTATATTTTTCTCACGTGGTTTTTAAGACTTGCAGAACATGCTATACTTTCAGTCTAAGAGGTATCATATCCATACTATTTTAAGACGGTTACATTTTCTTATAAAAAGTGTACTTACTCTAATAAGCCTGTACTTCGGCTCATACTTCTTCGCGTTCTCCAGGCTATCATAAATCAAGCCAAATCCGGTAGATTTCCCCCCTCCAAATTGGGTTCTGAACCCAAAAACGAAGATAGTTTGGGGATCTCTGACTTCATAAAGCTTTCCTAGCTTTTCCTTAAGTTCAGCCTTCAAATACACAAACAACCAATAAATACCCAAATACACAACAACCCTATAAATCTAGAATATTCAACCAAATGGCATACTCATCAAACAAATCCAAATACACAAATGCAACGAAAGGGATGAATCCATCTCATGGAAAACTTAAAAAATTAGCCTACCTTAGAGACATTTGGCCTCCCAGGATGAAGAACATCAATCACCTGCCATTGAGAACAACAGATGCAAAGAACAGAATCAAACATATAGAAACTTGATGGATCCGAGAAAAATACACATGGCATGGTTTTCTGCGAAAAGAAAAAATATTTGGACACCCAAAACACTTACAAACTGCTTCCTTGCGAGAAGCCTGTTGGTCATAAACTTCCGTGTTCTCACTGTAACAGCCTTACCGTCCGCCATTCTTGATTGAAAATCTCAGAACTCTGTTTCACCTTCAGCTTCTCGCCGCTTCGCTGCTGCCCCCGACAAAAGCATTCACAATGAAAAACCCTAGGAAACTCTTTAAGAGCCTCGGAATTCTTTCTTTTAAGACAAACCCTAATATGTAAACTGTAGGATAGATTTCTTAAATTCATTAGTATGTAAAATGGAGGGGATATTGCTCTTTAGAAATAAATTAATAATAAATATAAATTGCTAAGTACGTTTTTAGTCCCCAAGGACAGGTAAGGATTACTAATGTATTCCTTGGGTTCTATTAGTTTTAATTTATTAACTAATTAAAACATAGAATTCAAAAACTTTTTGATCAATTTTTCAATATAAATGTATAATTTATTAAATATTTTATTAGTTAATTTCTATGAATAATATTATTGTTTTTAAATATTGATGGAATGCAATAATTTTTAGATTTTAGTCTATGGTACATTTAATAGTTTCCATTTAGTATATGTAAATGTAACAAACATGTGGTATTAATAGCATATGTGATTGAATAATGTAATTCTATGTCTTTATATGTACTAGACTCTGCTAAACTCTACTAGCTTCTTCTTCATTGTACTAGACTCTACTAATGGACTAATTTATGTTGGTGGTGAAATGGGCGAGAAGTAAAATAAGTTGCATGAAGTGGTAGTATATAATGTAGAGCAAGACCACTAGAGCACTCTTCCTTAAAGTAAATCATATGTAGGCTACTATCATAGTGCTTTTAGTATGAATGACAAGGAAATGAGGAGTACTATTAATTAGATCTTGTTGTTGTAAATTATATTCTTTGTGTGTAAATAATTTTAGAGAAACATAATGAACTAAGATCCTATTGTTACTATTTGAAATAACAAAGACACAAACCTAATGAATATAAAGATACTTCAATCTATCTCTTTATGTGCATAAATATTTTGGAATTCTAAAAAAAAATTGGAGGGGTATAGCTAATAAATAACATCAAAAACAGTGCTTTGAATAAAAGTGAGAAGAATCAAAAATAAAATTGTCCTTGAAAAAAGACCACCATCCATTTCTAGTTTTTACTTTCTAACACACGAGGAAGTTGTATCATCAATACCCACAAATGCTTTTATAAAGGTAGAATTTATAACTCCTCTTATTTGCACTCATGTTACACATTTGGTCCCATAATAATGCACATAATCACATATATAGTGTGTTGGGTTGTTAATTCCTAGAGATAACCATGATGTATTGATTTTAGGGTTTCTCTCTAAATTTGTGAGCATTTGTGTTCATTATTTACCACTACTAGCTAGATATTTGAAAAATACCTCATTCATCTCATTGATTGATGATAGTAAGTTGCTATATTTTCTTCAACAAGATGAGTTCACTTGACACCTTTAATCCTACATGTTGTCTTGATCCACAAATCACTAAGGCTAACTCAACCTCATTTGGGACACTTGTCACCGTAACTTATGCATCTTAGAGTGTATATATCATTGTACATTTTCATTTTACACACATTGAATATATATATTAAAATACTATTATTTTCACTTTGTTTGTATTTGAGTTAGTCTCATTTTGTTGTTTTTTCTAGGTTTAATATAGAAAATTATGTACCCTTACAATTTCACAATGTATTTTGAACCTACTTTAGTGTTTAGTCTTGTAGCATGTTCTAGGTTCATTTCAGCCCAAACCTTTGTCTATTTTCATTGCATCGAGGTTTACGCAAATTTTGGGTTTTAATTTCATTCTTATCTCTATTTTGAAACACATGTAATGTTCTATAGGATTTCCTTAAGACATGAGTGCAACATGCAAATACATATGCAATGTGACAATATTCTAGAAGTTTTCAAGTTTCAAAAGTAGGTTTCTTATTCATCTATCTAATGCAACTTATAGGAATCCCACCTGGCAATGTAACACTCCATGGTCATATATCCAACCAAACAAGACTCTCATTCCTCTTTGGAAAAAGAATCTTTGTACATCTTTTGGCTCTCTCTCATGGATTTCTTGGAGAAACTCCATTAGAATTTCTATTAAGGTTGAAGAACTTCATCTCTATTATAATCTCTTGCTCTACATGATTAATTGAAGCTCTCCAATATTGCTTGACTTGCACCTCTTCCAAATCATCAAGGAGCTCTCCATTTGTGGTGAATTATTCCCATTTTTTTGAATAATATTGCTTTGTGTTGTCTTTGAATCTTTCATTATCTATTAAGCAAAAATATTTGGTGTAGACGACTACCAATTTGATTTCATAAACTATGGTAGTCTTCCTCATAGACCAAGGTTGATACTCATAGTTTCAATTTATTTTATTATTTCTCTTAATTCCTAGATGCATGTAGGATAAAAGCACATGTAGATTTTTATCATTTATCTTATTTGATTGTTTAGGGAGATTGAAAGAACAAAATAATGGCTTGAACTGAAGGTAAACTCTAAAATAACCCCAAACTCTTTTCCTTTCTATTGTGTTTGTAGGTTAAGTGAACTATCAAACCTTAATAACATGGTTTTTAGAAGTTATCTAGCATTGTGGGTTGTACAAATGTCAACACGAAGTACAAACATCTACATGACATATAGGCATCCTAGATAATAAGCATCGATGTATAGTACTAGGTTTCTCTCTTCATACTCCTTCATTCTCTATGACCTACTTCTCTAAATTTATCTTGATTTTTAGTGAAAAACACTTCGTTTTTTTCTTACATGGTGTTATCAAATGAATAGTATTCATTTATAAATTTAAAAAGTATTTACAAGGTTATTAGAACTATTTTTCTATTTTCATATTGAGTAGAAGAAAAATATTCTTTGTTTATAGTTATATGATATTAGAATAAATAAAATTGGAACCATTTAGTTAGAAAACAACTATCTTTTAACTAGATTATAATTCCACTTAGACATTAGGGAGATTTAATTATTGCAAGTTTTTTCTTAAAACTAACATATATTTAATCATTGAAGTCATGATTTAAATCTTGATATAAATTGTATACAAAAGCAATCCCTTTGTAGAGTACTTGTATGAGGGATTTTTGATACACTAAATTAATGCCTAACAATCACTTAAATTACTTTCACTTTTTTGCCTATAATATTATACGGAAGTGCTTTAATTAATAAAACTGGTATATAATTTGAATGGAAGTTGTGTAGAGGACAAAAGTGTTGCATAGACGGTTGTTGTTGCACCAAAAGATCGACCTGTTAATGCCCAATACAACCGCTAGAGCTAATGAATCCATGGGAGGTGGTTAAGCCATGTCACAAACCCAAGCACTGCACAGCACAAGGAGACCAAGGGTGCACACCTTGCAACAATCCCCCCAATGCAAGTGATGGGTTCAAACCTGTGACCCGGGCTCTGATACCAGTTGTTGCAAAGGCGGTTGTCGTTGCACCAAAAGATCGACTTGTTAATGCCCGATACAACTACTAGAGTTAATGAATCCACGGGAGGCAATTAAGCCATGTCACAAACCCAAGCGTTGTGCTGCACAACACAAGGAGACCAAGGGCACACACACCTTGCAACAAAAAGTGCATATATTTTTCATTTATCCTCTTATTTTACAATCACTTTGACCTTTTTCTAAGTATGATGTCTTAATATTTTATGCAATCTACTTTATGTATGGGTTGACATAAACCTAAAACCAATACTCCATTAGCCTACCTCAATCCCCAATGGTTCTAACTAGATCCGACTACATTTATTACAATAACTTGGACTAAATTTTGGATGTGGTTTTGCTTCATGTCACCCTTGTTCAAATAACTTTTTGTGCAATTTTGGGCTAACCTTTTAAAAAAGTATAGTTGTCATCCATCAACTTGTATACTCAATGTTAGTAATTGAGCACATAGTATTATGTATTATAGGATAAGCCCTAATACATCAATGATCATCAAATTTCATTGGAGAATCATTTGAAAATCATTGTGCATCACAATAATATGCTCAATATCATCTAAGCATTGTGTATATTCTATTTTTCATATCTTCAAACTTGTATAGTGAACAATAAGTGCTTGATTAACATCAAAGAAGTCAACAAGTTATATTAACCAATAACATGTTCCTTAAGGTACTTCTTATAACCACTAGCTTCTATGAGTAGATAGTTTTGTAGGTACACAAGTTGTAGAAATTTATGAAATCAAAGGACAAAATTACACCTTAGAAGACAAGACCACAACAATAAGAATAAATTTGTACTTATGGCCTCATCCAAATATAATGTGGAGTTCAAAGGTAAGTTTATGGTAGTACACATAATTTAATGATCCAATATCCCAAGATTGAATACAATCATCTTGCATAATCTACAACATGATATCTATCATCGATAAACAAAGCTAAGCACTCCTAGCCTTCTTATTTATTTTATCAATTATTAGTCTTTGCTCATGTTTATCTAATCATATTAGCATTATATTAGATGTTATAGAATGTTTTTTTCCTAGACAAAGGCACAAAGAAATCATGTTCCTATTTTCTCAACACTATATCCTTGATATTAAAATAGAAACACTATAAAATACGATATAAAGGATGGATGAATATATTTTTAATGAGAGATAAAACAAACATTTTATTTAAAATATATCAATAAAATTATCCACTAAACTCTTTTTTGCAAGCATGTTTTTTATTTCAAAAATATTTTTCATTAATGATAAGATGTTAGAATTATTCATATATTTGTATTGTAAAAATAAACTTGAATATTTTATTTTAATGTTGATATTGAAATTTTAACTTTAAAATTAAATATAAAATTATAATCCACAAAATATATATAAAACACTTTCTAATAAGATTTAAGCTGAGTGTATAGGCATTTTCTAATGTTAGATTTTAATGGGGTGCTTGAGGGGATAAATGGTTCATTAGAGTTTGAGAGCTCCCAAAGAAAGAGTGAATGCTACATTATAAATATGTTAAAGGAATTTTCTAGAAATTTAAACAATAGTGTGGAAGCAATAATATTTATTATCTCATTAAAGACAGTGAGCCTAAAATATAAAAATTATGGAGGCAAATAACAATTGCTTGCCAACTCTAATATTTGAAAAGAAAATTATGTTCAAATTAGATCCTAACTTTATTTTGAATAAGATTTTTTAACAAGTGTCACATAGTGGTGAGTACTTGGTTTTGTAGTATTGTAATAAAAGTATTTGTTATCGATTTAGAGGCAAGTAAATAATATGTTATCTAGTTGATAGACGAGTTGGAATGACAACAATTTAGAGGAAGGGAAATCAAGTTCAATCTATTCAAATTTACTTGGATAATGAAGATTAAATAGTTATTAGGTTTGACTTTGACCCCAATTTTGATTTGTACCGAGTGCAATTATGACTAACATAATTGAAGTTGAGTGTGTTGACAATTGAAATAATTCTTAAATAATTTTAAAGTAAAATAGGATAAATCTTAAATAAATGAAAGAGCTCAAGAATGAAATCTCTTAAAAAATATAAATTTATTATTTACCTAGATTTTATTTGAAGATCTATTTTTATTTAATTTTAGCTCTAATCCTAACTCTAACCCTAATTCTTATCCTAACCCTAACCCTTGATATATTCCTAATTTTAACCATAACCCTAACTCTAATCATACTTGCAATCCTAACTCTAATTCTAACCCTAACTATAACTTTGATTATAACCCTAACCATATATTTAATTATAATCTTAATTCAATTTGTAACCCTAAACCTAACTCTATTACAAGAATAATCATATCCTTAATCCTAATCCTAATTACAAAACTAACCCTAAGTCTAATCCTAACCAGAATTATAACCCTAACACTAACCCTTATTCTAATTTTAAACCTAACTCTAATTTTAACCCTAACCTTAAGACAATTTTTGAAGTATGATTAAGGGGAACATTATTTACATTTTTCTAGTTCCATAAATGTAAACCTTTTTCTATCTCTAACCCTTATTCTAATTCTACCTTAACCCTATTTCAAACCCTAATTCTAAGCCCAACCTTAGTTCTAACCCTAACCATAGTTATAATGATTTTAGAATTATAATAATTATTAGAATTATAATTTGTGTAACATCCACAACCTTGTAACAAGAAAATTACTAGGGTTTTTAACCATGTAGTAAATTAAACCATTCCATGAAAATAAGACATTTTTTTTCTCTTTCAAATATTAAATTACAATTGCATAATTGAATACATAAGCATTTCATAATAAACTCATTTTACTTTTTGAACTAAAAAGAATAAACAACTTTTTCCTTTACAATTTCCACATGAACGATTGCAATTAATAAAGATATAACATTTAATTTTAGATACAATGTCAGGAATTCCATATCTAAATTATTTATGTCTCACAAGATTCGACATGTCATCTATAAGAGGGAGAGCATCACCTAAGAGATTTACCTCTAACCACAGACCAACGGTCCCTTGCACACCTTCTTAACTGGAAGTGGCCCTACCCTTCAATAAAGAGTATAGTCAAGAACCCCCTAGTATTGTCATATGAGCTTTGGTGTTGTGTCCTACCTACCTAATACGGCCATACAACTATGGATACCTTCCAACTAAGCATGGCACTTTCAATTAGATAAGCAACTCTGGAGCATAGTGAACCGACAAGTGTAAGCAGAGACTATTGCACTCACTTTGGCCAAAGTATTTGAAATATATTCAACCGCTACTCATGAGTGGATTCTTACATTCACCCACCTCTACTCGACTTGGAGAACCTCATTTGACCTTCTATTAGCCCAAACTTATCGTTTGACCAATGGTTAAGTCTTAATACAAATTTTCATTAAAAAAATGGTGTCTTCATTAAAGTCATTATTCTACTTGATTGGTCAAGTCTTCTTGACTTTGAACACCCATGTTACCTTCACATAATGAATTTGGCCTTGACAACTGCCACTTGTTCAATTTCTTACTTACTAAGTCAATAAATGACTTGACTAGTTATACTTTCCTAACCTTGAATACCCAAGTTACGTTCTCACAACTTCTTGGGACTTGGCAACAACCACTTATTCAAGTCCTTGGCAACAACCACTTATTCAAGTCCTTGGTACTAACCATTAGAGTATCTGCTCTCACACTCTATGCACAAATAGTTGATATTGATGACCCACTATCATCGACTAGACTCATTTAATCACAAACTAAAAGTACTGACAAAATGTTCAATATATATAATAAATAAGTATTAATCTTAAACTAGAGATTCCTTATTTGTATTATAGTCTTGGGTGTCCAGTGTTTAGTTTTATTAGAGAATCCTTTATGAACATGTGAAGATTCTCTAAGTAAATAACTCATCTAGGTTGTTAGTTATTTCTAACTTGAACACTCGAGTTACTTTCATGTAACTACTTGGGTCTTGGCTACAACCACTTGTTCAAATATTTACCATAACCCTTGAGAGTAACTACTCTTGAGATATAAACTTAAAGAAAATCTTGACACAAAATGTTGATATCTTGACCTTCCTGGTCATAATATAGTATAATGATTACATATAACAAAATCTATTGTCCATGTTGAGGAAATCAAACCTCTTGTTGTGACCAATATCTCCCTGGCCGAGTCCAAATGTCCCATCAGGAAAACCCATTTGGTTGCTGCTGATACTCACAAGCCTAAACCTGTTGCTAAGAAGCTTAAGGGTAATACGAGAAATGCCCAGACTAGTGTTGCGGCTAGTCTTTGTGAACTCAAGTCAACCCCTGCCAAGACTACTAGCAAACCCACCCCGAAGAAGAAAGGTAAGGATAACGTGAAGGGTTTGATGGAGCCTCTGATCAGGGACAACAAAGGTAAAAATGTGGTGGGTAGGGATTCTAAGGGGGACACGGTGGTCGCGGCTATGGTGGTGACTGGTGGTGAGACCATCATCAGGAGGTCTGGTAGACTGGCTAAGAATAACAAGAAAGCGCAGATTAATGACTTGGATTCAAAAGAGGAGCAGTTTGACATCAAAGATTACAAGGACGAGGAGGTGTTTGGGGATGAGGAGGAGGAGTATGCTGGAGGGCCCCACACCATTATTGATGTTAGCAAAGTGTAGAAGGAAAACTTAGCTTCCCAGTCCTCAGACCCGCTAGACGTGGAACATGCTGATACTGTGAAGGTTGCAGATTATGGGGAGGAACTCCATGTGCTGCAGGAAAGAATGGATAAGGTGGACAATAAATTTTGTGGCTTGACTCGCTTCATTGTCAAGTTGGTCCACTGTGTTACTAGCACCCTATTTGCAGTTATGAAGGATGAAATGGACAAGAAGAATGCTCAATATGGCCAGGAATGGATTGGGGATGATGTTGTTAATCTCCTATCTTAGAATTGGGAAAATGCTAGTTAGTTTGCGTATGGTCTATTTTTTGTCTATCTGTTGTTGGTTTGCGGTGTATGTTTTTTGGCTTGGTCTCTAATGTTTTTTGGACTTGATCTTTTTGGCCCTAGTGGCTCTCTGTGTTAAGGGTACAACACCCTATAAATGTTGCTTATCGTATCAAAAACAAAATCCCCTCAATGTCGAGGCAAGACATGGAGGAGGTCATGGAAATGCATGATAGGGTAATTTCTAAGGACTTAGAAGTGACGAGAATGCTTAAGGACCTTATATAATGGTCATTTGTTCTATTCTTTTTTGTTTGGTTTTGTTGTTGTGGCTTTTTGTTCGTAGCTGATGGGTTGTTGATGGTTCAGTAATTAGCTTGTTTTTTGGTGTTCTTGGTGGGCAGCCTATTGCTTTATCTTTGTTGCCCTTGCTCTTTTTTGTGCAGGGTTTTAGGGCCCCTTCAAAACCTGTTTATCATTAATCAAAAACAAAAATCATCTCAGTGATGGTTATTTATCCATTAAGAATATAGCTTTCATTAGGTTTTAGTCTTTCTTGGTAAACACTGTAATCTTGTTTACGAGGGATAAAATCAACTGTAGACCAACTAGTCCAATCTTTCAATAGATTTGCATTTATAAGTGTTCACTCACTAAGATTGATAATATGATTGGTTTGATAAAATATCTTGTCCATTGAATCCCCTTGTTATGTTTTTGCAACATCTAGGGTCTAGGCTACTACCTCTAATTCAAGTCCTAACATGAATTATAAGGTTTACCTTATTACCTATTTTCAGGCTTCTTTGGAAAATATTGATGACACTATGCCATCATCAAGACATACACATGGTCATATAGAAGGTACTGACATTACAACAATATAATGAAATAATAATATTATATAAACCAAATAGAGGATTAATTCCTCTTACCCAAGTTTCAAACCTCCATTATCAAGTTATATGGTTTTGGATTCACAAAAATATCATACGAAATAATGGGGTTACACGATATATAATATCGTCAAATTTAAGCAACATAACATCATGCTCAACCCCAAGTTTTCATCAAATACACAACATAATATGCTATTCAATCTTATTTGACTCCTCTAAGGAATTACTAAATCAGAATTGCCATTTCTCTAGCATTTGTACTATGTTCTCCTTTATGAATTCATATATAATAAACTATATAAAAGATTACATAAATGTATCCTTTTCACTCTTGTTTTCAAAAATGATGATAAATTTCTAATATAAAGTCTCATATTTCAGACTGTACGTATTCTCAATATCTGAGACATTTCAAAATAAACTATTTTCTTAAACATAAATAGCAACCTCTAGCATGAACTTGATTGTGCATTCTTAGCTTCATGGTATTAACATGATACTATCTTTTTAGCAAAAAATATTTATTGCTCTTTGAATGGAAGAAAATAACAAGTTTAAAACAGAGAATAGCATGCCTATAATTCCAACTCTAGGCTGCAAATAACTTGCTCTTGAATTCTTTAGCTTTGACGATGCACTCCTCCCTCCTCCAATTCAGCCAACTGCTTGGAAGAGAAAATGTTGCCTATTCTCTATTGTTATTTACCTATAAATTGGTAATCCTAAAGTCTAAGTGCTTTGAAAACAATAATACTTCAGATTTCTAAGCCTAATCCTTTAGCCAACGCCTAGCAACAACCAAATAAAGAGAAAGCTACTAGCTTTTATAAGCAAAGCCCACTCTTGACAAATTAAATGCTTTCCACTATTGTTTTGAGTGGCACCTTATTTATGTTGGTTCCATTAAAAATTAGTTTGTGAATTGCCTCTTTAAGAGGCTCGAATTACTCGGAATAATGCCATGGTTTCATAACAACTTTCAACAAATTAAAAATGTGATTTCAAAGCTTTAAAACTTCACCTTAATATGCCACTATGTAGCTGATCAAAAGCAATATACAGAAGCTTCCAAACTAGCTCGATACCTCCCACAACCACGTTAGAATGTGGGTTGAAAGGCTTTAAGAATTAAGTTTAAAATTTCCATGATGTGGCTATTTTTATTTACTCAAAATGATCGATGGAAATGCCTTTTGACTAGGCATTTAACTTCCTTTAACTACCTTTAACTATGACAAGCGAAACTTTACTATGTTTTGGACTTAGTTGCCCCATTTTGGTGGCTTCACTTCTTCACCTAGCCACAACTTAATGTTGTTGTAAATGACTTTAAGATTTCAATTTTCCCATGCCACTTTGTGGCTTCATAGTGCAACCTTTAGAGGCTCAAAAACAATGCTTACACATTCCTTAGTTTGTTTCAAATTTAAAGATAAATTATTATTTCACAGAGTCAAATGACTCTCCTAAATTTGGCTTAAACTTCCGCCAATAACATAATTCAAATATATTTTAAAAGTAATTCAATGTTTGAATAATATTGCCATTTAGTGGCACTTATAATTTATGGTTGGCGGTTGATTAATATCCCACTATCATGTCGGCTTAACACCATATCAATAATTCATCATAATAGCCATCGATTAAGGCTATTATGCCTTTCGAAGCGCACTAGTATAATATCGACATATAATAACATATAAACTCTATAGATCAACGTATAATATGTAATGTAAATGTATGTATCTATAAATGTATCATTTAATTCCCATTAATATGTGTGTGTGTGTGTGTGTGTGTGTGTGTGTGTGTGTGTGTGTGTGTGTGTGTGTGTGTGTGTGTGTGATTCTAATAAAATGTTGCTTCCTAAAATGTGTGATGTTAAATAAGAAACTAATAATGCAAATGGGAAGAAGCAACAAGATAACAGGGCACCTCAATGATTAGCCTAAGAAAATGAACAATATGAAAGCAAGATAAACAAATAAATTGTTGTTATACCTTCATGTTGTTGCTTCCTTGGTTGGCCCTTGATGTTGAAGTCTTGTGTGCTCCTTGGATGGCAATGAAATGAAGTGGATGCAAGATGAATTGATACAATATGGGTGCTAAAATGGATGAGAGCTTGAATGACAATTTTGCAAGAGTTTATTTGCAAAAGACTTGATTCTCTTAAAATGAGAAAATTGAAAGGGTATTTATAGGCTAAATTGAATTCTCTAGAGAATTCAACAGTTGGGATTGATCCAACAAAGATCAAAATGAAGGGCTATGGTGAGTTGAGGACTCACAAGCCCTCACATCTTGACATGTGGAAGGTGAGATGTCTTAGGGTGGAGTGATGTGGAAATGAGGTGGATCTTGGGGGATGAGAAGATTCTTTGGAGGAATAAAAGTGAATTAAAAATTCACAATGATTGGAAGAATCTAGTGGATAAAAGAGAGTCTCCAAAAAGTTGAAGATTTGTCACATGTGGGTGATGTGACAAGTCCAAGGTTCTAGAAGCCCTTGGCACATGTGAAGTGACAAGTCAATGCTTCTAGAATCTTGCATGGGGGATGGGGAAGACCTTGGAAAGATAAAAGTGAATTAAAAATTCACATGGAGAAGAGAGGAACCTTGGGCAAATAAATGTGAATTAAAAATTCACATGGAGAAGGGAGTCCATACCAAAAATGGTAAGTGGGAAGGTTGACCAGAAAAGGTAAGCCAAATGTGGCTAATGATTCTGATTAAGGTTGTGCAAACACAGGATTAAGGTAATTAATGAAAGATTAGAGGCAAGTGGGAGATTATGGAGGATGTGACACTTAATCAAGATTAAGTGGTGCACATCCTAATCATAGATTAATTAATTTAATCTGGATTAAAAGAGGGTTATGGAGAATGTGACAAGGAGAGAGAAAAAGAGGAATTAAAAATTGGTTTTAATTCAAATGGGTTAAAAGACTAAATTAAATAATTTGTCATATTTATTTAATTTAGAGAAGAAAAGGGGTAAGGTAAAGTATTTAATTTATTTAATTACATACTTTAGGAACCTTAGGCAGAAAATGAAATAATGATTAAATAAATTATTTAATCACTATTAATGAAATAGATGAATAGAGTAGACGATTTTGACCATATAGAAGTGGTCAAATTTAGATGTCTACATTTTGCCCCTCTTCGAAGTACCGTTAGAATAACCGTGCTTCGAAGAAAAGAAAGTGCAGATGATTCTATAAAGGAATTAACCAGAGAATGATGCCCCAACGTGGGGAGGAGGATTGAGATGTCCAAATTAGCAGGGAAATGGATGAAGATGCCCCAATCCTGGAAGGGGTTGACTATGGCAGGGAAAATGGATTAATGTGAAGGGTATGCCCCCTCGAGAGGGCGACGGGGGAAAAGAGAGGGGTCCCTAGGTGACCTCTCGATAGGAAGAAACGGATGGGGGAAAGGATGAGAGATGAGAGGGGATATGAAAATGACAATGTAAAGTGATGAAACAAAAAAAAAAATGATGATAAGTGATGGGAGATAAAGGTGAGCACAAATGGATGCAAGGAAAAATGTGATGTTGCCCCAATCCAGGTACAATCCAGGTTGGGCGGATGGTTGATGGAGTGTTGTTGATGAGGACATGATACATCCCAAAACAACACAAGGATAGGGAAGGATACATCCTGATGAGGATGAGGATGAGTGTTGTTGACGAGGGAATGATACATCCCAAAACAACACAAGGATAGGGAAGGATACATCCCACTGATGATGAGGATGAGGATGAGTGTTGTTGACGAGGGAATGATACATCCCAAAACAACACAAGGATAGGGAAGGATACGTCCCGATGAGAGTGTTGTTGATGAGGGAAGGATACATCCTAAAACAACACAAGGATAGGGAAGGATACATCCCACAAATGATAAGGATGATGATGATGAGGAGGAGGATGATGATGAGGATGATTGGATCAAGGCTTGCAGCAAGTCTAAGACCAAGAGTGTGATTAGATGATTTGAATGGATGAGGATGGGGGAGATATGCAAGATGATGGAATGGAAAATGAAATGCAATCCTAATGCAATTTGCCATCCATAGAGCACTGATTTTTGCTATAGCATAAGACACCGAGCGTCAGGGTATGTAAACCAAGACGGATTAGTGTCTAATGCATAAAACAAACATAACAAACAAGAAGGCTATTCCAACACCCCAAAGTCATAAAGATAGTGGTCGGGCCTGGTATTGGGATAACCACAAGCACAAAAGGATGCCCCAGCGTAACACAAGACCGCAGGGATCTTGGTGGGTACTACGTGGGACAACCAAGAAGACATAAACAAAGAAAAGATCAAGATGTGCCCCTATGCTTACTAGTCAAAGCACACCATGATATGATGGATCAAGGCGACCATGTCAAGTGATGATAGGGAGCTCAAATGATAAACAAAAGCCAAAAGCATCAAAAGATCACAATCAATTTCAATTGTCCTTTGCCATAGGATCAAGATGATGGATGGGGTTGATGAGGTCTATTAGGAAGGATACATCCTGTTGAGACCGATGATAGATAGTAAACTAAAAGATCGATATGACGCAGGATACCAGAAATCGATTGGATCTTGTGATATAGATGACCGTTGTTTGATAAGCACTAGCTCGGATAGGGGCATACTTGACGATACAACAAGATGACATGACACAAGACTGAACCTAAAGACCTAGGGGCTTGAGGGTTGATCAAAGATCAACCTTGCCTACGTGAAAGCGCAGAGCCCTCGTAGTTCGGGAAAAGACCGTGGTAAAAGTGGAAAGAGGATGATGAAGATAGAGGATGGAGGTTAATGATCAGATGGAAAAAATGCCCAGGGGGCGGACCAAATGATTGACCTTGTCTACGTGACAGCGTAGGGGCCACGCAGCTCGACACAAGGCCAAAGATAGATGATGGAAGAGACAAGACAGACAAAAGATAGAACCTTGGGGGCGGATCAAACGACCGACCTTGCCTACGTGAAAGCGCAGGGGCAACGTAGTTCAACAAGAGACCGACAACAGACATTGGATAAGGGATGATGAGATGACCAAGATAAATGGATAAAATGATGGAGCAGATATGATGAGCCAGGATAGGCCATGCGGATGGGATGGTCAATATGTGGGATGTGGGTTATGCGAAGCTCAGGGATGGGATAGTGACCTAGATTATTAGAAGATGAATTTGAGAGTTGAGATGATGGATAGATGAGTGATGAAGATGTGAGAAAGATGTGGTAAATAGATAGGAGGGATGAATGATGATGTAAATGGCATTGGGTTGCATGCGGGTAGCCTAGAGCTAGTTACCAATGACAAGGGATAATAGAGGGAAATGGATGGATGGATAAGAAGATGCTAGGATAGGTGGATAGATGATGGATAGACGAGTGATGAAGATTGGAAAGATGTGAGAAAGAGATAGGAATGATGATAGTGAAATATCAAGTCATTGGATTGCATGAGGGTAGCCTATAGCTAGAGACCAATGATAAGGGATTACGAGATGGAAGGAACAAAAGATGTTAGTATAGGTGGATAGATGATGGGTAGATGAGTGATGAATATTGGAAAGATGTGAGAAATAGATAGGAATGATGATAGTGAGGTATCAAGTCATTGGATTGCATGAGGGTAGCCTATAGCTAGAGACCAATGACAAGGGATTACAAGATGGAAGGAAAATGGATGGATTGATAAAGATGGGAGATAGAAAGATGCTAGGATAGGTGGATAGATGATGGATAGATGAGTGATGAAGATTGGAAAGATGTGAGAAATAGATAGGAATGATGATAGTGAGATATCAAGTCATTGGATTGCATGAGGTTAGCCTATAGCTAGAGACCAATGACAAGGGACTATGAGATGGAAGGAAAATGGATGGATTGATAAAGATGGGGAGATAGAAATATTCTAGGATATATGGATAGAAGGATAAGGATTTGGAAAGATGACATGGATTACTGGGTAGATAAACGGATGAGGAGATAAGGATGAAAAGATGGAAAAGGACTTGTGGATGGGTAGATAGGAAGATAAGGATAGGGAGATGGATTGGATGTTTAGATAGATGAATGGGGAGATGAAAAGGATGAAAAAGATGGGGAGATGGAGAAGATTACCTGGTGGAATGGATGGACGATGTCGCCAAGGACCCAATTGCAAATAAGGAGATGCCCCCACTCTATATGTGTCATGCATGACGAGGCAAGAGGGATAGGAAGATGGGTGGATAAGGGAGTGAGATGGGCAATGGAAGATAGATAGAGGTGGATAAGGAATATGATAGTGTATGGATGGGAATATATGCCAAGAGGTGTCCAAAGCATGTATATAGGTTTGCCCCTACATTTATCAAGATCACAAGGAAGATGGAGGGAGTGGGATAAATGGGATAGGATGGATATGATGCGGAAGATAGGCAGATGTAGGAAATGGAGGAAAGGAATGTGTAAGTGGATGTTGCCCCCAATTGTGGAAGGAGACTAGATAGGGAATTTACGCATGATGCTTGTTTGCCAAGTTTTCATCATGGTACTTATCCAAGGTGCTTGTTTGCCAAGTTTTCACCATTGGACGAATGATTTTCTCTTTATTATTTTATTTTTTTGTTTTTGTATTTTATTTTATTTTTGTTGTATTTTTCTTTTTCTTTTTTGGAGTAGGAGGTGGACAAAGATGGATAAAGATAGGGAGATGGATATGCGAATTTTAGAGGATAGTTGATAAGGATATGGATGAATGACTCAAGCAACAAGTTCCATATGAGGTAATAAGAGCCCATGTGTAAAGCGACCAGCGGACGTTGGTACAACCTTAGTAGCAGGGATGGATTATGCAAGAGGATGGATTAAAGGAATTTGATGGGGGAGATAGAGGGGATAATGGATGGGATGTTGGAAAGTGTATGGATGGAATGATGGAGTGGATGTGTGATAGGGGAAGGTTTTCAGGACCAACATTGGCACATGTGGTGGATGTGAAAAGATAGGTGGAGGAATGGATGGAGAGGGTGGCGATAATGGAGGAGTTGGGATAGTGATTTTTGGGATGTAGGGACCCAAAATAGATTTAGGAGATGGAGGAGGTGAAGGATTTTGTGGGGGAATAGCAACTGTGGATGTCATTATGGACTTTTTAATGGAAGGTATGACACCTTGTTTCTTTGGGATCCACATGGTTTTGATGTTTTCTTTGATGGGCCTTTGTGGCCTTTTGGATTGATTCATATTTTGGACTTGATTTTTCCTTCCTTCAACATGTCTTTTGAAGGGGACATGAGGGACTTTAGATTCATGTGGATGTTTGGATTTATGTGTTGTTGCTTTGGCATCCAAAGTTCTTTTAGTAGCAAGGGGATAGATGTGAGGAGATGGATGATGGGGAGTGATGGAGGTAGGGTTATAGGGACTACGTGTAGATGGAGAATGCATAGGTGTGTGCCTTTGTTGATCCTGATTAGGAGTTATGAAGGTAGGATTTTTATGTTGTGTACGAGGGAGAGGAGGTGGATGAATGTAAGGATGAATAGGATAAGATGGAGGAGGTGATTTTGGGATATAAGGACCCAAAATAGACTGTGTATATGGAGGATGTGTGGGTTTTGATGGAGGGATTTAAGAACCCATAGTAGATGGAGGATTAGCAACAATGGATGGAGGGACATAAGGACCCAAAATGGATTGAGAGGATGAGGGAGGAATATGGATGGTTGTTTGTAGGTAGTATGATGGAGGAGGGGGGATGGCGGCATATGTCTTGGTAGAACGATGGGAAGTACCTCTTGTGCCTTTAGAAGAGGATCATTTAGGATGTACGAAGGTTGTACCAACATCTTTAGAGTGCGAGTTTTGGGAGATATATCCAAGACCATGTGTGTCTGGATGTTCTTTGACTTGAATGGGTTCTAAAGTACCTTTCTCATTAAGGCCTAAACCTTTTCCTTAATAGTTCATATTTTGTAGCATGTGATTTATGGTAGGATGCTTATTCTCTTGGAAGCATGATGCGAGCACATTAGTAGGTGGAAGAGGAAAGGTGGTGCTTATACTTTATTTTGCTTCTGTAAGAAGGCCACCACAGATAAGTGTAATGAAACCAAGGTGGTACAAAAGTGGCATTGGGATTGGTGATGAAGGATCATGCGATGGAGATGAGGGGATAGCCGCATCAGGAGGAATGAGTGACAAGGGATCATGAGAGGAATTGGGGAGTACAATGGGATCTAGATGTATGGTAGTGGATGATAAGGGCTCATGAGATGGAGTGATTGGATCTTGAAGGCAAATGGGATCACGGGATGGAGTGGAGGAGATAGTGTGATCTTGAGATGGGGTGGATGGGAGGATAGGATCATGACTTGGTTGAGGATATGGATCATGAGATGAAATGGATGGAATACTATGTTCTTGAGATGGAGTAGATGGGATGGAGTGATCTTGATTTGGAGGAGAGGATATACTTGTATGCTTTGGATCAAGCGCTTGGCATGACTCATCTAGCGTGGGATGTATGATGATGGAAGAGTGTTGGAGGGACTCCTCAATTGGGGGAGAGAGGAGGATGGAGGATTCATGCATTGGATTGAAGTTTGTGAATATTAGGACTAGGAGGAGGGGATTGGATGTCTTCAATGGATTCGGTGGATCTAGTAGTAGAATATGGGGATTCAATGGATTCGATGGGTTTGACCAGCTCAATTGTTTGGATGGTGGTAGGAATGGTGATGAGAGGGATAGGTGTAGGATGGAGGAGGGCCTCATCACTAGTGACAGTACATGATAGAGTGGGAGGGCATGGTGGCTCTTCTTGCATGAGTCCTTGGGCGACATTTGGAAGAGATGTAGGATTAGGTAGAGTGATGGGAATGGATGGAGGACTAGGAGGAGATGTGGGATTAGGGTTAGATGTAGGGATGGGAATGGATGTAGGACTAGGAGGAGATGGAGGATTAGGACTAGATGTGGGTAGGGGATTGGATGGAGGAATAGGAGGAGATGGAGGATTAGGATTAGATGTGGGTATGGGATTGGATGTAGGATTAGGATTAAGAATTGGAGGATTAGATGTACAACTAGGAGGAGATGGAGGATTATGATTAGGGATTTGTGGATTAGGATTGGATGGAGGACTTAGATGGAGGATTAGGATTAGATGAAGGGATGGAAATGGATGGAGGATTAGGATTAGATGAAGGGATGGGATTGGATGTAGGACTAGGAGGAGATGGAGGATTAGGATTAGATGAAGGGATGGAAATGGATGTAGGACTAGGAGGAGATGGAGGATGAGGTAGATGGGATAGGAGGATGGAGGATTAGGATTAGATGAAGTGGGATGGGATTGGATATAGGACTAGGAGGAGATGGAGGATTAGGATTAGATGAAGGGATGGAAATGGATGTAGGACAGGATTAGGGATGGATGAGATGAGGATTGATGGAATGGATGGAGGATTATGATTAGGATTGGAGGTGGATGGGATAGATGGAGTACTAGGAGTGGTTGGAGGAGATGTAGGATTATGATTAGATGGAGGATTAAGATATAATGCGGTGAAAGGGAGAGTGATGTAGGAAGATGTGGATGTTGGATTAGATTGGGATGGGGAGTGATAGTAGGAAGATGTAGATGAAGGATTAGAATGGGGAGATGTGGAATTAATGTAAGGGTATGGGGATGGGGGATTGTGATAGGAAGGTGTGGATGTTGGATTAGAATAGGAAGATTGATGTGGTGAACCATTGTAGGAGGATATGGATGGTGGGTTGGCGTAGGAGGATATGGATGGTAGATTAGGATGAGAGGATTGAGATGGTGGATTAGAATAGGAGGAATATTGGGATGGGGGATTGTGATAGGAATGTGTGAGTGTTGGATTAGTATGAGAAGATTGGGATGTGGTATTGAGGTAGAGGTATTGGGATTGATGGTGATGAGGATAAGAGGAAGTGGATGTTGGATAGGATAGAGGTTGAAAGGGAGGACATGATGAATATGTCAATGGTGAGGATGTTGGATATCCCTTGTCAAGGGTAGCATAAGCACCGTTATTATATGTGGATGAAGGCATGGTGGGATAGTTTGAAGAAGTAGTGGCATTTTGGGAGGCGATTGGAGAGAGCTTGCTAGAAATGATAGCGTCGAGGGGATCTATATAACAATCTTCAATATCAACAAGATTTTTGTTATTGTCATCAACGGAGTTAGGATTCCCCTTGACTACTATTATTGGTCGTGTGAGAGGGGGATAAAGATTCATGATGGATATAGATTAGAAGGAAAAAATAGATGATGGATAGAGAACTAGGATGAATTGAAAGCTCATATGGGGATTGGATGAAAGCTCAGATTGGGATTGGATCATAGGATATGATAGGATTGAGTTGACAATCAAATTTTTGCCAAATTTGGTAGTTTTCAAAAATTGTCAAATTTTGCCATTTTAGGAAACTTCGTAGGAATAAGTTTGAGAGTCCAGTTTTTTCCACAAAATACCCAATACTAAGATAGAATGAATTTCCAACTAACATTGAAAATATGAGACATGCATTCAGAGTTATTAACGAAACAGTTCGTCAAAAACTGGAAAATTGAAAAGACTAAATGCTAATTTGTGATTTTGAGGGTCAAGATGAAAATTTGAGGCTCTGAAAACGTGTCAAAGGAGGATCGAAGGGACTTAGAAGTCCATTGGGAATCCAAATGCCATCTCCTAATGCAACCACCCGTAAAATTTCAGCCAAAACCCACATCCGAGTCAAAAGTTATGGCCTCCAGAAGTTTCGACATAAAAATAAAAAAATTCAAAAATGAAGTCTAGGTGATTGGGATGGATGATTTGATGATAAATATGGACTCCAATAATGTTCTAAGAAGCACTCATGCAGTCTGGTTGATGAAACGTTGATTTTCAGAAAATGTTGACGGATGCTCGGAACAGGGAAACGACCACTCGGAACGAGTAATCAGATATTCAGATTGGATAGATAGACGGTTGGGAGGGGTGAATGGAGGCTTGGAATGGCCAAATGAAGGTTTGGATTGGTCAAATGAGTGTTTAGGATGATGGAATGGTCAAACGGAGGCTTCAGAGATTTGAACGGAGGTTAAATGGGTGAAACTGGCCGTTCAGCAGGGCGTATTCGCACTTCTGCAGAAAAAGCTGAAACAGAGGGCAAGGTTGCCTCTCTGCAGTAAAAAGGATGAAACAACAAAGGGCAGATTTGCCCCTCTGTAGAAAATGGTTGAAACAGAGGGCAAGGTCGCCCCTTTGCAGAAAATGGCTGAAACAGAGGGCAAGGTCGCCCCTCTGCAGAAAATGGCTGAAAACATAGGGCAAGGTCGCCCCTCTATAGTGAAAATTTGAACTTGATTTGGATAAAGGATTTTGGAAAGGACTTAAAATGGTTTAATGACAGTTTGACTTACCAAAATTTACTGGTTCTTCACAGAAAGACACTTTGAATAAGCACAATCCTATGATTAACGTTTTAACGGGTATGGCCAGTAAAGGTCTTACTCTAGGATGAACAAGGTTTCTCGGGAGTCCTTGATATACATTCGGTACGTGAGGCACAAACCGTGAACACCAGTCCATCACAAGCATGAGTCGGGAGCCCCAACGAGATACTGAAAGGCTCGGACCAACTCTTCACGTCTATCTAGGTATCACCCTAGCTTCGACGTTTCGCCAATTACGACGCAACTAGATTGAGGTACAACTTTGGCTCTCCCCTTTTTATATACCCCGTCGGTACATGTGGTTGGGATCGTCCCTTGGGGTGATGAAATCCCCAAGCAAGTCCCACTAAGAAGAAGACACTAATCATTTCCAATTACCTCCTTCGGATCCGCACAACGTGCAAAGGAGAAAAGTGAAAACAAACTAATGCCCCCTTAGGGTAAAATAAGTAAAATAGACACAGCAAACAACAAATATTACTTTCGCCTACTTATACTAAGTACATAGATAAAGTAGCAAGGAAAGACTTTTAAGAATCAGAATAAAAAGGAAGGTCCTGCAAGGAAATTTTAATTGTTTATCCCTTCTTTTTTGTGATTTTGTAGCAAAAATACGCAAGATACCAGCAAGCAATTTGACTTCACTCATCAACAAACAAGATTAGCGGGTTAGAGCACAAAATAGCAAAAGAAAGAGACAAAAATGAAGCTAAAATGTCCCTTTTTACCTTCTCGAATGTGCTGTTAAGGGCAGATTCACCCCTCTGTAGTGAACAGTCAGAAAACAGCCTAAAGGGCAGATTCGACCCTCTGTAGAAAATAGTTAAAGGGTAGATTCGCCCCTCTACAAAAAACAGTCAGAAACAGTAAAGGCCAGGGTTGCCCCTCTACAAAAAATAGTCAGAAACAAAGGACAAGGTCGCCCCTCTATAGAAAACAGTCGAAAACAACAAAGGGCAGGGTTGCCCCTCTGTAGAAAACAGTCAAAAACAGAGGGCAAGGTCGCCCCTCTGTAGAAAACAGTCGAAAACAGCAAAGGGCAGGGTCACCCCTCTGCAAAAAATAGTCAAAAACAGAGGGCAAGGTCGCCCCTTTGCAGAAAACAGTCGAAAATAGCAAAGGGCAGGGTCGCCCCTCTGCGAAAACTGTCAGAAACAGAGGGCAAGGTCGCCCCTCTGCAGAAAACAATCGAAAACAGAGGGCAAGGTCTCCTCTCTGCAGAAAACAGTCGGAAACGGAGGGCAAGGTCGCCCCTCTGCGGCGTCTGGGAGGGCAAGTTCGCCCCTCTGCGACCTGAATCTGCAAACAAACAAACAACAAAAAACGTGAAAGAAAGAGACCCCTTTGTGGGTCCCACCGGGCGTGCCAGAAATGTGATCCTAATAAAATGTTGCTTCCTAAAATGTGTGATGTTAAATAAGAAACTAATAATGCAAATGGGAAGAAGCAACAAGATAATAGGGCACCTCAATGATTAGCCTAAGAAAATGAACAATATGAAAGCAAGATAAACAAATAAATTGTTGTTATACCTTCATGTTGTTGCTTCTTTGGTTGGCCCTTGATGTTGAAGTCTTGTGTGCTCCTTGGATGGCAATGAAATGAAGTGGATGCAAGATGAATTGATGCAATATGGGTGCTAAAATGGATGAGAGCTTGAATGACAATTTTGCAAGAGTTTATTTGCAAAAGACTTGATTCTCCTAAAATGAGAGAATTGAAAGGGTATTTATAGGCTAAATTGAATTCTCTAGAGAATTCAACAGTTGGGATTGATCCAACAAAAATCAAAATGAAGGGCTATGGTGAGTTGAGGACTCACAAGCCCTCACATCTTGACATGTGGAAGGTGAGATGTCTTAGGGTGGAGTGATGTGGAAATGAGGTGGATCTTGGGGGATGAGAAGATTCTTTGGAGGAATAAAAGTGAATTAAAAATTCACAATGATTGGAAGAATCTAGTGGATAAAAGAGAGTCTCCAAAAAGTTGAAGATTTGTCACATGTGGGTGATGTGACAAGTCCAAGGTTCTAGAAGCCCTTGGCACATGTGAAGTGACAAGTCAATGCTTCTAGAATCTTGCATGGGGGATGGGGAAGACCTTGGAAAGATAAAAGTGAATTAAAAATTCACATGGGGAAGAGAGGAACCTTGGGCAAATAAATGTGAATTAAAAATTCACATGGGGAAGGGAGTCCATACCAAAAATGGTAAGTGGGAAGGTTGACCAGAAAAGGTAAGCCAAATGTGGCTAATGATTCTGATTAAGGTTGTGCAAACACAGGATTAAGGTAATTAATGAAAGATTAGAGGCAAGTGGGAGATTATGGAGGATGTGACACTTAATCAAGATTAAGTGGTGCACATCCTAATCATAGATTAATTAATTTAATCTGGATTAAAAGAGGGTTATGGAGAATGTGACAAGGAGAGATAAAAGAGGAATTAAAAATTGGTTTTAATTCAAATGGGTTAAAAGACTGAATTAAATAATTTGTCATATTTATTTAATTTAGAGAAGAAAAGGGGTAAGGTATTTAAAGTATTTAATTTATTTAATTACATACTTTAGGAACCTTAGGCAGAAAATGAAATAATTATTAAATAAATTATTTAATCACTATTAATGAAATAGATGAATAGAGTAGACGATTTTGACCATATAGAAGTGGTCAAATTTAGATGTCTACAGTATGTATACACACAAACGATAACGGATAACCGTCAAATATACATACATACATACATACATACATACATACATACATACATACATATATATATATATATATATATATATATATCCCTCTTAATATCATTCATACATACATACATTTCTTTACGTGTTATACATGAGACCATATCATGACAATTTTGCAATCAAAACAATCATGAAGACAACAAGAACATAAAATGACTAGGTTAACATACCCAAAAGATGCAACTAATGACCAATGACTTACTTAGCTTCAAAAGTATCTAATAACTTGACCTACACAAAGAATTTGAACTCAAATGGCATTACAAAAAAAACCCTTAGACTATACCCTTCTCCCAGGTGATACTTTCCATCTCCCTCTAGAGGGCGTAAAGTCTTACCTGCATTTTCACTTAGAAAAACAACCAAGTAGTTAGCCATAACATAATTTACATCATATTCATATCATTGCATATTTATCAATAATTCATTTAAATATAGAAACCATTATAGCGCGTTAAATTCATCATAGCATTTATCTTTCAAATTTTCATAATCACATAGTTCATCATTACATTTAACACAAAGTAAAAAGTAATTTGTAATTCAATGGCAAGGTGTAACAATTTGATTATAATTATAAAACTACAGTTATATTATAGTTATTAATTAGATTTAGGCTAATAATATAATCAATTAAAACATTTATAGTTATTTTAAATTTTAAAACATTAATTAATAAGTCATAATTATATTATATATATAAAGCTAAAATTAAATAATTATATAATTAAAAATATATATATAGTTTTTTATTGGTAAAAGTGGTTGTAGGGGGCCACACCCTTTTTATTAATAGAAAAAAGTTACAAAAACTAGCTCAAGAGGAGGGCCAAAATTATAACCCAAGGATTACAGTAATACAAATGTCAACTTTGGAGAAGTGTCACAATTCTCCAAAGCATAATGATCAAAACCATGCATGAATAAGTATAATACTGAAAAGCCCCGAATGAGGCCACAATGAGAACACCTCCCCACAAATAGATGTTCCTATAGTAAGGTCCCCAAAGGTCAATAAGAACTTAAAAACATAAACGGGCCATGAATAGGAGACAAGCGGGAGACACGGTTAACCACTTATAACACCAACATAAAAACCAATACTAAGAGTTGGCTCTGCATTTTGTGTAGGATCAAAGTTGCATGTTAAAAATTGCCTCTTTTTTCTTTCTTTTCCTTTCCACCACTATTCAAGTTCCCTCTAAAGCCTCAACCATCTTACCCTCATCCAAAATCTCTAAGTAATTATTCCTATCCCCAAGAGATATAATTACTGAGCTCTTTGTTTGATCTTCCACCTCTACATTTGAATTTATTTCCCCTGCATCCTTAACATTGTCCCTCCCCATCAAAGAGGGGCCCTCTGTGATCCCTAATTTTGTCAGAGATTTAATTGGTGATTCCTTTTGATTGTTGTCTCTCAGGGCAACAAGGAATTTTCCTTCTCAACATAAAACTACTTTTTCCACCATGTAGCTTCGCTATCATTTTTTTCATTTAAAACATTGGGTTACAATGTGGCTAGTATTGAAACACCTTTGATAATGAAAGAGAATACCCTCTTAATCTATAATTTGATTCCAACACCCATTTGTAATATCGAGGGACATATTGGCTAGAAGATCTTTTGTTAGATCAATCTCCACCAGAATGTGTGACTTTGGTGTGCAGATAATTTTTGACCCTTCATCAACCCCTAGAAATTTTCCCAACGAGTTTCCAATAGCTTCAAAATAAGAGTCAAACCAAAATTGTAATGGAAGATTTAGAAGTCTTTCCTAAATTGGGGTAGCTAAGAAAGCTTTGCAAGTTGGGTTGAATGCATGGAACCAAGGTTTTAGCATAAGTTGATGTTGCTCACAACTCCATTGATAATAACATAGAATCATGTGACAATCTTGAATATTATCAAAGGCCACCTGAAGAACCCTCACGCATAGGGGTATATTTGAAGATCATCAACCAAAATGGGTCACCAAGTCTCCGATGTCCATTGGTGCAGCTTGGAAAGGTTTGGCTAAAATCCTCTGAATCTACCAATTAGACCTTGCTTGGCAAAAAAAAAATCATTTTCAGCCACTTCTTGCAATATTTCCTCATAAAAACCTACTATCAGAGAGATATTGGTAGATTGGAAAGGTCGATTCACATGAAGATGCCAAAAATCCTTCGTAGGGGTGTATGTTTCTTCCACCAGATCTTCCATTGATTCACTCCCTTTCGTCACAAAGAATGGTCATCCATGATTTATGTTATTCTTTATATGGGAATGAATCTGTCACCCACTAAATTGCCCTCTAAAAGCCCTACGCCCATTGTCATCAATGTGAACCCTCACCACAGGAGCAAGAGCACTTTACAGAGGCGACATCGTGAAAGCCTTAAAATTTATTAAATATTATTACATGGATTAGAAATAATGTTTATATATAATGTATATATAGTTTTATTTCTATTTTGAATTCTAATTAAATCTTACTTAAATTAATTAAATATGTTCTTCTTCTTTTTGGTAAATAAGTGCTACTAGAGGGGGTAGCCCCTTTCTATTGATTCTAAAACAAAAAGGTTATATTTGGCATGTTGATCATGAGAGATACATTCAAGACCTACATGATTTTAGAGCACATACCCCTTTAGTCAGTTCCGCAACCCATATGGAAAGATTAGGACCCAACAGGTCCGCATAATGGCTCAGATAAAAAAAGAATGTCTCTATATTGGATTTGTCAATACCTTCTTTGTATAGCTTCAGTACCTCTACGATTGTTTTCTTCTTGTTTTTGGCCATAATAACATCAAATAGGTTTGCCACCTTGCCACCTTTGATAATATCTCAATGCCTTCAATGGCTAGTAGTGCCTGAGGGATGTCTTACTCCTTTAACAACACTACCATTAAAACTTCCACTAGCTCCTAGAAACCTGATCCCCGAATCAAGTTGGTGAGAAAGCTATCATACACCTTCGCATTTCAAACCATTCCACCCGACCAATACATGTACCCACAATTTCACTAATTGTAGTGACCATCTCCTCTAAGCTCTTTGGAAAGAGTCTCTTAATCTGGGCACGCATATCTTCAAGTGGGGCATCTTGCAAAAAATCACCAAAGCTTCCAGATCCTTCTTCCTCCATTGAGATCTAGTTCTAATGAAGAGAGAAAGTAGCCTATTTATTTGTGGTTGCAACATCTACATAATTAGCAACTTCAAAAAATATCTTATGATAGATTTAGATTGATTCTCTTGTGATCTGATATACTTGGTGAGTTCTCCACTGCATGCTTGTTCAAAATAAGTAGAGCAATAGGAACCAATTGATTGAATTTCATGAGATTATTGCTTACTGTATGTTGATAACACCTTGTCTAAATTTGGCCACGGGTCAAATGAGGAACTTGAGATAGTGGGTGTTTATTGAAGTACGTCATGTTTAGCAGGAAGGTCCAGCATCGAATTCATTTCCCTATGGATATGAGAGATCGTGTAATCTTGGACGTTGATAAGAATTTGATATATGATAGGTAGATAGGGTTGCAACTTCCTTTTGGCTATGTGATTATGTTTGACTACCTCTATACACACCATTGAATCTCCTTCGATGTTGATGCTACGTATGTTTTGTTGGCTACAATAGTGGAGGCCTATGGTAAGAGCTTCAAATTCTACCACAGTGTTGGTGCCCCATGCCATTTTTTAGATAAGGCCCAAACAAGCATACCCTACTCACTTTTGATTAGACAACCGATCCCAGAAGCCCTTAGATTACCTTTTAGGGCCCCGTCAAAAATTAGTTTTAGACAACCACTAGGCAAGGCAACTTGATAGCCTTCTGCTTCTCCTTTATGTCAGGTAGGGTAGTGAATCCAGTAGGGATGTTTAGAAGCAGTAGGTGTTTCATTAGTGAGTCATCCTAGCTAGAGAAGGGGATGCTTAGTTTGTTTCTGACTACTGCCACCACGCACTTAAAGATGTCTTGTTCAATACCTAGTATTACTATCTCCCTTGTGAACGTTGTCTCCCTAACAATATGCTTATTCCTTTCCTTCCATAGGTGTCAGATCACCATCAAGGAACCCACCGACCAAATACAGTTCCATAATGTGTTGTGTGGAGTTTTTCCCACAAGGGTTTCTCCACGTATATCTTGTGTCACTTGTGTATCTCAACTTGTGGTATTGTTGATTTTCTTTCATGACTGCAATTGCTAATCACATATCATAATGTTGGTAATATTGAATACTTAATTTCAAATTTGTAACCACTTATTTGAGTTCATATTACAAGTTTCACCTTGAATTTCCAATAGATATGGACCTGTGGTTTAACATTTAGACAAAGGAAGATGTGATGTATGTATGTTCCCGATTTTAGTGTATGAAAGTTACTACAAAGGTTGTCGGAGCTAGCAGAGTGAAGACTATGATGTTACAGTCACGAAGGTTCATATAAATGCTTCGCATTTCTCCCTAGATAATGTTGTGGTCTCGTGGTTTGAAGGATGAGTTCAAATTGTCTACATGTTTTCTTATTTTAAGTTTTAAATGTTTTGGTGTACCGCAAGTCAGGTTTTCAATGTTCTATATCAAGCATGTGTTTTATGGGTTTGCTAGAGTTGTGAGACTCTATGACTATTTCCTTCTGCCAACATAAAGTAACATGGAGTTTTAACAGAAGTGCATGTGAATGTATTTGAATATCATATAATGCTTGTAAAGTGATCCACATATTTTAATTTGGTCTCTTCGGTACCATCTTTGGTCTTGAGCTAATGCATGGAAGGATAATTGTTTGTTGGGTTGATTTAGAATGTTGAAGTGTTTGCATAAAATTTTTGAGGTGTGTGCCAGCATGGGAAGGTGTGCTAAGGTAAAATAGTTTATTCTTATCTCTTGGCTTGGATTGCATTGATTTCTACTTAAAACATATGTGTTGAAGATGACTTATTATGGTTGTTGCATGTTTCATGTCATATGTTTCATTTTGGTTGACAAGGAGAAAACTTTTGATGCTTGCAAAGGATATAAATGGAAGTTAAAGGTTGTTGCAAAGGTGTTTGATTGATAATGTGAAAAATGCACTGCAGGTAGTGAGCTGAAGGTAGTGTAACATGTGTAATATACCGAAAGTAGCGAGTTGAAGACAACAAAGTGTGTTTGAGTATGTGAAGAAGTATTTGAAGTATGTTGAAGATAGTGAGTTGAAGGCAAAAGTGAATAAGTGAGTGTTGAAGGCAGCAAGCCAGAGGTAGAAGTGAATAAGTGCTAAAGGCAGTGAGCCGAAGGTCGAAGTGAATGAGTGAGTGTTGAAGGTAGTGAGCTGAAGGCAACAAAGGTTGTTGAGAAAAAGTGTTGTGGTGGTGGCTGATCACCTAAATTCATCAAGTGTTGTATGTTGAGGTTGTAACCTCTTTTTGTAAGTATTGTATTTTGAAGGGAGTTTTAAACTTCCCTTGGTTGAAGTCATAAAACCTATTGTAAATATTGTTTCATTTTGTGAGGTTGGATTTGGACAGTAGCTCCAAGCAGTTTTCCCATCGTGGTTTTCCACGTAATTCTAGTGTTGTGCTTGTGTTTTGAATGCTTTATTTGTTTAAGACAGTGATAGGTTTTGTTTGATCAAGTTGAATTGGATATAGTGTGGAATATACTAATTCACCCCCCTTTCAGTACATAATTGTGGTCTAACAATTACATCCAACAAACCATTTTCTAATTGGGACTTTTATAAATTATCAAGTATACAGATTTATAAATTATAATACAGTTTTAAGGTCAAGTCTTCCATATCTAGACAAATATTTTACTTCACAAGCCTCAATGTCATTGTTTTCAAGAGGGAGAGCATCACCCAAGCACTTTACCTCCAACCACATACTGAGGGTCCCCCACACACCTTTCAATCGAAAGTGGCCCTACCCTTCACAAAGAGTATAGACAAAGGAATCCACAAATATTCCATTTGAGTCTCTAGTGTTGTGTCTTATATAACCAATCGATCCTACAACTACAAACTTCTCTAACTAAGTATGACCCAATGATTGGTTATTCAATCTGAATCATAGTGAACTGACTAATGCAAGCAAGGACTTTTGCATTACTTTGGCCAAAGTTTTGAAAACATTTTAATCACTTCCTTAAAAAGTGTTGTATGTTCACACACCTCTAGATTGACTTGGAAACCTTCATGGCCTAAGGAATAACTCAAACTGACTATTTGACCAATTGGTTTGAATTTTCATAAAGTTACTCAATCATAATGTGATGACTCACTGAGTTAATAAATGGATAGGCTGGTTATAGTTTTATGATTATGAATACCCATGTTACATTCTCGTAACAATTTGGGACTTAGAAACAACCACTTGTTCAAGTCCTTAATTTGAACCATGAGAGTAACTACTCTCCTGTTTTTATGCACATTTGGTTAATAATGGTGACACAATGTCATCGACTCAAGACACTTGGTCTCATCTTTAAAGTATTGACTACATATCTAATAAGCACAATAATTTAATATTATCATAAATAGATCACTTCTTAAATAATGTTTGAGGATTTTCATTGTTCTACCTTATGGTTCCATTCTTCAAGAAAACCATAACAAATTTGATTAATCAGGATATTAAATATCATCTAATTTTATTCAAAGTAAAACTATAATCAAGTATTGAATACTCTTCAATAAATCAGCTAATAGAGTTGTTTTTAATTTAATAACTCAGTTGAGATAGCCTCTTGTTCATCTCACATTTAAATAATTACATTTCATAAAATAATCACTATATAAACTTTTATAAATGTCAATATATAAAACTAAAAATAATCTATAACTGAGAAAATGAAATAAATCAATTATTTTAACATAACAATAAATATACCATCCACCATTAAGAACACAAATATATGAGGAAAATTCATCCACAACACCCACCGAACATGTTGAAGTAGTGACGGGCGAGAGAGCAAATTTGAAAATGGGAGAGGGCGTGATTGAGGGAGAGTCTAAATCTAACAAAGAGGATGAGGTGGATGTGGTTGTTGGTTCACATGAGGTTTCCTTTCCCTCTATGGACCAAGGGGTCAGTGGTCTGGTGGTTGCCTTTGTAGTGTTTGGGTTGCAGGACATTTTTCTTCTTGTGGTTTTTTCTTTTGAGAATGATGTGAGGCTCGGGTTTCTCGCGGGATTTGTGTATGTGGAGTTTTTGTGGTCGTTCCTTAGCCTTGACCGTCATATCAGGGTAGTTGTTGAACTTCATGTTCTGACCTACTCCCTGACTTCTTCATGCTTGGGTTCTCCTTGCCTTTGTGTGGAGCCCATTTTGTTGTTGTTTTGTGAGTGGCCCTTTTTCTTTCAAGAGTGCCATTTTTGGGCATGGGGGGTTGTTGCCTTTGCTCTCTGGTGCTAATCCTATGCAGTGCCCCTGGTTGATTAAGATGGTCGAGGGGTTTGTGGGCCTCAAGAGGGTTGTGCTTAATGGTTTTTTTCTACTGAGGTTATTATGGAGTGGTTGCACGCTCTCCTTGTTATTGTTATGGTTGAATGTATGGTTGGTGAAGGGAGTCCCCCTTGCTTCTTTGTTCTTTTGATGCTTTAGAATGTTTGTGTGGTTTTGAACCCCTTCCGGTCTGTGAAGCTTCTTTTGTTGTTGGGGCTTTTTTTCTTCTTGGAGGATACCAAATTATTGTTATCCTCTCTAGTGGTGGTCATGGGAGCTATTGTTGCCCTTGGTTTTGAGTTTCCTTTGTTGACTAGTTGTACCCAGAGTCCTTTTATTGGTTGGGTTGTGTTCAAAGATTTTTTTCAAGATCTAGATTTTCTTAGAGCTTGAGAGAGTGTATGTTCCCCTTGTTTTTGGTTTTATGTCAATGGTTAGGCTATGCATAAAGTTTTTCCTTTTGTCCCAAATGTTTTCTTTGTTTAAGGGAGCCTCTGCCATCCCTTCTTTCAGTGTGTTTTCTCTCTACCTTCCTCCTTTGAGTATATCTCCTATAGAGGTGGAGGTCCCTCCTATTGAGGTGGAGCTTGTGTTGGTTGGTTTGATTTAGAGTTTGCTACTGAATATCTCCAATGATTTTGTGGTTGCCTTGGTTTCTGTCATTTTTCTACTGTATGGGTTTTATTCAGTGTTCATCTTGAAAACCCAAGTGCTTGTGTTGCCTATGGAAGCTAAGTTTTCCCTTTTTGTAGGAGTTTTGCAATTTGTGTCTCCTATTGAGGTGGAGACTTCTCCTTTTGAGGTGGAGATGTGTTGTCATTTGGTTTTTCTAGAGAGTTTTAATTGTTGTGGAAAGGGTGTTCTTAGTTTCTACTTCTATAGAGGTGAAGAGGCGAGTTGGATGATGTGATTGTTTTGCATCATCAAGAAGGTTATTTTTTTATGGCTCATAAATTATTTGTCTGAACAGTATGTTCATGATTTCCTGGTTGTTTCAAGCTGTATCTTAAAGGAGCTCTTGCTGCCCTTTGTTTCATTTGTTCTCTTGTGGAGAACCAGATTGGGTGATGTGGGTGTTCTACATCATTAAGTTGGCTATTTTTCTAAACTCAATAGTGGTTACTTTGAATGATTAGATAGTTGAGGCCTAGTTATTTTAGGTTGTGTTTGTGATCAGTTAGGGTTCAAGGTCCCTAAAAATTCTAGTTGTATAGGGTTCAAGGTCCCTTCAAAACATGTTCTCTACAAGATGAGTAGTCTTGTCTATCTTTTGGTGGCTACTGTTGTTTGGCTATTGTTGGTCTGCGGTTTATTTTTAACAACATTATTTTTTCCGAGAGGGTTTTGGACCCCTTCAAAACTTTCTTGTAAAGGGTTTTGAGTCCCTTCAAAAATTATTTTCCCCTCTAATCAAAACACAACAACAAATGATCTTTCTAATTTGTTGCTCATTTCAAAATATAAAAGAAATAATTTAAGTTATGGTTTCAAACTGGAAGATTAAACCATGTTTCCCCTATTTTAACTTAATTTATTCTTCAACAAGAAAAACTAATCTTCCTCTTTAAATTTTTGGGAAATTTATAAAATATAAACTGAGAGTTGCACAAAGAAAATTCAAATAAAACATGCCTACGATAATCCTTCTTGGGTCTGCACTTGAACTCCAAAATCACAGTCAAAGTGATTTGCATAGTATTTTCCAGGAACTCAACTTGCAAAATGGGTATTATATAGCTTCACTTATATCAATGCCCTCCAACTCACATTGGTAATGGATACTAATTGGTACTAACACAATTGCATCACTTCTCTAACAAATTCGTTCCAAAAACATTGAGGAATAATAATAATAATAATTCACAAAGCAATTTAGAATGTTAAGAATGTAGTTCACACTGCTTGTCACCTCATAATCATTTCTCTTCTCTTTGCTCTCCAAAAACCAATAAACCAAAACTAAAAAAGATACCTCTCCTATCAAACTAGTTGCTCCTCTCTGTCTCTCTCACTCATAGAACTCAGAGAAAAAAATCAAATATCAAAAACTCTTTTTTTCTTTTACCTCGGTTGCTCCTTTCCAAACTTCCCATGCATTAAGAAAATAATCCAATTCAAAAACCATGTCGCTCCTCTCACTTAGCAAGGAATAATATCTCAATGAAAATGCTTTTATTTCCATATACCTATAGCCTCTCTCCCCAAAAACTCCTCACGTGAGTAACTAATGGCGAATAATCATCAAATAAAATCCTTCCTTTTTGGTTAGGGAGAGCCCCCTTTATCCATTATGTCATTGGCATTTATTACCCACAACTTTTCCAACGAGTTGAAAGTTATGCCTTGACGAGTTTTTTCCTTCCAATTGGCTAAAGTGTAGTTCAAATGCTTTTTCCCATAGGTGCAATTAGTATGCTTTTTTCCCACAAGTGCACTTTTGTTGGGTTTTCATGTAAAAGGTAAAAAATATGAAAATTGGCTTTGTGTAAGTCTTGTAGAATTGGTAGGTCAAATGAATGTCTCCTTTTTTTTTGTTGCTTTATATTAGTTTAGTTAAGCTTTTTGCTTCTTTTGTGGGCTTGTGGCTTATTGCCATCCACTTGTGGAATTTTTGTTGGTTCCCAATCCTATAGAACTTAGGTGTCAAACCAAATAAGTCTACTTTTGGTAAGTTTAGTTAGACTCTACCATGGTAGAAAAAAACTTGTTCCAAAGCATTTTTGTAGGGATTTCCATGTGAATCATCTTGATTTTGGTTGCCAATGAAATTCTTGCATGTTCAATTGTCATTAGTTTTTTCATAAAATTCAATTGGCCCTTAAAAAAATGATGAAGTTTGGTTGGAAGAGAACTACCTCCATGTTTAGTAGGAAGTAATTTTCACGTAGGGATGAATGGGATTCAATTTTTTGCACGAGCTTGATGGGGCTCCCTTCCCTACATGGACCCAAAAAATTGAAGGAAAAGGGTTTACTGGTGCTTTCGTGTGAACCAAACATCTTTTCAACAAGTGTAGTTCAATAGTAGGTTAGGTTGATCCACTTGGTCTCGATGGGGCTTCCAAACATGCATGAACCTATTGGAGGTCGATCTTCCACAAAGGGCTCAATTATAACCAACTTCCCAAAGAGTTCACTTGGAAACCAAATTTCTAATATGTCTAGTAGTTGGTTGAATTCACACAAAGATTAAAAAAGAGAAAGAAGAAGACTATGTGAGGGAGGTTAAGTGAACTGGTCATTTTTAAGGTATTGCTTGGTGATGTTCACTAGCACATATGTTTTCTATAAAGGTAGATTTTTATTAATTTATTCAAAGTGAACATTGCTTTGCGAGAATGAGTTTTTGAACTGATCCATGTCCAAATGACTTTGGATGTTTCTCTCTTTCTCGATGCACTTTCGAAACACACCAAAGGTAAAAGGCCAAGGCCAAGACATAATAAAAAATGGTAGTAAGGTGTTGACTTCCTATGTGGTCTAATGGAAACCAATATCCCACATATGGAGTTTTGCAAGGAATCAAAGGTCTATAGGGCCTTGTGGGGATAACAATGACATTTGGATATATTCTCCAAGAACCCAAACTTCCACTAGAGTCATATCGAGTCAATTTTTTCCACTTGACACAAATGAGATCTCTTTCATGGGCTCCAATTATCATGTTGCATCTTGATCCCGACCAAGACACCACATCCTATAAGGGTCAAATTTCTTCAAGAGGTAAAATGAAAAGATTAGCTCTCAACTATCGCCATTAATGATTAAACCGCTATTGTAGCCCTACTTGTTTTTATTAGTGGTACCTTATAAGAAATTTTAAATGTTGTTTGGTGAGAATTCAAAGAATAAAGTAGTGCCCACATCCCATTTATTATCTAGAAAAAAATTGTCGCACAATACCTCTAAGATGCTACTTTAGTAGGTTTCATGGGCTATTTCACTTGTTTCTTACACTCAAAACCATAAATCATCAATGCAAGTGTATCACACAAGTTGAATGAATGTTCTTTCATGTTTCTTATCAATCAAATTGGATTTGTAGGGAACACTTGGCCATTGTGTGTTGGTGGAGGTTGCGACTAGGGTTTCCCATATGGCACAACCTTTTGATATTTTGCAAACCTTATCACCATCCAGGTATATCTTCTTTGGTAACCATTGTAAAAAGGAGGATATCAAAGGATAATATTATTTTGGGAAAGAGAGGAGCATAGCAGAGAGAAGAACTTTCATAACAAAACTATAGGGTTCATATTTTCTAGATTTGGGTATAACTACTTTTGCACTGTAGTGATATGGGTTCATCCCCAAAATTTACAATAACATTGGTAACTATTGTAGATCAAGTGATGAAAAGCATATTTGACCTTGATTGGGTGTCTCTAGGTGTATAGGAGCAAATTTACACCCCTTGTGTAAATTCCCCTTTTGCATCCCTCCACCTTAGAAAGTCAAACGTGAATGCAAAATTCAACATCACCCATTTTCCTCGCATCCACTTGGCGCTTGTCTTTTGTGTCAGTGAGGGAATTTTTGTCAGGGATGCAAGCGCAACGTGCGAACATCTGTGTGGTGCGTTGTCGTCCTTGAAAAATTCCTTCTTTTGGAGTCTACATGGACGTTACGTTCTCCATTAGGCATGAAGCATAATCCTCTATGTTGACCAATTGATCCAAAAATGACTTTCCCTCTCATTTTGATCTTGAAATGCCTATCTTTCTCATTCAATCAAGATCCCTTTAGCAATTTTGGAAATCTTGATCATTCAACTTCGTGCTCTTAGCATTTTCACAACATTTTCATTGAGCAATCCCATCCATCTTGCTGCACTTTTGCCACCATTGGAGTTGTGACTTGGTGTCCTGAGGGACCGCTTCTTCATTGTTGCGACATCATAGACCTTACTGAGTTTGCATCCTCCTCTACGTGCTTGGGAGAACCTTGATTGGGAAGGTGATATTACTTGTTGATTAACGTAGCATAGTGCTTTTGTTATTGTTCGGTTTCTTTCCTTTGTTCTCTTTATCACATTTTCTATATCGTGGCTTTCCTCGCTGTCCATGGAGGTGGAAACACCAAAGTGGGGGTTTGACTGAGGTAAACCCCTATACAACACAACATTTTCCCCCCCTCTTGGCTGTGTGTAGGTGTACATGTGTGTGGAGCTTGCTGGTGGGCTGGACTTTCAGTGAGTTGGACTTTGTCACCTTTGTCTTCATCTACTTTCTTTACCATCTTTATAGTTATTTATCATACTTTATTATTATGTTTAGTTCATTAAACCTCATTTACTAAGTTGTCATTAGGTTTTTTGGCTTCCCACATTGTATTTCATAGTTTTTGGCCGTACAGACGCTAGTTCACTAGAGAGACGCCAACGTGCCACACTGTTGTCCTTGACCCGTACTGCCATCCTTGGGCAAAGAGCTGTCTGAGGTGCAGTTTGGATTCTAGAAACCGGCTCATCTAGTCCCATTCAAGTTTCTGAATCTATAAAGTGATAAAAGTTCTTGAGAGTTTTCTTTATTATCTATCCTTGACCTAAACACCCGCTTAGCTTGAGGTAAGTTAGGGCAGCCCTTCGCTCTCGGCTCTCCATGACCTGGAGCCTTGGTGTGGTTGGTCCCCCTACCTTACACTAGGTACATGGTATTTGTTTCTTGATATATTTATGATTAGTTAGCTATCCAGATGATTGTAAAATTCTTGTAAATATTTTGCAAGATATCTTCTCATAACAATAAAGGAAGTGTATGGGTATGTTCTTAGATTATTGAGCAAACTCATTTAATATTTTATATCTATAGTTTTTAATGTATGTTTAGATCCAGGCTTGCTTTGGCACTTAAGAGAATCCAGTCTTTTGTAGTGTGTTGATTAATGTATCACCTTAGTTTTAGCTGTTACATGTTTTTGTATGAACATAAAGAATTCATTTCCCAACTAGATAAAGACATTGATCTTTTATGAGATTTCTCCCCTATCATCCTCAACACACTTAAAATACATCAACTTAAACATATTTTGGTTTTTATTAGTTTTTATATTCTACTGTCATGTTTGGATGTCTATAACATTTAAGGAGTTATCACAAAACACATTATCAAATATCCATATGGGTAAAAGTACAAAGTGTCACACTTTTATAAAGGAAACAACCAACACCGATCCAAATTTTAAACTTGAAAATTGCTAAAAAGTAGTATATGTGTTTTGAATTTTGAAATGGTGTAAACTAATAAAATGTGTATTTTTTTAGTATATTTTACGTTTATATTTTTTTGAAAAAATTAAAAAATTATATGAATATAGTTTTTATAAATGGACACTATAATTTAGTTGCTGATAAAATGTTAAAAAATGAAGTTACATGAGACGTCGATCTGTTTATAGTAATTTTTTTCCTTCAATTTTTTTTTGTGTATTTATAAATTGAAACTTTAGTGCATGGATATATTGTTTTTTCTAATTTTGATAAATGTATATTTTTAAATACATATTAAAATGAGCGTGTTAAAAAACAATTGTTTCCATTAAGCATCAACTATCATGTTAACTATTTATCTAAAATAGAAAAAAATATGCAATCTTGATATAGATTCTTTTATTAAGTGTATCATATTTTTTCAAAATTTTAATAAGTTTTAATATTTTTTCTTGGCATGATAATCAACGCAATATTTTTTTGTTGATAGTCCGTTTTTAGTAAAAAATAAATAAATAATAATTAAACTATTAATATATATTTTTGAAAACTACACTTATGAATCTACAAAAGGGTATTTTAAAACATTTTTAAAAATATGTTATTTACAAGAGGAGTTGTTGAAACATCAAGTTTTTTAAATTAATTTAATTTTAGAAAATTGGCCTCAAAGTGGTGCTACATATGTATTTAGCCAACAATTTTAGTTGTAAATGTTGTAGAAACATCTAACTTAGCTATAATGAATCTTACTAGATCATATGTTTGACCAAAATTGATATTTAGTTAGAAATACTTAAATTCACTTGTGATGATAAGTTGGTCAAAAGTGTGACACAACTTTATACTTTTACCTTGCGAATGAGAGTCTTCCTTGAAAAGCCTCTCATAAAAGTTTTGAAATAAACCCTTAACCTTTTTTGGACTAATATGCACACGACCAAAATTGTCTTCAATGACTCCAATATACTCCTTATGTTTATAGTTTAGAAATTTGAAAAAGTATTTAGAACCTTTGTTTCCCTCCTTAACCCAATGTAGTCTAGCCCTTATTTTAGCTCCTTGCCCCCTATAAGAATCATTTTTTAAAAGATGGGTTTCTAAAGAGGCTATAGAAGATTGTAAAGCGATATTGTTAGGATTAGCATTGAGTAATTTCCTATGGTGTTCAAATTTCCCTTGTAATGATTTTTCCTTATGTTTTTGTTGCTAGGCTAGTCTCTTACCAAAAGCATGAAGAAATTCAATGCATTGAGAAATAACCAAGTGCTAGCAATCCCTATAAGACCCCCCTTTGTTTGGTTTAGGTATAGAATTCCAAATGCCAACAAGATTAACCACACATGTCATGTTTTTTAATGAGAAGTATTAAGTTTATATGGCATATTTGTCTTCACATTGCTATTATCATTTCTTAAAACTCAACAAAAGATAGGAAAGTGATTTGAATGGGTAACAGAATAATCCACTCTCACATACAACCAAAGGTATCATGGATTACATGTGAGTTAGGAGAAATGTAAATTCTATCAAATCTGCTCTACTTTCTATCATCCCCAAATCTGCAATTAGACCATGTGTACCAATTGTTGCCATGATTGGAGGTATTAATGTGGATTGGGTCAATCACCCCCACAAAATTGTAATAAGATAACCATTTATCAAATTCTTCACTGCTTAACTTAATATGGCTTTTCCAACTTCGGTCATTATGGAATTTGACCATATTAAAATCTCCTCCTATAATCCAATCACCATTAGGGAGGTTTTTAGACATCCAATCCTACAACTCACTTATGTCTTTCACTATGTTAGAAGCATAAACTGAGCAAAACCCAATTGGTTGATCATTGATAAAAGTCAGGGTCCACACACAATTATGTGACAGGTCCTCTCCTTTATCAATGACAAACTTATTAATCCAAGAGGCTAAACCAATAATTATTCCCCTACCTTCTCTATGCGACACATGAAGAAAATAATCATTTCTCCATATGTTGGATAGAGAACAGGTAAGGCAGGGACCAACAAACTTAACTTCTCGAAGAAAAACAATATTAGTTTTCCACTTAGCAATCTCATCTTTTACTCCATATTTATGGCGAGGGAGAGAAATCCTTCTTATATTTCAAGATAGAATTCTATAAATCATGGTAAAGAGGAGAGTGATTGGTCATCCTTTTGTGGCAAAACATAATAACAATTAGCTACTAAGATAGAGTGATCAAGTGTGTCCGAAATATAATTAGTAGGGGATGGGGATCTTGATCTTTGCCTTGTAGGAGTCTGGTTACAAGTATTTGACTCAACATTAGCAACAATAGGAGACCTAGACCTTTGTCTTGCATAAGAGGGGTGAATAAGAAGATCGATCCAAGGTCTTGATGTTAAGTTATGAAGAAGAGCGATGAAACACTTGGTGATCAATTACATCACTCTTCCTAACAACCCACCCAAATAGTTCTTTTCTTTTCCTTATTACTCTGCAACCATCCTTCATCACATCTTTAAAAGAAGAGGCAGTGTAATCAAAATCCTTATTATTTTGTGTATCTAAAGGTGTTTTGGTCAATCTTTATGCATGAGTTGAGTCTTTAGACATAGTGGGAACTAAAGGTTGGTTCTCAACCTGTTGTTGACTGGACTGAGTTAAAACTTGTGGATGTGCCATTCAGTTCCTTCTGGTTGGACAATCCCTTATCAAGTGACCTTCTTGGAAACAATAAAAAAAATATTAGGCTTATTTAAATAAACTAATTGCTAGAAACACTCAAATCCTAGGCCAATAAGTTTGATATTTTTTGATAACTAATTGTTTAAGTCCATCTCAACACAAACCCTAGGATGTACCCTTAAACTAGAAAATTTATCAGAATTATTTTGCACCAGATAACCTTACCCAATTGAGCCACTATATCCCGTAGAAAGGGTTTGAAGGCAAGATTCAAAAATAGGAGCTCCACCCACTTTGGGTATCATGATCTAGAAGGCTCTTCTGGATGAAAATCCAAAGCCCATGCTTGTAAATAACATACTTGTCCACAAATGACCCATGTTCCATATTGTAACACTACTTGAACATGTTCTACATTTTTCATTTTGTATGACACATAACCCTTTCCTAAACTCCTAAATGCTTCAATTTCCCAACCCTTGTTTTCCTGGTTTACTTTTGCCCAATTACAAAAAAATAATCAAGATGGAACTCTTAAAAAAAACAAAATGACTGATTTGTGTTGACATTCAACAATGCAATCTATAACATCATTAGGGAGGAGAAATTCTAAAGTTTTACCTGTATCTTCCCCATCTTGTTCTTCCATTTTCGATACCTCTTTGTCTCCATTCTCTCCTGAATGATTATTCTCAACTACAATCGAGTCCCCATTTTCATTACACTTAACCTCGCCTTTTCCATTTGACTAGCATTAAGACCTAGCTTAGGACCCTCTACCCTATCACGACTACTTCCTAAATGTCTAGCTACGACCTTTATCCTCATTCCTCCCTGAGCGGCGATAGTAGCCACAACGGTTGGGCATGTGAGGGTTTTTTCATTGTTCTCCTTCACTATTATCGCTCGTTGTTGGAACTCCCACTCTTTTCAAATTTACCAACTTCTACTCAAAATAAAATAAATTTTATTATATTTTATTATTATACCATTTCCCTAATATATCAGATTGGATGATCCAAGTTAAATTTTTTTCCAAAGATCTAAATTTTTCTAAAATATATTAAAAACAAATTAAAACAATAATAAAGAAAAGGATGACACTCAATTTATTTATTTTTTTCTCATTGTTACTCCCGCGCCTTTTTTTTGAAATACGATGTTATAGAATTTGAAGGAAACCCAAACAAAATAAGGTTTTACGGACAAATGAAACCCTCCGGCCTTTCGGTAGAGATGTAGCTGAATATTTCACATATATCTAAGGTTCTGATTATTTTTAGTTTTGGAAAAAATTAAATCCTCTTCTTAGGAACCAAAAGATGGATGATACCATGGCGGATTGCTCACAGAATGCTTCTCCAACAGAAGCAATTGTTGCCAACGGTGGATTACAACCGCAGCCCCCTTTGCTTACTTCAAGTCAAAAAATACCAGTTGCAGGTACAGGGAAATGTGATTTTTGATTGGTAAATTGCCTTTCCAGGGTGTCCTTCGGCAGGACTTGTACCTGGTCTCGATCCTTAGGGCATGCCATATCTAATGTAATTTTATAGGATCTGGCATTCAGCGTTTTGCACATTTAAGCATGCAACATGTCTGCTGGGAATTTGAATGTAGGTTTTCACTAGGAAATCCCTGATAATTTACCACTTGAATTCATTCATTTGACCTGTGAAATATAAATTAACTCCGCAGTTTTATTTTATTTATTTAATATATTTAACTTGATAGATTCCCCGAGCTCCATAAACATTAGTTTAAATCTCATGTCAAATGGGCTGTACACTTGCAGATTAGGGTAAAATGTAAATTACTTTATCAATTTAATTTGATTTTATATTATTTTGTTAAAATTGGTAAGTTTCAGTTGCTGGGTAAGCTTGGACTTAATGTATGTTACAATTGAGAGGTATCTCTTATTGAAGCGCCTGTAGCTTGCAAATTGGAGTGATTTACCCTATTATAATGGTTATTATGTTTTAATCATTTAGAATGGAAATTGCGACACAAAAATATTTTCTGTGATGTCCCTTAGCACTTGTGCGTAGCTTCATTCACTTGGATAATTTACCCAATATTAACATTTAACATGTTTCTATTATTAAGAGTGGAAATTCTCACACAAAAAACATTTGCCGAAGCTCCTTTGGATAGATTGTGTAGAAGCTTTTGTTTAAAATTTTAAGTGAGTTACCTCACTCAGCATACAGGGCTTTGACAAACATTTTCTTTTTTGTTAGCAATTTTATTATGTTTTTTTTGCGGATTTGGATCCAATTCTTTGCTATGGAAAATTCCATTATTTTTAGCTTCAGCTTTTCTCATTCCACAAAATATCCCCAAGAATTATGTCAACAGCTTGGGTTTACTTTCTTTGTCTGAAGTGCTATTGTGATTGTAACATAATTTGTATTTGTAAAATATTCAAACTTTAATTTGAAGTCATCTTGCGAGGTAAACCTTTAGAGTATATGTTGGCCACCGCTAAGTATATCTCTATTGTCAAAGTCACCCAAGACTTGCATGTCTATTGATATATTTTATGCAATTTCGACCCTTAACATGTCTTTTTTGGTAGCAGTTTTCACACTTATCATGTCTTCTAAGGCAGCCATTTCAACAACTAACATGTCTTCTTAGGGTTTAATTAAGAGATTTGTTTTGTGAGCTCCAATGATTTACTACTTAAGATTGTTCCATTGAACAAGATTGTCATAGAAGTATTTTTATTTTATTTTTTGGGAAAAATGGGGAAAATTATATAAAAAAACCAAATTACATATCACAATTCAAAGGTTTTCAAATAATGAGAGCCATAAATAAAGCAAAGAGACAAAAGACCTAGACGGGGGTTGTCACAAGACCATCCCCAACAACATTTGAAAGAGTACATTAGATAGCCAAGAAATCAGAAGATTGAGGTCTTCTGAAGAGCAAAGCTAGAGCTGGTAAGATGCCAAGTAAATCAAAGAAGCCACTAAGTCTAGAAGAAGACTTGAGAAGAGAAGACACTAGAAGAGCAACAATCGTCAAACTTATGTTGGCACAAAGGTAGGGGGAGATCATCTGGAGAAATCATTCTAAATGCATTAGATAAGTTGAGAGGCTTTGTTAGGAGGAAGACCTGCACTCAAAAAACTTTCTAACTTCAATTCTCTTAGTAGCCCACTTGGCAAGACAGTTATCCATTGAATTCCATTCTCTAGGATATGAACAAAAGACATAACTTCAAACTAAGGAGTTAGATGAAGCATCTACTTAACTAAAGTAGCAAGCCTCAAGGAGGACTCATGAGTTCTTTATTCAGAAGAGAAACCATGATTAAGGAATCAAATCAACAAATAAATTTCTTCTAGCCCATCTCACAAGCTTTTCCAAGAGCTAGAAGAGTAGCATGGCCTTCCATTTGGTTATTGGTATTTATCCCCATACCAATAGAGAAGAATAAAATTTGAAGACCCATCTCTAGCACAATCAATCGTGCCAATCCTAATAGCACCAAGATTGCCACATGAGGAGCCGTCAACATTTATTTTGAAAAATCTTAACGCGGGAGGCAGCCATTTACCATTTCTATTCACCTTTCTAGGAGCTCAAGAGGGAGGACAAGGGCACCAAGAGGGAACACTAGCAAAGAGAAGTTCTAAGGTTGTTAGGATTCTCAAATTAGAGGGAAACAATACTTTGTTCAAAGAATACTTAGACAAAATGGCCTCTTTGACAATATCAAAAGCCTTTTGCCAAACTTGAAAAATCAAGCTTCAGTGACCTTGGAAAATTGACAATTTTCAACCATAATTGCCAAAGGATGAAGGAAGGCCAAGGTCCCAAGCAACACTTAGAAAACTAGCCATAAAAGGTTTTTGTCCTAGGCTTGCCCAAAACTCTTTGCAAGGAGGTGACATGAATGGAAGGACGTTCTAGAGTTGCCACAATTTTTTCCACATGCCAATGACAAAAGGACAAAGAAAGATAAGATGAGCAGCAAATTCTTCTATAAAACCACATATAACACATTTTGAGGGCCCTTGAACTTTTTGAATATCTTCCTAGGTAAGACATTTGTTTTGACTAAGCAACCAAATGAAGAAGTCACATTTGGATCAATTGAATTTATTCCATATTTTCTTCCACCATGGAAACTCTTTGTTCTCACCATTGTTCTTGATAAGGGACTTGTAACCAAGGTTCACTGAATAAGTACCTTTAGGATGAAGGCTCCATGTGGGATCATCATCATCCTCAAGAGTAGTATGGCTGATCAACAAGAATAGAGGACAATATATCTCTAGCTTAAAAAGAACCTTTGTAGGCCATACACTATAATCTTTCCAAAGACAGGTCATGGCATTTCCCAACACCTGAAATCTCTTGAAGTCAGCAATTGTGGTCCATCTTGTAGCAATAAAATCTTGATTCATTGGCTGGAGGAAGGATAAGAGGGAGTGATTGGAGGGTGAAGATCCCAAACATCATTTTAGAAAATAGCTTTCTTCCCACTTTTAACAATCTAGAACAACCCTTCCTTGAAAAGTGAAGCTCTAGGCTTAATTGTGTTCTATATCATCGATCCTTTGCCAATGACACTCACTCTGGGGTTCTCAAAAGCAACAATTCCACCCAAGTATTTGAAGTTAAGAATTCTAGCCCACAATTGATCTAGCAATTTACACCATCTCTAGTATAGCTTAGTAGCCAAGGCTTGGCTATTGAGAACAGCACACAGAAGGCCTAGGCCACCATTTCTTTGGGATCTACATGCTTGATCCTAACTAATAAGGCTCCATTTATGTGAATCTAGGTTGCCTTACCAAAATAATTTCTTGGATAGAGCATTGAAGTCATCAAGGATGTTCTTAGGAGCAAGTAAGACAAAGAATCTATACATGGGCAAAGCTTGTAGGACATATTTTAACAAAGTCAAGTAGATTGCAAAAGACAACCAATGAAAGGTCCAATGGCTGATCTTCGATTTGAATCTATCACTAATTTGTCTCCACTGTTCCTTTTTAGGAGTAATAACAAAAAGAGGAATGCCAAGATAATCAAAAGAAAGTTACCTTATGTTGAAATGAGGAAGCTAAGCTATTTTTTGTCGGATAATGTGAGGAGTATTAAAAAAGAAGATGTTGGGCTTGTTCTCATTAATTTTTTGGCCCGAGGTAGCCAAGTAGATGTTTAGGACTTTCCTAAAATTAACTACTTCCTGAATCTTAGCAAATCCCATCAAATCCGTGTCATTGATGAATTCAAGGTGAGTAAGAGTTAGTACACTAAGCAATGACCAACCATGAGTGTGTCATGTCCCTCCCATGTCTCTTAGCTGAGACTTATAATAATATAAATAAAAAAAGTGTTTATCAACACTATATTTATATTATATTATCAATAATAATATTAATGTTGTTTAAAAAATTAGAGTTTGAATTTCTGAGTCTTCTAGGTCGGTGCCTTAACGGATTTAAAAATCAAAGGAGGTTGGCTTCACTAGGATCATCTCAACGGGTATAAAGGAGCACTCTTCTCCTCATTTTCAATCACCATATCATTTATACTTTTGTTGATCAAATTCGCACTTTCAAATCAAGAATTCAAGTACAAAACCCTTTGAACTCCCCTGTGAGGTACTGGATGGAAAACCTACCTAATTTTCTTGGTGCCTTCCTTCAAAAGTCACAAGCTGGATTAATTTGGTTAATTTCTATTGTTTCAAGCTAATACATTTCCAGATTTCATCATTAACAAGCCAATAGTATTTATGATTGCCTCTTTAGCAAGCCGAAGACGTCATTGTCCAGATTGCACCTATCTAATCAAGCCATTTGCAAAACAAATCCAAAATCACTTCACCAATCATGGTTAGAGTGAACTTGAGTTAGATTAGTGAACACAATCAGGGGTGATTCCATAAGGTGATCACAAGCATTGAAGGGCAGTCACAACACCAAGTGAAGGATTCCGAGGGGCTTTAGATGCAGGAAGACCAAGCAGATCCATAACTGAGCCCATGCATTTAGAGTGAACCCGTCATTATTTAGTTCACTCCCAAACACACCACAAAATTAGGAGGGAACTTGCACTTGAGTCATTGTATCGCACAACTAGCTCAACATTGCCACCAAGTTAGAGTATATCCAGTTCAGATTGATCTTGATAATCAAAAGACCATTGGAATCAATACGTATTTACTTTGTGAATTGAACTTCTTCGTATTAATACAATCATTGATGAATAAACTCAGATTTGGGTTATTTGACTGTCCTCTATGTATCTTGATTGGTAACCAGTCTTGGTTTCTTATTTTATTGCTGAGTTTGAGTACCTTGTTGTGTAGCTTTAATAATCAGTTGCCTACAAGCAGTGCCTAGTAAACATTTTAAAACAAATTCATTTTAGTGTTTATTTAATATTCTTGAAGGCAGATTCAGATCTCAAACTAGTTTTCAGACCCAGAAGGTATTTGAAATAAACTTGGTGGGCCCTTTGGACCTCAAATTAGGTCAATAAAATTCTAGAATTGATGCTTTTTTTTTGTATTTATCATACCTGTTGTATAAAGTATTATATTGTGCATGGTAATTTTGGATTAGAATACACATGGATATTACAGAATGTAGCTTGAAGATTTCTATTTCTATAAAAGGTTTGTGCACGCTGATGAAGAGGTAAGGCAGGATGGGATTGCCTTGATGAAACCCCTTGGAAGCTGAGAAGAGAGGGGAAGGAATACCATTAATCAACACTAAGAAGGAGAGAGAATCCACACAACTCATCCATTCAATCCATTCCAGATAAAAGCCAAAGGCCATAAGAATTTTCTTGAGGAAAGACCATATCATAAGCCTTGGACATATGCAACTTTATAAACATAGCCTTCTTCTTAGAGCAAGACATAGAATGGATAATATGTGTGCCTATAATTGTACCGCAAAGGATCTAGTGCCCTTGTGCAAATCACCTACTTAGAAGATACGAGATAGGTCAAGACCCACTCTAGGTGTTCAACAATAAGTTTAGTAATGATCTTATAGATGACACTGCAAAGAGCAATAGGGTCAAATGATCCAAAGAATTAGAACCCTCCCTTTTAGGCATTACATCCTAAAAGTTGGAGTTAAGTGCTTTAAGCATCCTCCTATTAGCATGAGACTTTTGAACAACCACCAAGAGATCATTGTAATGTATGCCCCTAAGTTTTTTTTTATTTTCTCTGTTTGCTGATGTTTGTTTTTGTTTTCAAATGCCATTCATTGTTTTTGCATAGATGATATAAATATAGCGTAAAGTACTGAAAGTAAGAGGAAACTAACTAGCAAGAAGACTTCAAGATGTGTATTTCATCTGATAAACATAACAGAAATTTTCAGACATTACAATTGCATATCAGTTTCAGAAAATATCATATCAGACCTGGAAATGATGCTCAAACAGCAGTATAAGGTCTTCAAACTTGCAATACTCTTCACCAAGAGATAGACCAGCAAACCCTTCACAAATTCAATGCCAAAGACCTCTCTTTCAGACCCCACGATGGCATAGGAATGGCTCTAACACAGCAGACCAAACTTCTGGAAAATCAGCTCAAATAGGGCGGCCATCTGAGTAGGGCGACCAGCTCTAATAATTCAGATTTTATTCAATAAATTCAAATGAATATATGATCTAGGGTGCCTTGATGAGGAGCTTCTATTGAGCCAACACCCAGAATGTAAACGCTAGCTGATATGGAGTTATGGACAAATAACCAGATTCTGCCCTGGGAATGTAATGCTCAGAAAATCACTGAAAACTGCTCAAAACCCTCAAGAACCTCTTTGAACATCGATGCCATAATCAGTCCCAACAAAACCAAGTTCAATCACACCAAACCCAATAAACAACACCTCAAAAAAATTAAAAAATCTTCATCCTTTAGTGCCAAAATACTGAAAGCCAGAATATCTGTGAAGCACCAAAGTGACTCCTGAGTGGAATTACACCCAACTGACTAGGGTGGATATCTCACCACCGAAACCAGCTCCTGAATGAAGAGGGTTTTCATCCTCAACACCAAACTGTAGACCTTTGAAGAATATCCAGCAGCATCTTGTTATGCAACCAACTTCAACATGAACAAATGAGACTCCAAAATGATGTTATAAAGAGTCAATGAGAGATTAGGGCAACCAAATTTGAAATTCATCTTCCCTCCAAAAATCCATGCCCTATTTGCCTTGCTTTTTAATTAAAAATTCATTCTTAACTTCACATATCTCTCCCTTGTCCCACTTATCTAGCCTTCTAAATTGCTTTTGTTGCTTTAAAAACACTTGAAGTCATTGAACAAGGTGCCAAGGTACAAAATGATGACCCATCCGACCCTCAACTTAAGTTATAAAATAACTTGATAAAACATCTCAAGTGAGGAATGCAAATATTAAAATAATCCGACCTTAGCATAATCAAACGCCCAAACTGGAAAGACACTGTTGAAAGTAGCCTGACCAAGTCCAGTTACTAGAAATAGACTTATTATTTTTAGTAACTATTAAAAATAGTAAATACAATGAAAACTCAAATTGGCATGAAAACTGATTTTCAAAGCGACTTACTATAAACAATAAGTGTTGAAATTACCCCCTGCTAAAAATAGAAAGTCCCACCTGAAACACTGAAAACCTCCACAGAAAGGACTGGCACTGAGTTCCTTTACCAACTCCATTTAGCCTACGTGAACTTTGAAATAGGCTAAAGGACATCTCCATTGCTCAGAGGCTAGGAGAGGACATTACAATCATCTTTCGAAATATCCCAAAATTCTTAAAATAATTGAATGTGGGAGCCATTTGGGCCAAGGGCCTTCCCTTTCTTCATTTGAAAAACAACATGTTCAAGCTCCTCAAGAGAAATGGGCCTCATAAGCATGTTTTTCATGTCTATGGAGACAAGAGAAGGAATGCGTTCTAGAATAACTTGTTCTTCCTCCATAGCCGTAGGGCCTCTCTCATGGAAGAGAGAAGAGAACTAGTGAACAACTTCCTCATTAATACCATGGAATGGAGATAGGTTTCCTTGACTAGAGATGAGAGAAGAAAGAAAGCTACCATTTTGCTTATCTTTGATTGAATTACAAAAGGAGGTATTCTTGTCCTCTTTGCGAAGCCAATTAATTCTCAATCTTTGTTTCCAAAAGATCTCCTCCCTTAAGAGCCATTCATTCAATTCCTTTGATAAGAAGGATACCTAAAGAAGATAATCCTTGGTCATACCTTTTCCTCCTTAATTTGATTAGTGATGCTATCCAACTCCTCTTGCACTTGTTTCTTTTTTATAGAAATGTTACCAAAATGCAATTTGTTCCATTGCTTGAGCTTCAACTTAAATTTGCAGGCAAGAGGTCACGAGGTCTAGTCTCCCCACCATCCCCATGGTATCGAAGGGCGTGTCGTGCCAGCGTCACCGGTCATGTGAAAAAAGTTTACCAGGTGCACTGCAGTTTATAGGGGGACGAATACCCGATCGATTCCTACTGTCTAAAAAAAAAGTTTTCAACTTAAATAAAAAAGTTGTTTAAAGAAGGAAAACATAGTTGTACCATAAGCAAGTTTCCCTTCTGGCTAGCATGCATCTATGCATTCATAAATTGTTTAATCCTTAAGCCACATTAGTTGAAATTTTAAAGGTGACTTTTTCACATGAGAAAAGAGAGGAATAAAACTTGATAAGCCAATGATCCGATCCCTTTTGATGAAGAATATTTGCTCTAAGAAACCAAATAATCATCAAACCAACATTTTGAGACCAAGAATCAGTCAAAATACTTTGAAGTAGACTCCAACCCCCATCGTTATTCTAGGTAAATTGACTAGATATAGGCTTAACATCCATAGGATTGAAAAAAGACACATTCTCTTGCAACAAAGAGGAAGATGGATTTAATTGATTAGAGTCTCCTAACTTTTCATCCAAGCTAAGAATGCTAGCAAAGTTGCCAACGATAATCCAAGGGAAAGAAGAGAATAAAGATTGAACAAATCTAATATGCGACCAAAGAAGAAGCTTACCTTGAAAATCAATAGGCGCATAGACATTGGTAAGGAGAATGGCTCTAGACAATTCAAAACAAGAATCAAGCATGGAGATAGAATGTCTATCGACCAATGACATGGAAAGAGAAAGACTTCGTAGATCCCATAAGCACACCAATCCACTTGAAAATCCGTGGGCCCTAATGCATTGACACTCACACGACTTTTCTAGATGCTAGAAGATATGGAGGTTATATCCTCTACAAAGGGCTTAGTTTCTTGAAGAAAAATGATACTAGGATTATGTTCATGTATCGGGTTTCAAACAACTTTTTGATGAGAGAGTTACCCAAACCCTTAGTATTCCATGAAAATAATCATTCATGGGGGGTAGAGAAGGGAGCATCAAGTGTACAAATGACATTGGATTGCACTAAAGATTCCCCAATCATCTTCACATTTTTGTGATTTTCTTACTCCTAGCCTTAGAACGTTTATCCACATAACTCTTTTTGAGTTTCTTTTGCTAAAGGCCCAAAGAAAGAGGAGTTCTCTTCTTAGTATCCTTTATTGAACCATGAGCCAAAGACCCCTCATGCAATGTAGCATTGACAAAATCCTCTAGAAGTACATGTGGCTACAAGAAATTCAACTCTCATGTTGGTGTCCATCTTCTTAGCTTCTTGAAGTAAGGTACATTCCTTAGGATGACAAAGAGAAAAAGGAAGGCTTTTATTCAGAGCCCCTTTCAAAATAGAAATATCATTAATATCTTCTAGGTGGAATGGATTAGCATATCGCCTAGATTTGCTCTAGGGGCCTCTGGGGGTTACTTAGCCGTGGATGAATTTTTTACTCAAACTTGTTATGGGTTTTTGCTCTTGTAGCATTCCCTATCGGATGATTTTGAAACCTTCCTCAATTGTTAGTCTTGATAGGAGTGAAACCCTTTGATCCAATCCCTCTACATGAGCTAGGGCGTTGCCTTTGTTGGGTTCTTTGACTCAAATTCTTTCTTTTGTAGCTTTTGCCACTTTTCTTTGGTCCAACACTTCCTTCTTTGTTTGTCATTGGTGGAATTACCTTGTCATTCCCTTCTGTAGTCTGTTCTTGTGCTAGCTCTTCCTTTACCTCTTATTGTGTCTTACACAACGTTTCGCCCTTTGTGTCCTTTATATTGCCAATTTATATAGGTAATGACTTGGACACCCAACACTCATGTTCATCCTTTGTTGCCATTTTGTTGCTTTGCATATCTTTTGCGTAGAAAGATCTACTTCCCCTTCATTATACATTTCCTCCATGGGTGCACTTTTATGGCCAAAGTCCTTAAGAGCCCCTCTCGCTTCATGTTCTACAACTTCCATTTCGTCCTCATCCTTTTGGAAGATTTCTTCTTCATTTGAGGATTACATAAGATCCTCCTTTCGTATATTTAAACACCTCCTAGTCTCAAGCATTTGTAGCCGCTCGAATTGCTCCCTTGGGTGCTCCATCTTGCTCATTAGTTTTGAGGCCATTTGGTCCCATTTCTGTATCTGTGCCTTTGTTTGACATTCTCTACCTTGCTAGGGGCTTTCCCAATTTGCTATTGTGCTACCACACAACCTTTTCTCTACAATTTCTACTTGTTTGGGGTCTTTGACTCTTTTCTGTACAAACTCATGCTCTATTGCCAACACCTATTCGGTCAACCCTTTAGTGTATTCGACTATCCTAGAGGGTCAGTGCTCTTGTGCCACTTGCTTCTCTTTTTGCTGCCTCTTTTCACACTAATTTCCTTTACAATGTATTCATTTTGGCTTTGTCCCCTTTTTGAGATAGGATTTACTAATAAATAATAATAATAATAATAAAATTAAAATATAAAAAGAAAAAGTAAAAATAAAATATAATATAGTTAAAATTTAATTAAGTTTAATGAATGGTCAAAAGGCACGAAATGAAGAGTTGTGACTCCCTTAAACATGAGATATAAGGGAGAGGAGTTCATTTGAAAAAGGGGGAAGATATAAAAAGGAAGAGAGCATATATATCAAGGAGGTATTAAGGGAAGAATAAAGGAATGGAAGAAAATAAGGAAGTGACTCTTTCAAAGGGCAGAAATTATGAAGGGTTGTACTCTTTCAAAGGGTGGTAATTGTGAAAGGTTGTGACTCTTGCAAAGGGCATACATGATGAAGAGGTGTGACTTCTCCCTTACATTAGAAGATATAAAGGGGAGAAGGTTTCATTTGAGGACATGCAAGAGAGATCAATTTGGAAAAATTATTTATTATTCTCAAAAAGGCAACAGTGAAGGGTGGTGACTCAATTCTTATGAAAAGTGGTGACTCCTTTACCAATAAAGTATAAAGGATAAATCATTCCAAGCATTCAAGGATCACTTATCAATCATCACTCACTAATGGATCAAATCAGCACTCATCCAATCATCACTCACGAATCCATCAAATCAATCATCAATTATCAAATCAAACAAACAATCAATCAACAAATCATCATCATCATCAATTATCAATTCATTCAATCAATCAAACATACAAACATCCATCATTCAAACATCAACTATTCAAGCATCGAAGGAGATCAGATAAGATATAAAAAATCTGCAGTCAGAAAAGCAACAACCTTTGGATTTAGTGAGTGGTATGCATCATGATGGAGTATAATATTATATATACCTATAATCTCTTATGTATCTCTAATATAATTACTAATGGGAATTGCTAATCTATTTAAGGCTCTTGTAACTATGATTTAATCTATTTGTTTCTCTATAAGCAATCAGGGATGGATTAGTAAGAAAACATGGTTGGGAGAGGCAGCAGATTGGTTCCACAATGTAAGCAGGCCACCCCATGTTGGATGGACAGTAGTTCCTGCCACTTGTAGGCCAAGGGGTGTTATGCCCGCTTTTGGGCTTAATTGCGATGAATAGTCTCTAGGCGGCCTATCGTGCCTTCCTGTCCAATCCTTGCTATGATTGGTTATTGGAAATGAAGCTGTCGATTAGATTCAATTAGGTGATGGTATTTATCTTAATCTATTTGTTTCCCTATAAGCAATCAAGCAGGGATTAGTAAGGAAACACGGTTGGAGAGGCAGCAGACCAGTTTCATAGTGTAAGTAGGCCACCCCATGTTGGATGGACGGGAGTTCTTGCCACATACCACACTCTTGGGCTTAATTGTGATGAATAGTCTTCGGGCACCCTATCGTGCTTTCCTCTCCAATCCTTACTATGGTTGGTTATTTAGCTTCCATTAGGGGATGCTATGTATCTTAATTGTTCATTTTCTCTTAAGTCCAATAACTTTTATATGATTTAATTTTAGAATACTATTTGTGAAATAAATTATATTGTTGGAATTGTTATTTTTTGGCAAAAATCACATATATCCCCAAAGGGGACATTACACAATCTTGGCTAGTAATCGTAGCTCTTGATTGCTCTCCTATGGCCTTCTCCTAAGCCACCTTCTTGTCTCATCCTCTACCTATCTTTGTAAGATGGAGAATAGGTTACTTCTTGTGTTTCTTCTACCTAATGTGTCTTTGCTTGAAGATTCCTCCACTAGTTGCCCTTGCACTTGATTACCTCAATTGGTGATTCTATTGACATCCCCTATCAAGAACTCTTCACTACGTGATTGCCTCTAATAAGTGATTCTTTCAACATCACCTTGCTTTACCTCAGCTTATCTCTTAGCTCCTTTTGAGTTGAGTCACAAACTCTTGTCGTCCTTGGCATGCCATTTCATCTCTTCACACGCTTTTTGCAACACACACTCCCCATGCCTTCTACCCAACAACCTCATGTTGGAAGATGTCGACGTTGCCTGCTACCCTTTTTCGCACCTTGTGGAAGGTAGAAATCTCTCAAGCTCAACTTGCTTCCTTTTGTAACCTCTTGTTAGCCTTTGTGTGCTTCCTTATGTCTTTGCCTCTCCTTCCTTCCTCACCATTCACTGCTTGCTGGTCTTTCGTTTGCCTACATCTCTAGGTCACTTGTTTTTGCAAATTCCTTGTCACAATCCTACTTAGGTAGCTTTATTGTGAAACCATTGTTGCAAGACCTCTACTTGCAAACCTACATTGTCCACCTTCCTTGAGTTGTCTATCGCTAGAGCTATCACCTAAGCTTTGACACCATGATGATGCGAATGTTGTTGGGGTTCCTAATAGAGGGATGCTTGACCGTGTAGCCCTACCCTTGACACTATGTACAACAAAAGAAAACAGATATGCAAGGAAGGAAAATATTCGTTTGAATGACTTGAGGGGTAAGGTTACATAAATACAATGGGGCTTAGCCCTATTTGACAATGCAGTTCCTCAACTCTTACACTCACCAAGTCTAGTTCATGGACCTGGAACTCCCTTTCCCTTACTCTAGCTACAACTAACTCATTGCCTTTGTGTGCTTTTGTAGTCTTCAACTTTCCTTCTTTCCCTCAACTCATTGTTTGCAATTCTCTCATTTGCTTGCAATGCTAGGTCACTTGTTGCCGCAAACTCGTTGACAGAATCCTACTTAGGCACCTTTGTTGTGAATGCATTGTTGGAAGACCTCCAATTGCAAACCTAGGTAGCCCACCTTCCTTGAGTCATTTGCTCCTAGAATTGTCACCTAAGCTTTGACACCATTATGATGCAAATGTAGCCAAGCTTCCTAATGAAGGGATGCCTAACCATATAGCCCTATCATAGACACTATGCACAATGGAAGAAAACACATATGAATGGAAGGGAAATATTGGTTTTATTGACTTGAAGGGTAAGCTTGCATAAACACAATGATTCTTAGCCCTAGTTTACAATGGAACTTCTCCGCTCCTACACTCGCCTACTCTAGTCTACAAACTAGAAATTCTCTTTCCCTTACTCTAGATACAATTTACCCTCCACCAATACTGATTGGCCGTCAAACCTAGCCCTCTAATTCTCAAACCCAAGATCAGCTAGCTTTTCAATTGCTAGGTTTGGTTATATGTGGGGTTTCAAACTTCTCGCTCTTTACTATTTTTTTTGCCACCCAATTCTCCTTGCTGCATGATTTCATATTCACCTACTCACCTCCTACATTATTTTTCTAGTGGCTCTATGTCCATTCTTATACTTGCTCAATTCTCCCACATGAATTGAAATTCAAACTCTTGTCGCACCTCTTGCGAATACTCCTTATTGTCATTCACCTGATGCACTTTTGCACATTTCCTTTGAACTTTATCACTTGCAATCTCCAACTTCTTGTTGCTTCTTTGTGTTTGGTTTTGCCCATTCATGCTCGCTCATGAGCCATTTTGTTTTCCTTATTAGCACATTGTTTTGTTTTCTCTTCCACTTTTCTTCCTTTTTCACTTTTGACGTGCATACCCCATTTTTGCACCCATTGTGAAATCTTCTCCATGTGCATTCCTTTGCACCTTTCTTTTCTCCTCCTTGTGTGTGTGACTTCCACTTGCATACAACCTCCAAATTTGTGCCTAAACTTGTGGTTTGGCTTCCTTGCACAGTTGTGCCCTTTTCCCTTAGGTTTTGTCTTGCATACTCCTTTAGAGTCAAGTCCCTTATGACTCTAGAAGATTGGACTTGATCTTCATTAGATACAAGTTTGAGGTTTAACTTGGGTTTCCCTTGCATCAATTTTGTGCAATCAGGGTCACTTTGGGGTGAATTCACTCTACATAGTGACCCTTTAGTATACATATCACACCGAGGGGCTTTACTTTCACCAAAGCCACCTTCAACACGCTCCTTGTCAAGTCCATTGATATATTTCACACAATTTCAAAATTATAAATAATTTTGGGGTAGCAATTTGAATAGTTAATGCATCTTTCGGGGTTTGAAATTGGGGCCTTTGGTTAGAAGGCCCAATTACATACCCTTTCTTTATCCCATTGTGTTGTTTTACCCTAGAGTTTGCCAATACATTAGGTTTAATTTGTTTTAAATGGGATTCTGATATCACCTAGTTTGATTTGTGCAAATAATTTGAAGTTTTAATTTGTTGTAGGTTATGTTGAGTAAATGTCTCAACCTTGCTTTGCTTTTAATTATTAATTGACAATTTGTAATTATCTTTTAGTTGTCATGAAAGTTGCTAAATGCAACTATGACAACTTGTAAAGTGTTTTTTAGTTATCAAATTAGAAAGAGCATGAAAAAGGGGAAGTTAAATGTGAGCTTGGAGAAGACAAGGAAGATTTTTTAGTTTGCATGAGCACATTACTAAAAAGTGGATAAAATCACAAGTTGGAAGAGAAAGTTTCTTATTTTTGTGATTTATGCCTAAATGGTTTTAGAAACCATTCTTGATTTGTGTTTTCTCTCATGCCTATATATTTAGTGCTTGAGTTGAAGGAAAGACAAGTTAATTTACAGGTTGTTGAAGCCATGAAGTGTTGCAGTGATTCAGAGAGAGAAGTTGTATTGATGTAACTCATTTGAAGGATTAATACAAGTCTTGGATCTCTTTGGGTGTGGAGTTTTTTCCCGCAAGGGTTCCTCTATGTAATTCTTGAGTTATGGTTTGCATTTATGTTGTAATCTATTTTCATCTATGATTTATTGCTATCAGTTTATTTGGATGCATAAAATTATCTACATATTTTCACTGTAAAGTTATATCCTGATTTTCAACAGGTTAAATGATTTGATGTATATTAGTAATTACTGTGTTTTTGGGAATCTTCTTGATAAATTTGAATTGAACTTTTGGTTTAGCTGACACATTATTATAGTCTCACAAGAGATTTTCTTAAAGCAATTTTATTTATAATATATACTAAAAAAGCTATGCATTTGTGGAAAATCTTCAAATGTTGGTAATCACTGTTTTTTAACCTTTTGTTCACAGTGGAGGTATGCTTGCAATCATCTAGCAGTGCTCGGGCAGAAGATGTTCGAGTCGCAGTTGAAAGGTATTTGTGTTATGATCTTATGTAACGTGCTGTGTTTTGTTTCCCTTTTTTTATAAAAAGTGGTTTTAATTAAATAAATATTGATATGTATATGTGCAGAAATATAGGGAAATATCAACTTGTCTACTACTATTAATGTGTTAAATGGTGAAGTGGAACTCCTGTTAAATGATTCTCTTTTGCTTCTTGATTGATATGTTAATTCTTATTGTTAGAAGTGCTTATTTCTGTCTTTCTACTGCCCTTCCCTCAGAAAAAAACAGCTCTGTGATTTTATAAACTCAAATAAATTTATGACTTGTTTTTGTTCAATTGAATTCTGTATTTGTATGTGCTTATCCTTAACTAGGGTTGCTAACTATAACTATAAGTAACTCTAACCTCCTAGTTAACTGCTTCCCTTTTTGCATTTCTACTTATTTTAATTTTTTTTTTTACTAGATAAAACATTTATAAGTGAGTATAATTTTCTCTCACTAACCTTTGCACTTCTTGTATAATACATTGACCACTGTTTATGAGATTTTTTGTAGCTATCATAAACCCACTTTGTTGTTTGTTATTTTAGTAATGCATGGAAAAAAGTTTTGGATGCTTGTGTTTAATATCAGGGTTTTATTTTCTCCCACTGAATTTTGTTGACGGTGTTGTATCAATGACAGGATTTACCAACTCCAAAAGTCATAACTGTTTGAAACATGTGATTTTATGCACATTCAGGATGCTAGAGAAAAGGAGTTTGACATACACTGATGGTCCTGTAACTATACCTGCAGATGATCCTTTTTTGCTGGAAAATGTGCGCAGCATTTACATATGTGACACAGGTGAATTTCAAACTGGAAGTTGTGATTATGTCATGATGATGTTTGCCCATAATTCCTAAGATACTTATTTCTTTATGTCAAAGGTTATGAAAATTCATGTTGTAGCTGTATGAGAACATGTTAGCTCTTTAGGTTTTATTTTTTGTTTTATGGTTTTCATTGGTTTATTGATTTTTATTTTCTTTAATACATTCTGCAACATAGTTTATGACAAAAAAGGATATTTGCAAATTTCATTGCTCATAATGATCTTATAATTTCTCTTGCTGCTACAGATGGGAGTGTGGACAACCATGAAATACATTTGTTTTGGCAGGTTACACCAGTAGTGCACGTTTATCAGGTGTCAATTCTGAAAGACCTCTCGATATTTAAAATTTTATCTGTTGAATATGGCAAGCTATTTTTTATGGTTGCCGTATACCTTAAGAAATTTGATGTTTCTGTGCAAATATTATTACATCTGCATACACAAATCAATATGTATGTTTGTAACCAAGGGCATCATTAGGTGCTTGAACTCTTTGATCTACACTTATGACCATTTAATATCAAAAACATGGACCCTGGTCTTAATTAGTACCTTTGAACTTTGGGCAGCTTAATGAAGAGGGACCTGGTGAGGAATTAGAAGGCGAGGATTCAATATCAAGTTTTCAAGAATGGGTTCTTCCTGCAAAAGAATTTGATGGGTTGTGGGCAAGGTCTGGCAATGTAATCAGCCATTGGGTCCTATGGACAGTCAAGAGGTATATGATTTCAATGATTTTCTAATTCATTGGTACGATTTGATGACTACAGCTTGATTTATGACACTGGTCTGAAACAACGGTTGCTGAGATATGCTGCAAGTGCTCTTCTGTTCTCCGAGAAAGGGGTGAATCCGTGCCTGATATCATGGAATCGGTAATTAACTTAATCTCGTTGGTTTATAGTTTTCATTTTCAATCTCTGCTCTTAAATAGTATTACATAGTATTACACATCAGCTTTGGCTATGAAAGAGAACATTTTACCATAGGAATTAAATTTGAATAATGGGGGTTTACAAGGGTTCCCGTTTTAGTGTAAAATTATTTATCATGTTTCCTCTCATAAAGTGAACATTTTATATATAAGCCTTCATTGTAGTATTAATCACCAATCAGTGTAAAATTTAAATGCAAGTAACATATAGATGAAGTTATAGTACAAAGAGTACATTGAGTATAGTAGAAACTGAACCTTAAAGATCAATCACAACCTATAAAGTGAAAGGAAAACTCACAAACTGGATTGTGAATACAAGTGACACGCCTACATGAAGGGCTAGAAAATGTTCTCAGATTTCAAATTTACAACTCTTAATACATAAGCCTTTTCAGATTTTCTTTGTTGCTGCTAATAATCAGCTTAGACTGTAGTAAGTAATGTTTCACCGTTTATAATGTTGGCGTTGATAATTGAACTCTCGGAACACCCCAAGGATCACCTGCAATCAAAACATCCTATCACAGAAGAGAAAAGCTACTGATTTGCAACGAAGATTGTGATTTCATTAGATGTAAAAATGATAATTATTACAATATACAATGAAATCCTTGTTATAAAGACAAGGATGAAACCCTAGATAGGATTTAAAAAGATAATGACATATGTCCTAATCCTATGACTTGAGACAAATAAAACATGTGATCTAAGTAAGCTTAAGCATGATAGAGTGAATAGGACCTAATAAGAAATAATTAGGTGATTTACCTTTTTACACTAACATTCAATAGGTAACAGGGACAATAAAAGTATTGTGTTTTAAGGCATTATGATTAAATTGTCATGAAGGATAAATGACATGTAAGTCAAATCTGTTAGTAATTTATAGAAGCTGAACGTCTTCACTGAAATTTATGAGGTTCAATGTGTAGAATAAGTAGTCTAGGAAATGTGGTTTATTTAAGGTTAGGCTACGAATAACATGCTTAGTTCATTTCGTGAAGATTTTGATGGTCTTGTGTTGTCACCAAGTTGTTTATAGTATGGAGTAAACTTGAGCGCTTCTTACTTTCTCCATGTTTTCAATATCTATGTTTACTGTCCCTAATTTAATTTCATCAAATGACAACTGATACCGTAACCTTTATTTATTAGTTCTTGGGATTGATTTGAGATTAGGTGAGTATAGTTGAAGTTTGCATTTGGGCTTTACATTATACATGGTGTTGGCGTTTCAATTCGCACCTCTGGTATGTGAATTAGAAACAAACAACTATGCACAGATAAACTGCTCTTCGAATTAGGAGGGGAAGCTCCCTCTTTGCTGATGTTGCTTAAGAAAGTAAATTAAAATTAATTTGCCTATCTTTTTGTTCAGCTAAGAGCACAAGGTTATAAAACTCAAGCGCCGTAGCTGAGATTTTCTTTTTTGGAAGTTCAAATACGACTAAGCCTATGCTAATGACGTTTCTAGCTACTCAAGTAAATGCAGAGCATGAGAGTTAGAAATGAACGAGGAATGATTCTTTGACACAAATACTTAAACAAACTTTATCCCAACGCACATCTACTGAAATTTCAATGCAAGCTGAAATAAAGATCATATAAACGTAACATATAAAACGGAAATCTGAGACATTATATTAGGGCAGCAAAGCAGGCACAAGACTTTATTTTCTCAAATCTCAAGAACAAAGGATTACACTTTTGGGACAGCAGGATTGTAGCAAAATAGGCATATAGTTTTGCGATCAACTAGAATACATTGACACAAGTAACATGAATTGAACAATAACTTGCAGCTAGAAGAGACTTGCAAAATTGCTCTAACACTAAGTGAATTGAAACTAAACAACAACAACTTGCAGGCAAAATAGGCTCAGCAATTTGTTATCACAAGCACGGTTTCAAAAATAATGGGCAAGGCTGCCCTTATTTATACACAAGCAGAGGAGTAGGGGACCCTAAAATCTCCTTGCTTTTACAACTAAGACTTGCTAACATGCAAGCTTTATTTCTAAAACTAAAATAGGATAAGTATCTAACAACCTATGAAAACCTAAAAACAAGGAAAGTGCCAACTATTACAACTTGATATTTGCCCTTCACAAAGAATGGATAAGCATTGAGATGAGAATAGAAAGAAAGCTTCTAGAAGATTGCTGCTTTAAATCTCGATCACATCCGCCAAAAAGCAGGAAACTGTATCTCTATCAGGAGCATCAATACTATCAATAGCAAAGTTCTGTTTTTCTAGGATTTCTTCTCCTTCCGCAATTGATCTTAGAAAATCTTTGACCTCATTGGCTGCTTTCTTGAACCTCACTGACATCATGGAAATCTGACTCATCGTTTTGGCAACAGGATCACTGCCATCGCTGCCACGAACAACACTCTGGAACTCATCTTGTACTTCGTCAAGTCCAATGTAGGAACCATCAACATGACAATATCGACAAGGGATGTCTGAAACAAATTCTCTTATGAACTCGAAGGCATCAACAACCCTTTGTTTGTATGCAACAAACTCTTCAGGTATCCTTTCATAAGTTCTCACCTTGAAGAGGTGACATTCTTTCCATGCAAGGATTTGTCTCTTGTGTTCTCTTGAAACCATTGAGCCATATGCTGTATCTAGATCTGCAATGATGATCTCGTGCATATGCTTCACCTCTGCTATCAACTGTTCAAATTCCTGGATCCCTTGGCGTAAATCATGGGCATTATACCTTAGCTGATATATTTGTGCTAGGATCTCCATGCCTCTAGTGATGAATTCCTTGATCCATTCCTGTGTTTGCTTCCCACATATCACCAACCGCCTCAACTGCTGCTGATCAACTGATGTCTCTAGAACCTGGGGCAGCAATTGAGTTGCTCGTGAAGTGCCGTGAACAAGATTTGAAATGTATAACCCGAGTTGCCAGATTTCAGGCTTGAGGGCCGCCTTATCCTCTCCATCTTTAAGCACTCTATCTTGAAGATTCTGATTTTTTGCTACAACTTTGAACAAACTGACATTTGTATGCCTGGTGTTTTTACCAAGATTGGCCTTAACCATTATGAAATCATCCATGTCCATTTCATCAACATTTCTATCTTCTGGAGGCGTAGCAATCTCCATAATCATCTCACCATTTGGATTCTTTTCAAAATGAACTTGCTTCTTTGCTTTCTTTTTAGGAGCCTCTTGGTAAACGTTGTCAAGTTCATCAAAGTCTAGCTGATATGAAGGCCTCCTTCTCTTTCTTCCTAGGGAGCTCTCAAGCCAAGACGTGGTGTCTCTACTAGCTTCCTTGGGAGGTTCAGTTGCAACTTCTTCTGCTTCTTCTTCCTCCAAATCAATAGAATTGGAGAAGTCCTCAGTGATGGTTGAGAATCAGAAGTCACGAGCACCTCTTTTGCTTGTGGCGTTGGCTCTTCTGGAGTGACTTCTACTACAACTGTTGGCTGCTCTTGTATAATTATACCTGAAAAATCCAACCTTCTCTTTACATTCTTTGCTGTTCTGCTATCCTTTACACCCGCTTGAGGATGAATTACAGCCTTCATATTTGGTTGTGCTCTTAAGAAGAAGGAAGAGATGACTGCATTCTTGGCGGCTCTGCTATTGGAATAGCTTTCTTCCTTTTGTGACTTAAGAAAAGCTTGTTGTTCTTCATTATCTGGTTTGTCCTCTCTTCAACTGAAATGCACTCTTTGTTGGACCAATTGACTTGTGGAAGAGGTTGCTGCTCAATTTGATTCTGGGTGTATGTTGGGAGAAGTACATCTCCATCATCATCAGATAACCCCTCAATATCTTCTAACAAGCAGTCTTTCATTTGATGAAGTGTAAGCCTGCTGTTACTGCGCCTCCTTACCTCAAACTCATCTCTGCAATTAGCCCAAAAATCTTCAAGTGCGGGCACATGAGCATAGTTCTGACCAAGTCTGGATGCATAGACACCATGAGGGTTGTATGATCGTCTCTCGCTGAAAGGCTTGAGACCAAGTTTAGACAACTCATCACCCATCAACTTAGCATCTGTTGATGATCTACATTTGTAGATTCCCAACTCAAAAGGAAAACTGAAGGTGGGCTTCTTTCGATTTCGCAAGAAAGTGTGAACTTCATATACTTGCCTTAGGAATTTCATGAAAACCACTTCATTTGAAGGATACCTCGACAACATTGAGTGGAGCACTTGAGAAGCCGTACACTCTGATGTAGGTGAATGTAGGAAACTGAATGAACCAATCTGCCCACTCTGCCATTGCTGCCCTGGCAGTTGATGAAATCCGTACGTGCCACTCGTTGTCCAGGTCTCTCACCGTATACATCAGGAAAGCCTCATTTACCCTTTTATAATGATGTGTTGATTTTGAGAATTCCAGCTGAGGGTAATAGTTATAGACATGCTGCACATCTAGGGTTCCCACTGTGTTCAATCTTTTGAATTTTCCTTGAAAGGCCACTAGATAGACTAGATATGAAATCATGTGGAACTCATGAATTTTGAAGTATTCAATTATATGGTGATGAAGACTGTCACTGATCAATGTTGGCCAATCATAGAATTCTGTCTTCTTCATGATATGGGATATGATATAGAACATCCATGGCTAGAGTTTTGTAGCATTTGCTTGACCTGTGATTCGGTTGAGCAGGGCGATCATTATGGCAACCTCATCCTTGAATTCTCTACGTCCAATTTTCTTTGGCAAAGTTTTATGTTTTTCCCTCATCCATTTCTGTGCAACTTTCTTGTTGTATTTCTCCTTGTGCATTTCCCACAGCTTTTGACATTCTTCCATGGAGATGGTGACACTTTCAGCCCAAGGAGGTATTGAGAAGCATTTTTCAATCATGTCTGGTTTGAGACTGCAAATCATGGTATAGTATTATCTTGGTCTTGAATTCGATGGGATTGTATTCCATACTGAAAATCTTGAAGATTGACTGTGAACTTGACTATGTTTGGACGAGTTTTGCACAAACCCTAATTTTACCTTGCTGATTTTTCTTCTTCAAATGGACAGATTTCAAAAAAAATCTGAGATATGGGTTTTGTAGGAAATTTTATTGCAAGAGGACCTATATCGATCTTTTTCAAAAATTTTGATGGCTTGTTCGAAAAAGCAACAAACCCTAATTTCTGAAATTTTGACCAGAAAAATTGAGAGCTGGGTTTTGTGCAGAATTAAGTTTGAGAGCGACCCAATTGATCAAATGTTGAATATTGTGAAGGCTGATTGAAAAAGGCAACAAACCCCAAAATCTGATTTTTTTTTGAAAAAGCTGAGACTAGGGTTTTATTCAGAAGTATGTTTCAAGAGGACCTAGATGATCAGATGTTGAGAATTTTGAAGTTTTCTTTGACATGCATGGGAAAAAGCAGCTGCTGCAATTTGAAAAATTTCTTCAAAATTGTCTAGAATCAAGAACTGATATGACCTAGATCACTGAAAATTGAAAATATTAGCCTCCTCTTTGTGAAAATTGATGCCCTGGAAGAAAAAAACATAGAAAAAGAAGCCTCCTTGTGTGCTGATTTGAAAATTATGAAGAACTCTGAAAAATCAGCAAACTTTAGCCTTCAAATCTTTGAAATAGGAAATGTTTTGGTATTCTGCTCTCTTGCCTTGATCACTTGCAAATAAAATTATGAAGAATGAATGCACAAGGCTGCCTTAAATATTTTTTTTTAGATTGAAAGCTGCTTTCATTCCTATATTTAGAGTTGTAAACCCTAATTCAGGTGCATCGAACTTAGACACTTTTTCTTTTCTCTTGAAATTTTGAAAATTTTGTCTAAGGCATGAGAGTTTGGACGCCACCCTTGAGGGACTTAGCCATTTTCATGAAATTCAAACTTTTTCCTGATTTTTAACCCCATTTTGATTTTGATTTCCGGATGCTAGGTTGATGCTGCGAACTAGCTGAATGATTCATTGTGGAACCTGAGTGAATTTGACGAAGTTTGTCTGGAGGCAACTTTTGGTAAAAACTTCATCTTGGCCTTCAAAATCATGGGCACCTATCTCTCTCTGGGGTGCCCATCAAAACCGGTGTTAAGCCATTTTTATGTTCTTCAAGTTTCAACATTGTTTCCTCACCTTCAGATGATTTCGTGAATCCGGGAGCTAGACTGACCCAATTGACTGACTGCTAGATTGGTTGGGTAGTTTGATGAATTATGAGGAGGGTCTTTTAGAGATGATTTCTTCTGAAAATTGATTTCAAGCCCTCAAAATTTTGGGTGCCCTTGGCTACTTGGGGCACCTATGGCTTCCAAACTTAGTTTCTTTTTTGGATTTTCAACTTTTACACTTGATTTCTAATCTTCTGATGGATTCTTGTTTCTGGATGATTCGGAGCTCTGATTAACTGATGGTCGGACTTGTCAGATAGCTCGGAGGATTTTGAAAGGGGTCTCTTGGGAGTTGCATCCTCTGAAAGTTGAGTTTAGGGGATCAAAAGCTTGGGCGCCTATCTCCTCCAAGGGTGCCCAAGTTTTTAGACAGTTTATTTTTCACCTTTTGCCTTTGACTTCTTCATTTTCATGGTTTTGCCCCTCTGATTTGTCGGTGATATTTGATGACTGCCAACTATGATGAGCTTGTTGACGATTGTGTTGAAGAGTTGCTTCAAGTTTGAAGAATACATGCTGGAGGCCGTGACTGCAAATTCACTCATTTGATGCCTCAAAAACTTTTGCACCTAGAATTCCAAACTTAACCATTTTTTTGGCTCTTTTTCAACCTTCATTCTTGAAAACCTCATGTTATGGCCTTTGTTTGATCTGAATTTGCTGTCAGCTGACGAATCCGATGATCATGCCAAGATATTCATTGCGAAGCTGGCAGGATTTTGAAGAGATCGAGCATATCTGCAAACCCTAACTACTGAATTTGGTGCTTCAAAACCCTAGGCGCCTATCTCCTTTTGGGGCACCCAAGTTTTCATACTTAGAATATTTTCTGATGATTTCTATGATTTTGCATTCAGCTTCTCGGTTGAGACTCCTCCATTCAATCTTTAATTCCGGATGACTGGTTGATCAAATGGCTGTGTTGGTGGATCCACTGCGGAGCTGAGAAGATTTTGAACAACATTGTTTGGGAGCACAAACCCTAATTTCATCATTTGATCTCTTGAAAAGTTGGGTGCCTATTTCCTTCTAGGGCGCCCATGGCTGGCAGACTTAGTTTTTATTTTGTAATTTTCAATTTTCTCCTTTGTTCAACGTGCTTGCCTTTATTTTGACTGTTGGAGATGAAAATTTTCTAAGTCACAAAACTCTGGGGGCCTTTGCTTGGCAGGGGCGCCTGATTTTCCAGACAGCGAAAATTTTGTTATTTTCATGATTCACCAACTTTCATTCTTCGTTCCTCGTCCCTTGATCATTAGTATCGGCTTCTTCTATTCAGTGCTTGAATGTTTGAATCTGACACCTGGCAGTTGAATGTCCTCCATTGATGGCCTTGGAGCTCTTGAAAAAGCAAAATAGATCCACTAGGGCAAAATTGATCTTTTTGTGATTCTGATTGGACCAGCCTGTTGAGGAAGTATTTTGAGCCAATCAAAATCAGTTTGAACCCTAGAAGCCAAACTTTCTATTTTTAGAAAATTTTGCCAGCATCCGTTTCAAAAGAAACCCAAAAAAACCCAGAAAAAAGTTATATTTTTAGAAAGATTCTAAAAATAGAAATTTTCCTAAAATTTAGGGCCGAAAAACTGAAATATGGGTTTTGTAGACTTGGTTGCTTTCAGCAGGCCTAGATTGTCAGATTTTGAAAATTTTGAGTTTTTTAACCCTCATGCAAGACATGCAAATCCCCAATTTTGACCTTTTTTGACAATTTTAACAAGATTTTGACTCATTTCTTCAAAATGCCTAAGTGTAGCAAAATTTTTAATTTGGGGTACAACACATGGATTATCCAATTTTTCCATAAGGTGCCGAAAGCCAATGTTTGCTTACTGGTTCAAGTATGGGACTATTGCTTGAAGTACCAAATAGCAACATTTTAACAATTTTTCTTATTTAAATGACATGATCTTCCATACAAAATTTACTTTATGGAATTCAAATATTAGCATTTGGCACTTTAATTTTTTGGCTATATGATGTTACTAAATCCAATACTACATAAATTATATTTAATATTTAGTCTAACCTTGTAACTTGTGTGTTTTCTACAGTGTGAATGTGTCTTAGTTCTTTGTTTTTCATTTTGTGAGGAATTTTGCCTTTTTAACTCCTTATTTTCTCTGCAGTGTTATCCTCTTGCATGGTCCTCCAGGTACAGGGAAGACATCTTTGTGCAAAGCACTAGCTCAGAAACTTTCAATTCGGCTTAATTCAAGGTTTTTAGTCGTAACACAAATCTTACTTTAGATTTTTGTGCTTCATATAGTTGAGATTTGTACGAACTGATCTTAAAGTTTTCCTTTTTTTTTTGGCTTCTAAATTTAGATATTCTCACTCACAATTGGTTGAGGTTAATGCTCACTCACTCTTCAGCAAATGGTTTTCGGAAAGCGGTAAATTGGTATGTGGCTTAAGGTCATGGTTGTAAAGTGTTTGGTTATATTATTCTTTTTTAACTTGTGTAATCTTGTCTCTATTGTTGTTCATAGTTGGGTGTCTTCACCATTTATCCCAATTACCAGGATTCCAAATTGTCTTCATATTCTCATGTTTTGACACATATAGTGCACAAATTTGTGGACACACATACACCCCTATATAGGTACACGTATGTATGTAGGTACATGTGTATTACATGTATGCAACTAAGGAGATATATGAATTGATGATAATAGTAGTTTATGTTGTTTATTCAAAAAGTGGATGACTTATCCCTTGCTTGTGTGCTTGCATCTTAGTACAGGTTAATGAAGCTATATATTTCTGTGCTTACTTGTTAGTCTTTGTCTTCTATTTCTCAACATGCTCAACCATTTATTTTCTTTTGATTGGTAAACAAGGAGAGTTTATTGGGGACTCTCATCCGTTGATTCCAGTTTCCCTTTGGGCTTAAAGCCCTGGGCCTTGACACATGGCCCAAGCCAGTACAACAAAAACAACAAAAAAGCCAGTTATACTGGTCAAAAGATTAAACAAACTAAAACTGATCAATAAACAAACCAATTATAGAGATAAAAGACAAAATAAGCACTGCAAAACACTATGAAGGGGTAGGAGGGCCTTGGACCCATGGATTCTTTTCTAGATCTGTCTCTCCTTCCCAACCCAAGTCTGAACTGGGTTCGATGGCCATTTTGTCATTAATGATGGCAACAAACAGTTTGACAGTTGGCTCATTTAGTCCAAAGTACTCTGTCATGATTTCTGCCTAGGCCAATCTCCCATCAAGTTTCAGACCTCTGCTTCCACATTCTCTTGTTCCTCTATTTCTTAGTGGGTACACCTTGATCCCCAAATCATTAACCTTTCTTTCTTTGAGCATCATCAACAGATCCTTTCTCCAGTGGTTCCACTCTAGCGCATCTTCTTTGGCTGAGAGGATCTGCAGAGTCAAGTTTTTATTTATGCCTTGGTAATGAAGAACATTCATAGGTAGAAAGTGGCCCTTACGGATGCTCTAAATTTCAGTGAGCAAGGTCTCAGTGACCAACTATTGTGCCACTGAAGAAGCAACTAGAGAGACCATAGGAGGATTTGGTGCATGAGGTTCCCAAAGTAGGGAGAGGGGTAGGGGCTTTGAGTTGGTTTTTGAAATACCAACTGTTGTCATCCATTTCCAACTTCTTGGCTTTGTTATGTGCAAGGAGGATTAAAATTTTTTCCTACAACTTATTCATTTGATCCTCTATCATTTGAATTCTTTCTTGTACCCCGTCTGGCCCTTAAGTGGAATAGGAGGGGAATTAGTAGATTTCCTCAGGTTTGTTGGGTTAGCTCTAGCCTTCATCATCTCCTCATCTACTGTAGAGGAGCTGTTAGCCAACTCCCATATTGGAATCAGTTCCTCTCATTCAGGGATTAATTCGCTTTCCATAAGCAATCCACCATCCATAGAAAAAGGTTTTTGCTTGTTATTTGTGTGGCTTGATTAAACAGAGAGGCTTCCATGAAACTAGAGTCACTGCATTTGACTTCCAGCTTGCATATTTTATCCCAAAATTGAGTGGACTAAGTCTGCACTTTTGTTATTCCCCAAATCAAACAGCATGTCCAACCTATTAGAAGAAATTTGTCCACCAAAGGGCATGTTTATAAGATGCCCATCACTCCAGCAACTGTAGCCTGCCATGTTTACACACTTATATGCCCAAGCCTTTCTTTACTGTGCATCCTTGTAGCTGTACATTCTATGGGTGGTTGATTAGTATATTATACGAGTAACATAGTGATCAAAATGATGAGTAAAGGAAGAGCATACTGTGTAATTATTATTAAAATTTCCTCTAGCATGTACTTTGTCTTAATAGGTAAAGTGTACAGCAGACAAAGATGGGTGAAGTGAGACAAAATTTGCATTGAAGGCTCTAAAGAATGGGTTGAGGAAGAATAGGTTGAGGAACAAGTCTTATATTGGCGAGGAACTTCATCTTTAAAAAAAAACAAAAGAAATTGACAACTTATGCTCCCTATAAACATTAAGGGTGTGTGTCAGAGCATAATGCTTATTTGAGGATCCCATTTAATGTTAGTGGTCCTAAATAACCTTTATAAGACTTTAACTGTTAGATGTAGACCTAATATAAATATGCATATAAAAGAGTTTAATGATTAATCAATTAATTAATATAAATGAATTATCTAAATATTAATTAATTTATTAATTAACTATAAATTTCTTATGAAAAGGCTTGATAACTTTTCGAATGAGTGTGACTTACCTTTTCACCCTATATTTTAGGGAATCGTTATTATGGGATATGTAGAGAAAAAAATTGATTATGTGGGAATAATTTAATATTCACTATGGTCACACAAGAAAGGTTTTATGTGAGGTTGTTAAAAGAGCAAGGGATTGTTGAAACCCCCTGTTCGTACAAGTATGTATTGGTTTAGACATTGTCATAAGTTTATCATTATATAGGGGTTTTTTTACCTCAATGGTTTTCTCTACCATAAATCATTGTGTTTGTGTAATGTTTTTATTTAGTTTTTTGTTGTACATTTACTTTTTGTACATAATTTAATTATCATAGCAAAAGATCTAAGCTTTCTAATATAATAGTCTATGTTAATAATAATATTGGTAATTGGTAATTGAGATGATGTATCTTGGTGTTGCAAATTTCATTTTAGTCATGGAAATCAGAAGGGATCATTTAAACCAAAACCATTTGTTGAATCAGAGAAAATATGTTGAGACTATATTGCAGAGGTTTAGAATGCAGGAATGCAAATCTGTTAATGTTTCTAGTTTTGTTGGTTTAATGTTATCCATAGAACAACGTCTGCAGACAGAAGAGGATATAGAGGGTATGTCATGTTCTTAATGCAAGATTATTGGAAATCTAATGTATGTTATGGTAGGCCCTAGACTAGATAGTGCCTATGCAATGGGATTGTTGAGTAGATATATGTCAAACCTAGGCAAAGAAAATTGGACTATAGTGAAAAGGGGCTTTAGATATTTGTGTGGCACTTAAGATTATGCAATATGCTACAACGGAATAATTGAAATGGAAATATTATTGGATGTACAAGGATTTGTTGATAGTGATTGGGTTGTAGATATTGATTGTCAAAGACCTACAAGTGGTTATTTGCTCACTTTATTTGTTGGAGCAGTTATTTGAATGAGCAAGAGGCAAGCAATTGTTGTATTATCAACTATAGAAGCTGAGTACATGGCAATCACTCATGCATGAATGGAAGTTGTGTTCAGTTGTTGGTTCTATAAATATATACTGTGACAGTCAATGTGCAACCTGCTTGGAAAATAACCCTACCTATCATGCCTGGACAAAGCATAGTGATGTTTGGTATCATTTTTTTAGAGACATAGTTGACGACAAAAAGGTATTGTTGGATAAAGTTGATTTCTTGGAGAATGTTGCTGATTCATTAATAAATTCTGTGAGTACTGAGAAGTTTTCTTGGTGCAAGGATCAACGGGCACAGCCACCCTTAGCAGCTAATTTATGTATACTTGGCTACCTATTTAGATTATTCAACATGTCAGAAATTTGTTGGATATGTGTTGTATACTTTTCATGTTTGACACCTCTTATAGGCAATACACTCGTCCACATGGATTAGGGTTTTCTATGGTAATATGCCTATAAATAATTGCAAATGGATGATGTTTAAAAAGAAGTGGGAAATATTTATTGTATTGTGAACTATTGTGAACGGTTGAGTTAATAGAGTGAGTGCTGTTTTTGCTAGGTTTTTCTTTTGAAAGTGTTTCTTAGGGTAGAGAATCATGTTATTTTGTCACAGTGTGGTTATTTTCTTTCTATTGCATTCAATGTTCTGTTAGCATTACTTATATTGGTTTATGAGATTATTTCTCTTCACATAAGGTTGCCTTTTGCCTCATTGTATGCTTGCTCATTGTCCCAACTAACTTAGCCATCCATCGTGTGTCCATAAGCATTCCTGTGCTGTCAAGGGGCTGTTCTATTATAGCTTCCTAGTTCTACCTATCCGGGATCTGTCTGGTTGCAGTGGTGACAGTGCTTCTGTTTCATAAGCACTGCCTTCCTGCAGGCCAGGATTAGTTCTGTGGCAGCAAATGGTAGGATTTTGTCACATGAAAAGCATGTTTATGAGTGGTCTAATTCAGCAGGGCAGAAGAGGAGTCACGTGTCTATCTCATGTTGAAATCCACTGGAATTCTTCTTATGGTTTTCATGTGTTTAATATATGCAATTATTTTGCTAGTCTTGCTTCTTGCTGAGTGCATTTCTCTCCTGTTGTTTCCCATTTACTGAGTTATCTTCTGAGAAATATGTTGGAGAAACATCACCATTTTTTCCTTAAAGTTTTAGGATGTTATGACAAAGTATCTGTTTTACTTTTTTTCCATTTGTTTTTTCTTGCTTTTGTGGATAAATAGGAATAGCGTATTCCACACCAAAATTCTAATACAGATTTTGGATGCCATGATGCTATTATTTTAAAGTTGCCTCTCTTACTTTCTTGGAGATATTAACTGCCATTTTGACCATCTGTCATTTAAATTTCAATCTGAATTACAGGTGACAAAGCTTTTCCAGAAAATTCATGAAATGTTGGAGGAAGAGAACTATTTACTTTTTGTTTTGATTGGTAAGTATAATAAAGCCTTTTCATAAGTGTATTGATGGTAGTTCTGTCTTCTGCTCCAAGGAAAGTGGATTTGTGTTCTTTTTTTGTTTATTTTCAAGATGAAGATAAGTTGTCGAAACATGTAGAATAGGATTGTGTCAGGTTAAAAAGGCTACTCATATGTGATATGTGATTCATCAACATCAACATGTGCAATTACTCTCTTTTGAGCCAAAATGCTATGAGTTGTGGCTATATAAATTTGAGCACTAGATTTAAAGTATATTTGATTCTATGTGCCTTTGCCATGGCTTTCTGATGTGGAAGATCACCTTGAACTTCTCCATTTTCTAAATGTTGTTCAAGAAGTAAATGTGATATTTCTGTTCTCCCACACACCATCTTGCTGTTTCATTATGTAGATTGAAGTTTTTTTATAACAACACACATTACCCAAATGCCTAATGATGGGAGTTGGACAGCAGGTGAAGGATTTACATAAAATTAAAATGGAAAGAATAACCCAAGACAACTCTGTGAAAAACTGTTTGAATGTCTATTTCTTATTTGATTGTCACCATGGGAAATTCTTGTTTGAGAAGCACATGTACGAAGAACATAGTACTCCCAAAACTAGATACACGCATCAAAATTTAACTGTTCATTTCTTTCAAATGTTGTAGAATTTAGTCACACATGCATTATTTTATTTGCCATTAATCTATGAGCTCCACTTGCAGTTTTAGGCTTCTTGCTGATAAAGTGCACTTTAAACAGTTTTCAAGAAATAGCTTATTCAGTAGGAGTCATTAAAAAATACTTAGACATTTTATCCTTAAAGGTTTTAATGTTTTTTTTTGCTGGGCCTATGGAAGTATGTTGTAATAATCTTATGGAACAAGAAATGGCATCTTCCTCATTATGAGCGTAAATTTAGTTACCCATTTGGCAGGTTGAATAGATTTTCCTCTCTCGTAACTGTGGTGTGTCTGAGTTTAAATAGGAAATTGAAGTTCAATTCTTTTTTAGTTCTCCTTTTTAGATGCTATTTTAATATATTATAAAATGGATTCCTTGTTTGATACAGGGAAAATGTAAACTGTTACAGATGCTTAGGTGATGCCATGCACACAAATTTTGTTTAGTTTTTAAATTACTTTCAAGAGCAATAGGATTTAGAGGTAGTTGGTTCTGCGGCTTCTGATTAGAAACATACATATACTGATCAATGGGTCCTCATCAACAGATCACCAAATGAACACAAGATCCATTTTCAATTCATAGTTCAATTCATTTTGGGATGTTTAGTCTTAAGTCAAATGTCAAAAATTGATATTCTTTTCAACTTAGGCAGGTGATGCTATTTGGCATAAACATTGGCCAGGTCATTTCACAGCAGCGAGTCGAGTAGTTAATTTCTAAATGCAGTGGGAAGAGGAAGGGATGATAGTACTGGAAGCTTTCACCAGGAAAACACTTTTGAGCTCTATTGAGTCCACACTTGGGCACATCCCGTTTTAAGGTTTTCATTCAGAAATGATGAATTACAGACATTTTAATAATATCTAATGGAAAAGTGTTGCAATCTTTACTTTACTGGAATATTCATAGTTCAAGTACTAAAGGAAGGAAAATACTTAACAAGTTGCAAACACTCCAGTAGCAAAAATGAGTTTGAGAATTTATATATCTATTTGCTTGGTGAGATGGAATGAATTGAGGTAGAGAAGGTATTCTGGCATTTGTGCATTTGCCAGTATTTATGGATGCTACTTCAGTTTCCAGCATTACAGTGAGTTAGGAGTGCATGTTTTTTTGAATTTAGGTTCACAAGGATTTGGGATTGCTCCTTATGTCTTAATAAATTTCAATATTAATAAAATCTATGAATTTTTTAATTATATGTATAGGGGGACTTGTTGAAAGAGAGTTGCTGTTTTTTCTTATATTGATGATCTATTATCAAAAATAAACAGGTTACAATATAGATGTGTCAAGGAGATCACATCTGCCACAAACTGGCACAAAGTCCCATACAATGTAAACCAAACTAAAGAAGCCAAAAAGGTTCAGCAGTGTTGTACCCCAAATTAAAATTTTCGCTACACTTAGGCATTTTGAAGAAATGAGTCCAAATACTGTTAAATCTGTCAAAAAGGTTAGAATTGGGATTTGCATGTCTTGCATGAGGGTCAAAAACTCCAAATTTTCAAAATCTGACAATCTGGGTCGGTTCAAAACGATCAAACCTACAATACCAGATTTCGGTTTTTCATCCCTAAATTTTAGGAAAATTTCTACTTTTAGCAGTTTTCTAAAAATAGAAACTTTTTTTGGGTTTTTTGAGTTTCTTACGAAACAGATACTTGTAAAATTTTCTAAAAATAGAAAATTTCTAAAAATAGAAAGTTTGGCTTTTAGGGTTAAGACTGATTTTGATTGGCTTAAAATACTTCCTCATCAGGCTGGTGCAGTCAGAATCACAAAAAGATCAGTTTTACCCTACTGGGTCTATTCTGCTTTTTCAAAAGCTTTTTCGGAGATCCAAGGTCATCAATGGAGGTCAGATAGCTGCCAGGTGTCAGAATCAGACGTTGAAGCGTCAAACAGAAGCTGTCAACGACGAACGTGCACAAAGAACGAGAAACAGAGAAAGGAAAGAATAATTTGAAAAAGTCGAAAAATGCTAAAATTTGGCTAACATTGGTGAATCTAGGCGCCTCCAGTCAAGATGGGCGCCCATACTCTCATGCCTTAGAATTTTTTTGTATCCAGCAGTCAAGGCCAATAGAGGCACGTCAAACAACGAAGAATTTTGAAAATTTCAAGAAAGTTTCTAACACTGCCAGCCATGGGCGCCCTTGGAGAAGAAAGGTGCCCATCTTTTTGAAAGATCAGATGATGAAGTCAGGGTTGGCTTCCCCAGGCAACATTGTTCAGCTGTTCGCCAGCTTCGCAGTGGATATCTTCGTCAGCTCGTCTAATCATGCAATCATCAAGAAACTTAGATCAAACGGGGATCATGGCAAGAGGTGTTTATAGCTCTGAAGGTAAAAGAAACTGATAAAATGGCTAAGTGTGGTGAAGATGGGCGCCCCTGAAGGAGATAGGTGCCCAAGATTTTGATGGCTTAAACAAATGAATTTGCCAGTAAAGCCTCCTATGTGACTTCTTCAGATGCGAACAGGCTTTCCAACAAGATCATTAGCACGTCAATCGGATTTGGCAATCGTCAGATGCAGAAGGCTGAACAGAGGGTTCGACAAGAGCTAACAATCATAAGTCAAAAGCAAAGAAGAAAATATTGAAAAATATTCTAACTCTGGTGAAGTGGGTGCCCCTGGAGAAGAAGGGCGCCCAAGCTTTTGAGGATCCAAATCAACTTTTCCAGTGACATCACTCCCAGGAGACCCCCTTCAAAATCTTCTCAACTATCCGACGAGTCTGGCCGTCAGCCTATCGAAGCTCCAGATCGTCCGAAATGGTCAGATCATCTGAAGGGGAGAAGATAGTATAGAAATTTGAAAAATGTGAAAAATGGCTAACTTTGGAGATAGTGGGCGCCCCTGGAGGAGATAGGCACCTGACTTTTTGAAGAGTCAAACGAAGTTTTCATCAGAAGTCTCCTCCAAACAAACTTTGTCGGATTCGATTAAGCTCTGCGATGAATCATTCAGCTTGTTCGTCGGATCAATTTGGAGGCCAGAAATCAGAATCAAACTAGGGTTGAAAATTGAGGAGAAGTTGAAAACAGTGAAAAAATGACTAAGTCTGGATGAAATAGTCGCCTCCAGCCAAGAAGGGCGCCCAACTTCTAATGGCTTAGTCAAATTTTTGAAAATTTCAAAAATTGAAGATGAAAACAAAAGTCTAAGTTCATTGCACAAACTTGAATTGGGGTATTTTTGAAGAATTAGGGCAAAAGAAAGTTGTTTTCTCAAGACATAGCTTATTTAAAGCACTTTTGTGTTTTATTTTTCATTATTTTTTTATAGGTGGTCTTCAAGGAGAAATAGAGCAGCAACTTCAAACCCTTATTTTCAAGATTCAAGAGTTTAACTTGCTGGTTTTTTCAATAAATTTTCAGATCAACACTCAAGAAGGTTTGATTTTTCATATTTTTTTTCATCCAGAACATCAAACCTTTGAAGAAGGAGGCCATTGTTTTCAATTTTCAGCGAGTTGGTTTATACTGGTTCTATCTTTTGGATAATTTTTGGAGAATTTTCTCAAGGTTGCAGCAGCTTCTTTTTATCTTGCATGTCAGAGAAAACTTCAAAATTTACAACTTCCAATTTTCTGGGTCTGTCTCAAATATTCTTCTGGACAAAACCCATATCACAGTTTTTTCAGTGAAACTTCAAGTGGCTGCTTTTTCAGTGAAACTTCGAGGTTTTCAGAATCTAATCAAATGGGTGCATCCAGAATGTGCCTCTGAACAAAACCCAGATGCCAGCTTTTTTCTGTTTTTTCGAAGAAAATTAGGGTTTGCTACTTTTTTAGTCTACATTCAAAATTTTCAAAAATGGACGATCTGGGTTTTTTTGTAACAAAATTCTACACAAAACCCATATCTCAGAAAAAATTCCAAAATATTCGTCCGTTTGACGAAGAAAATCAGCAAGTTATTTTTAGGGTTTGTGCTGAGCTTGTCCGAGCATAGTCAAGTTTACAGTCAATCTTCAAGTTTTTCAGCATGAAGTATTCTCCCATCGAATTCAGAGCCAAACAAGGGTTGTATCATAATTATCTGAACGGATAATGTTGGGAAGTACTTTTCAGAACCATCATGTATAAAAGGCCATCATCTCAGTTGAAGAACGTGCAAAGAGAGTGGTATGAGCGAAAGGACAAGTGTCAGAAAAAGTTGTGCAAAACTCTTCCATAGGAGAATCAAGAGAAGTGTCAGAATGCATAAAGTTGTAGAGCCGCCAAGTCATCAATCAGTAAGTCATCTTTTGACGCAGCGATGTTTTTCAAGAACATAACTCATAAAGGAGATGAAGATGTCAAAGATTCTCTAAGTTTGATTGCAATAGAGGAGAAGATCTTAGAAAAGCGGAATACAGCTAAAGATAGTATCAACGCTCTTGATAAAGAGGCAGTTTCCCGCTTTTTTGCGGATGTGTGAGAGATTTAAAGCGGCAATCTTCTAGAAGCTTTCTCCAAGCATTCTTTCCATTCTTGTCTCATGCTTTCTTTCTGTTCTCATCTCCATTCTTATCCATTCTTTGAAGAAGAAGGAAATTGAGTTGTAATGAGTTGGCGCTTTCCTTGTTTTTAGGTTTTCATAGGTTTTAGATGTTTTATCTTTTCTAGATTTAGAAATAAAGCTTGCATGTTGGCAAGCAGTAGTTTTAAAAGCAAGGAGATTTTAGGGTTCCCTACTCTTGTGCTTGTGTATAAATAAGAGCAGTGTTTGCTCATTTTAGTTCAATCGTGCTTGTGATAACAAAATTGTTGAGCTTATGCCTTCATGTTTGTTATCGTTTAGTGTCAGTTCACTTTGTGTAAAGAGCAAGTTTGCATGCCTCCTTAGCTGCAAATCCTTGTTTAGTGCATGTATTATGTGTCAATTATAATCAGGTTGATCGCATGTTGCAAGTATTTTGCTACAATTTGCTGTCCCGAAATTGTAATCTTTGTTCCAGAAGTTTGAGGAAATAAAATCTTGAAGCTTGCTTTGCTGTCCTCAATATAAATATCTCAGATTTCTGTTTATTGTTTTGTGTTAGAAGTGTGAGGAAATAAAATCTTGAAGCTTGCTTTGTTGCTCTTGAAATAAAAGTCTCATATTTCTGTAATACTTTTACGATCTCTTTTGCAGCTTGCCTTAAAAGTATGTTGAAGAAAAGTTTGTTTAAGTATCTTTGTCAGAAAATCAAACTCGTCCATTTCTAAACTCTCTTGCTCTGCGTTTACTTGAGAGGATAGAAACGTTTTAAGCGTAGGTTAAGTTGTAGCTGTCTAGTTTCATTAAAGGGAAAACCTCAGCTGCAACATCTAGTGTTCTATAACCTTGTGTTCTCGTAGCTGAACCAAAAAGATAGGCGTAATTAAGTTTATTTTACTTTTTTTATGCAACTCAGCAAAAGAGGGAGTTTCCCCTCCTAATTTGAAGAGCAGTTTACTGCACATAGCTGTCCGTTTCCAAAGCGCATTCCAGAGGTGCGATTTGAAATGCCAACAAGCAGTTAACAGTCCAAAAAGCTATACATAAAAATTTAGAATAAAATTATACATGAAATAGATGCACAGTGATGTAGCAGCATTAAAACACAGTAACATATCGGAAACTGTAAACAGCAGTAAATCAGTATCTGCCCAAAGTCAAATGAGAAAGAGTCTTGAACACAGTTAGCAGTAATTCCCAACAACGCCTTTGATTATTGCTTTCATTATATACATCAAATTCAAGTGTTCCTACAATGGAAGAAATAGAATTCCTGCTGTCACTGTTGTCGAAGTTCTGGTTTTTGACCTCAGGATCAACTTCCATATCCAAGGCGTCATGGCTGTCAATTTTACAGACTGCTCTTGAAATTCCATATATTCTTTAAGAAACTTTCCGTCCAGCTTTTTGACATGAGTTGGCCAAAGTTGATCAAGTTTGATAACTGAATTTTAAACAACAGCTAAGCCTTCATTTACTATCTTCATAAATCTTTCTTTTGGAATCTCCAATGTCTGTGATGTCCCCGCTCTAGTCAGTCTTGGGAACAGTGTGTTAGCCCTTTATTGGACCCTTGTGGGCTAACTGGATTGGTTAGAGGGTCAGTGGTACTTTCTGGAGAGTTGGATTGTTCTCGTGTTCAGAGCCCAGTGTTGGTTCACAGCAGGCGTTAGCAGTTCAGGAGTCGATAGCTTCTGATGGCACGGGATTCTATGAAGATTTGTTGAAGTTATGCCTATTTGAGTGATTTAAGTTATTTATTAACTTAATATTTTATTATAAAGTCAAATTGACTTTATACTTTTTAAATCACTTAAATATTCCCTAAAAGTGATTTAATATTTAATCACTTAAATTAATAAAGTGCGCCCACTTTATTTAAGTCAAAAACTATTGAAAAGTGACTTAAATTATAATTTAAAAGATTCAAATATCAAAAGTGGCATATCTTTCTTGGAAGTCGTGCCTTTTTGGCATATATGGGCTTTTTGGGCAATGAGAAATTCATCTTTGAATATTTTGACTTTGCCTTTGGCTTCTTCCTGTGCTTCTCCTGTGATAGGGTTTGAGCATTTTTTTGTCCATTGGAGAACGATATCTCTTCAGTGTTGAGCATTCTTGAGATTGTGAAAGATCAATCGAATCATTGTAGTTGAGAGCTTCATTCAGAGGTTCTACATGATTCAGACAGAGTATTAAATAAAGATTTACTGTTGATTGCAATAAGAAAAGGGGTTTCTTCCTTGTGGCGCCTTCTTCTTCAGATCAGTGGCATCCAACAGGGTTATTACTCATCCTTCTTCTTGGCCGTACGACTTGCAGTGGGAATTGTGCATTCTAGAGAGGCGTGTGAAGGGTTTGGTTGAAACGCCTTACTTTGGGTTGCTTTTTGACTTCCATCCTTGGCGTCTAGTATTTTCAGAGACTTGTATCCAGTTTCGAGGTAGGAGAACCTAAATCCGGAGGCCAAACGTTCTTTATTGTCAGTTTTCAGCATTCTTGGCTGGCGAGCTAGCTTACTGTTTTAAATTAAAAAACTGGAAACATTCTGGTATGTCTATCATTCATGGTCTCATTGTTTCAATAAAATAACGTCTTCTGCATTTCCATTCTGTAGGAAATTGCTCTGTATTTCAATTTATAAGCTTTATATATGCTGCGCCCCTTCTCTTCTGTCTATGAACTTTTCTCTAAAAAACTAAAATAACACAATAAGATTTAAGAGTTTACTGGGGTTTGAGTTGAGAGCTAGCAGGGCTCATCACAGTGGTATCAGAGCATATTAATCCTACCAGCTTGTGGGAAACACAATTCTATGTGGCCACATCAGAACAGGTTTGACAGGCACTACACACGCAGGGGCCTTGGAATTCAGCGAAATACTTTTGCACCTTTTCAGGCACCTCCATTGTACGAACAGGAAGAGGATTTTGATTTTGATAATATGGCTGAAAGGAATGATGATGCTCGTCTCAATGACGAAGACAGGGATGCTAGAGAAGTACTGAGGGGAATGGTGGCCGGTCAAAAACAGGTGGCCAGTCGAGAACAGGTGGCAAACATCCTTCAGCAACTTAGCACCAATGTGCAAAACTTGACAGTTCAGAGGAGACCGAATATTGATAAGATCAGGAAGGTAGCATACATGGAGAGCATCACAGGTATATTGCTCCAGCACGCACCTTTGAGAGAGCCAGACGCCCTACTTTTGTCAGAAATGACGCTGAGGAGGAAGAGGAAGTGGAAGAAGGTGGTGATGGAAACTTTGCTGACAACATCCTAGCTATGCATGATGAATGGGATGCAATGCCTCCACGAGTTAAGGATCACCTTAACTTTGATCGTTTTATGAGTCAGAAAAGAGAACACACCAGAAATAGGAATGACAGGAGGCCTAGATACAAACATAATGATCTACGACAGGCTACCAATAAGCTTACCTTAGCGAACTATGATGGCAGTGGCAGAGTTACAGCACGTGCCTGGGTGAGTAAATTGGATACATTCCTGACACTACGTCCTATGCCAGAGGAAGATGCTATTAGATTTGCAGCCCTACACCTTGATGCCGTGGCACATGACTGGTGGATTCATGGCATGGCTACTCTTCACCATGACTAGATTACCTCATACCAGGAGTTTACTGATAGATTGGTAGAAAGGTTTGATAAACATGATCCTGAACTGTTTTTCAGGGATCTGGCACAGTTAAAACAATTGGGTAGCTTGGAATCATACATTGGAGAGTTCCAAAGACTATCTGTAATGGTGACAGGCATTTCAGAGAGAAGGCTGATCATATTGTTTATTGAGGGTCTTTTTGAGCCCATGAAAGGATGGATAAAGGCATTTGATCCACCTACCCTACAGGAGACCATGAGGAAAGCTCGCAGTATGGAACTCACTACTCCTTGTAAGCAATTTGGCACCAAACCTTCTTCCTCCTACACTGAGAACAAATTTGATCCAAAGAAGGCTGATAATACTGATAAAAAAAAAAAAGATTTGCAGCTCCATTAGAAGGAAGCTTTGTTTTTGCTGTAAAGGTCCATATGACTTCAATCATGATTGTCCCCTCAAGCCTAAAGGGCAAAATAGGAACATGGAATGGTTTTATGAGGGAGAAACATTGATTGATTTTTCTGATCAGCAAGCTGCTATCTATGACACAGATGAAGAAAAGTCAGAAAATGAGGCAGAGATTGAGGTAGAAAGTGAGCAACAGGAGGCTCATATGTCCAGCATGCAGAGAGAGGGTTCTTTCAGGCTCCGTGGGGTCTTAGCGGGTCAAAGAGTCATATCTCTTTTGGACATAGGTGCAACCCACAATTTTATTGATTCACGGTTGGTGGAGTAAAGGGGAATTCAAACTCAGCAGTTTGAAGGCATTTGTGTGAAGGTTGCAGATGGACACACTCTCACCTGTGAGAGGATGATTCCTGATTTACCATTGAAACTCAACAATTTTGAGTTTAAGGCAGATTTTTATGTTGTGAACATGGGAGGAACGGATATAGTTCTTGGCATGAAGTGGCTTCATGCTAGAGGAGAGTTCACACTTAATTTGCGTGATATGGAGAGGAAATTCAAAATTGATGGCACAAATCATGTTCTTAAAGCTATCAAGGACAACAATCTAAAAGAAATTTCACTCCGAAGAATGGAACATTTGATTCAACATGACATGGTAGAATGGGCTGCTGAGTGCAAGTTAATGCCTTCACAGTTAGAGCAGCAAGTTTCTCCTTACCATCCAAATGTACAGGAACTCCGAATCAAACATGCAAAGGTTTTCAGTGCTATTCCACCAGGTAGACCTCCTGATAGAGGTATTGAGCACATCATTGAGCTGGATGAGGGCACGAAACCTATTATGATCACTCCTTACCGGCACCCCAAACGTTTAAAAGATGAAATTGAGAAAACCATTAAGGAACTTTTAGCTATGGGGCACATTAGGCCGAGTAAGTCACCCTTTGCTTCATCAGTTGTTTTGGTGAAGAAAAAGGATGGTACACTTAGGATGTGTGTTGACTACAGGATGCTTAATAGGAAGACTATTAAGAACAGGTATCCTATTCCACGGATAGATGAGTTGATAGACGAGCTTCATGGAGCTTGCTATTTCTCGAAGATTGATTTGAGGACTGGTTACCATCAGATCAGGGTCAGAGAGGAGGATATTGAGAAAACCACATTCAGGTGTCACTGTGGACACTATGATTTCTTGGTTATGCCATTCGGCTTAACCAATGCTCCAGCTACATTTCAGTCTACTATGAACAGGGTTTTCCATTCCCTCTTGAGGAAATTTGTTTTGGTGTTCTTTGACGACATCCTGGTTTACAGCAAATCATGGAAGGAACACATTGTTCACTTAGATGAGGTATTGAGTATACTTGACAGGGAGTCCTTGTACGCCAAGGAGTCCAAGTGTGCTTTGGGCATGGCTAAGCTTTTGTATCTGGGTCACATTATCAGTAGAGAGGGAGTCAACATGGATCCAGAGAAAATTCGAGCTATCATCGATTGGCCTACACCTGAGACGTTGACACAGCTTAGGGGGTTTGTAGGATTGTGTGCCTTCTATCGTCGGTTCATTAGTGGATTCTCGCGACATGCTGCGCCACTAACTGATTTGACTAAGAAGGGAGCCTTTGTGTGGACACCTCTTGCACATGCATGCTTTGAGAAGTTCAAACTTCTTATGATTACTTGTCCAGTATTGGCTTTGCCGGATTTCGCCAGACCATTTGAGTTACATTGTGATGCCAGTGGTGAGGGTATTGGTGCAGTTATCATGCAGGATCGACACCCTATAGCTTTTGAGAGCAGGAAGCTCAGAGGTCTTGAACGGAGTTTCAGTATCTATGATAAGGAAATGTTGGCCATCATGCATGCCATGGCCAAATTCAGGCAATACTTGATTGGTAGTAAATTCAGTGTTAAAACCGATCACAATAGTCTGAAACATTTTCTTGGATAGCGAGATTTGAATGAAAGGCAACAGAAATGGGTCAGCAAACTTTAGTCCTATGATTTTGACATTGCCTATGTCAAGGGCACTCAGAATGTGGTTGCTGATGCTTTATCTCGCCGTCCTCACTTGAGCTCCATTTCACTGATTTCAGAGGACTGGAGACACATGATAGTAGCAGAATATGCTAAGAATCCTTGGGCTTCTAGCATAGTGGATGGGACAGTACAGGATGACAGATACTCACTTGTGGATGATCTTATCATTTACAAAGGGAGGATATTTCTTGTCCCAGGTTCTGAGATGAGGGGCACAATATTGAGGTCATTCCATGATTCACTGATGGCAGGACATCCCGGTTACTTTAAGACCTACAGGCACGTACGGGAGAGATTCTCTTGGAAGGGACTCAAATCATTTGTTCTTTAGTATGTCAGGGAATGCCTTGTTTGTCAGCAGAACAAGCAAGAACATACATACCCTGCAGGTTTACTTCAGCTGCTTCCTATTCCTGAGAGGAAGTGGGAATGCTTGTCTATGGATTTCATCACGGGCTTGCCGAAAGCTCAAGGGAAAGATAGCATTTATGTGGTAGTAGATCGGTTGACGAAGTATGCATATTTCTTCTCAATCACTACTACACACACAGCTACTCAGGTGGTGGACTTGTTTTTCCGTGAGGCATTCAGATTACATGGATTGCCTCGGAGTATAGTCAGTGACAGGGATAGCAGGTTTTTGAGTAACTTTTGGCAGGAGTTATTCAAACTTTGCGGGACAGAACTCACTTCGAGCACCAGCTGCCACCCACAGACAGATGGGCAGACAGAGATAGTCAACAAATGGGTGGAGGGATATTTGAGGAATTACAGTTCAGGACAACAGAAGGCATGGGTGAAGTGGTTATACCTTTGTGAGTATTGCTATAATACCACTCATCACATGAGTATTCAGATGACACCATACCGAGCATTATATGGATATGATGCTCCGAGCTTTCTAGATTTACTGCTGAGTGACAATAGAGTACCCAGTGTTGGTGATTTGTTGCAGGAGAGTCAGGACATTATGAGAGCACTTAGGGAGAATATTTAGAAAGCTCAAAATCAGAAAAAACAATATGCTGATCAGAGGCGTGTGGAGAGATCTTTTGAGATCGATGATTTGGTGTATTTGATGCTCCAGCCTTATAGGCAGTCCACCCTTCGTAAGAAGGGCTTTGAGAAGCTTAAGCCACGATACTATGGACCATTCAGGGTTGTCAGACGTGTCGGTTAAGTGGCTTATGAGTTAGATCTTCCAGTGGACAGTAAGGTTCACAATGTGTTCCATGTGTCGCGCCTCAAAAAGGCATTGGGACCACAGGTGATTCCTTCTATTGATTTACCACCCCTGGATGATGAGGGGAAATTGATTTTGATACCTGAGGCCATTCTGGATTCCAGAGAGCGAAATCTTCGGAGGCGGGTTATCAGGGAATATTTGGTGAAGTGGAAAGATCTACCGACAGAGGATGCTACTTGGGAGAGTGACAGTATTCTTCAGCATCCAGCTTTGAGTTTGCTTGTGGGCAAGCAAATTCGGGGAGGGCGGACTGTGATGTCCCCGCTCTAGTCAGTCTCGGGAACAGTGTGTTAGCCCTTTATTGGACCCTTGTGGGCTAACTGGATTGGTTAGAGGGTCAGTGGTACTTTCTGGAGAGTTGGATTGTTCTCGTGTTCAGAGCCCAGTGTTGGTTCACAGCAGGCGTTAGCAGTTCAGGAGTCGACAGCTTCTGACGGCACGGGATTCTATGAAGATTTGTGGAAGTTATGCCTATTTGAGTGATTTAAGTTATTTATTAACTTAATATTTTATTATAAAGTCAAATTGACTTTATACTTTTTAAATCACTTAAATATTCCCTAAAAGTGATTTAATATTTAATCACTTAAGTTAATAAAGTGCGCCCACTTTATTTAAGTCAAAAACTATTGAAAAGTGACTTAAATTATAATTTAAAAGATTTAAATATCAAAAGTGGCATATCTTTCTTGGAAGTCGTGCCTTTTTGGCATATATGGGCTTTTTGGGCAATGAGAAATTCATCTTTGAATATTTTGACTTTGCCTTTGGCTTCTTCCTGTGCTTCTCTTGTGATAGGGTTTGAGCATTTTTTTGTCCATTGGAGAACGATATCTCTTCAGTGTTGAGCACTCTTGAGATTGTGAAAGATCAATCGAATCAGTGCAGTTGAGAGCTTCATTCAGAGGTTCTACATGATTCAGACAGAGTATTAAATAAATATTTACTGTTGATTGCAATAAGAAAAGGGGTTTCTTCCTTGTGGCGCCTTCTTCTTCAGATCAGTGGCATCCAGCAGGGTTATTACTCATCCTTCTTCTTGGCCGTATGACTTGCAGTGGGAATTGTGCATTCTAGAGAGGCATGTGAAGGGTTTGGTTGAAACGCCTTCCTTTGGGTTGCTTTTTGACTTCCATCCTTGGCGTCTAGTATTTTCAGAGACTTGTATCCAGTTTCGAGGCAGGAGAACCTAAATCCGGAGGCCAGACGTTCTTTACTGTCAGTTTTCAGCCTTCTTGGCTGGCGAGCTGACTTACTGTTTTAAATTAAAAAACTGGAAACATTCTGGTATGTCTATCATTCATGATCTCATTGTTTCCATAAAATAACGTCTTCTGCATTTCCATTCTGTAAGAAATTGCTCTGTATTTCAGTTTATAAGCTTTATATATGCTGCGCCCCTTCTCTTCTGTCTATGAACTTTTCTCTAAAAAACAAAAATAACACAATAAGATTTAAGAGTTTACTGGGGTTTGAGTTGAGAGCCAGCAGGGCTCATCACAATGTCATAGTAACCTGTTCAATAATATAGTAAAAAGCGAGACTAGTGGAAGACTCTGTAAGGTGCCTCCTTTTGTTCCAAAATCTCTTCATTTCTCCTTTTTTGAATAACTCATAAAATTTTAGTGGACAGAATAAGCTAAAAACATTACGTTTAGGACTCAAACCATTAACATATCCAAAAAGAATATCATGCCAAGAAAACTTCTTCCTATTGTCCCACCCAAGAATATACCCCATAAACATAGACAAAATAAATTTATTTTATCCACAATCAAAGAAAAGGTGATCATAGTCTTCAAAGACATTACCAATAGAGCAATTTAAAATGCATGAACCATTCTCATGAAAAGGGGAAGAGTTGCAGATTTATAACAAATGCAATCAGCAGATGTAAAGCTATGGTGAACAACCTTCTACTTACATCTCAGCATGTGCCAAAAGTGAGATTTGGAAGAAGGAAGACAAATTGTTTGATAGAAGGCTTCAACAAAATGTGTTCTCATGGACAACACTCGTTATTGATTATGCATGTGGTGAGCTTGTTTGCAAGCCTTAGTTTTTAAGCAAATGCAATCAATAGGTGTAAAGCCATAATTGCTGCACCCATATCACTTTCTGACAAGGAGGATGGATTGTAAAGCTTTTGAATTGTCTAGACTGTCCTCACAAGTCTAATAGTCATAATTCTATCCAGAAATACAATAAGAACCATCCTACTGCATTCTCTTTGTGTGAATGCGCTAATCTGGAGTTTGAAAGTAAATTTCTCTGGATTAAGGAGGAGCTGTGGAAGTGAAAATTTAATTTTGAGGAAAGTGAGAGATTCAAAGAAAATATTTTAATGGACAAAGCTGCGATACTTGCTGCTAATTCAGTCACCTCCACCTTCAGAACATAGTTGCGTTAGAAGGTTTAAAATTTCGTAGTATTTATATACAGTGGGTTTCATCTTGAAATAGACAAATTTTGTTATATAGTGGAAGTGGGATGGCTAGAGGCCTGGAACGAGTGGTTTATTATTCTCGGCCATTGTAGTAATACCTTCTGACATATTTTGGAGGACTTGTTATCAAACCCTATCTAGCTATTGAAAGAAAATAAATGTCATCAGTTTTGACATGTAGCTAATGTATCCTAGTACAAAGCTTTTCTTATAGTGTATTTGGAAAGCAAATTTATGTACTAGTCATGATCATACTTTTTTGATCCATTTTAGGGTGTAACAACCTCAGTTTTTTTTTTATGTATCGTTCTTTGTTTGCTTGCCTTTAGTGGGTTCACACATCATGTGGGGCAGAACAGTAAAAAAAAATTGTCACCACATGGCATGTAATTACAATTATCTGTCACCTGTGAAGGAGATGCATGTTTGATTTCACTTCAGGTTCTTGCAACAAATTGGTTTCTCTCCAATTATAAGTTGGCATTGCACACCTGCAGCTCCTACAACAGAATAGAGCAGTGGGGTTGTACAGTTGGGATTCCACTGTCTTCCCTCCCTTAACCAGAGTTATCAGGAAACAGCTTGGTACCTACAACACACATTTTCCAGCTCTTGTGCCAGTGATTCTACACACATCCCATTAGGAGCATGACCGTACATTCTGCACACACAGACCCCTCGTTGAGGTTGGAGTATAGAATGGTATACATATTCCTTGGCACCTGCAGAATTCTATTATACATCTTTTCTGTCTTAATGCTCATCTGAAAGTAACTATCATGTGGTGCATTCTTTTGATTATCTCAAAATAATTCTGTTGACTTGATTAATGTAATTCTCATCAGTAGTTGATTGTTTGTTTAGCAATCACGTGTACAGTGTAGAAGCTTTAGAGGTAGCTATGAAGAACAAACAAAAATGGATCTCCCAAGAGACTCATAAGTTGGCTTGATCATAGGCAAAGAAAACAATGAAAACACCAAAAATAAGTTTCATCAGCAAGATTGATTTTGGTTGCAATTTTACAAGAATGAATTGCATCTATAATCTACAATCTACATCCTCTTATTATAAAGTTGTATCATTCCACTGTTTTCTAATTTTTCTAATAAGCCAAATATTCTTACAGATGAGGTTGAAAGTCTGGCAGCTGCAAGACAATCAGCATTATCTGGTTCAGAACCTTCTGACTCTATAAGGGTATACTCTACTTACAATACTTAACACATTGAGAATAAAGGGTTGCTTGCCAGCTCCTTTAAACATAATAATTTTTCTTCAGAAATTGACATGTTATTGATTATTCTTTAGTTTCATCTGTCTCTGTATTTTGATTTTCACTGTTTGTGCTGCAGGTTGTGAATGCTCTGTTAACACAATTGGACAGACTGAAATCATGGCCAAATGTTGTTGTTCTGACAACATCGAACTTGACATCTGCTATTGGTATTGTAATAGGCAAGATGGCTTTTGCAGATTAAATATTGATTTGGTTCTGATGAAATTTGTGTTTTAGTGACTAATGCTCAGAGATCTTGATTGACAAAAGATATATTCTCTTTAGTCTGCTCGATAATATCACAATCAGGATTCTCACTAAATGTTTTGTCATGTAACAGACATTGCATTTGTTGACAGGGCAGATATTAAAGCATATGTAGGCCCCCCTACCCTTCAAGCTCGCTATGAGATACTTAGATCCTGCCTTCAAGAGCTTATAAGGGCAGGCATCATAGTTTCTTTTGTATGTAGTGTGCCTCTCTTCCTCACACATCTTATCTTTCATATTACTTGCTTGCTTTTGAATATCAGTTAGCTTTAATATGAGGGAAATTATAATAGAAGCTACAATATCTCAAATAATTTACAATGGATGGAATGCTTTGGTACCTACCAATATGAGGATATCAAGATACAATCAAGTACAACGAGCAATGCTTCATGTCTTACTAAGCTGTTTTTCTAGGTAACATTGATGAAAATCATATGTTGTGCATTCTAGTAATAACATGGTAGCATGATATGATTTTTTTTGTTTGAGTAATATTCTAGGCAAATAATCTATTGTAACATTTAAGTAGAGTTAGCAGAAGATTGTTGGAGTAATTAGGACATCACATGATAATTATTAAGTCCCTTATTACTTTATTCACTTAAGCTAAACTTAGGAGTGCTTTTTTATTAATTACATTGGACTAAATATAGGTCAAGTTGTCTCATGCATGAGATTAAGACACTTCTCACAATCTAATGCAATCCTCATCTAGGGTTTGCTTTTTCATGCTTTTATAAGCATGCACATTCGTTGTAATCCAATGGAATTCCATTTAATTCAATTACAATTGCAGGTTAATCTCAATATTAGATGTTTGTGTGATACTTGTGTGGATTCAATCTTTTCTCTCTTGGTTGCATAGCAAATCAGTTGCTTTGATCTCTTGTTTGTGATAGGCATTTTGGTTGCAAGGAGCTCGGGGAACTGTTGGGGAATCTAAGGCTGAAGTAATAGAGATCCCTTGTATGAGTTCACAGTGATATTACAACTCTCAGTTTAGTTGTCTCTATATTTCTAGACCTTCAACTGATTTAGATTAAAATGTAACTAAAATTAGTAAGCACCTATTTAATTCTCATGCATCTAAGATTCTAAAGATAAACAATTTGGCCTGAGGTGTTGGGTCTACTCAACCATCCGGGCCTTTATGTCACCTTTTTTCTATATGGATGACATTTGCTAAATGATTATCATTATGAATTCATCCTTTATTAGATCCTCCCATAGATATTCATTATCCTCTTGTTGATATTCATTTTTCTACGTGAGACCAGCCCTTTTCAAAGTTGGCATCACTTGTATGGAAGGGAGTGCTTCATTTGTTATCTAGATTTATGTTCCATCATCGATATTTATTTCATTTCTTATTACTTATGATTGAGATGTTCTCTTTTGTGCATTTTTTGATTATTTTTTATTACTTTTGGGCCATATGAAATTTATGAATCTGGAGGCTTATGACAGTTTGTAACATTACAGTTTGTAATTGTTTGGTGGGGTCTTCTTTTTCAAGAAATTCATAGCAACTGGACGTATCCCTGTATGTTAGTCCCTTTCGTATAAGATCAGGCCTCATGTTCTACTTGTTGTGATAGCTCTGCACAACCTTTGCTAGAATAGATAGTAGAGAAAATAAATTATTCCATTCTGACCTACTTGGGGAATCCCTTTATTACTTTGTGGAATAAAACGATTTTTATTGCAAGATTTAAGGGCAAGTTTGTAAGGGAATCAAGCTAAATCAAGTGGTCCTCTAGATGGTTATGATGAAGAAGAAATTTCAATTTCAAACAAACAAGCTATTTGCTCAAATTTTTTGAAGTAAGCATTTAATTGTCTGAATCACATAGATAGAGCAACGGTCCATGTATTATCTTCTTGTTAAGCCTTGTGCTTATAAGGGTATTCTTTGTGGAGAAATAGACTGTTCTTTTTTAAACTTGTTGAATTATATGAGGCACTAATTGGCTTGTCATTCTATACTAAAAATTTCCATTATAAGTACAGTGAAGGCTGCACTTCTAAAGTCTAGTTGCACTCATACCCAACTCCTTTCCTCCCTTCCATCCTCGACTAACCTGTCAGTTCTCTATCTTGTGGGCTATGGCATTCATCATGCGTCTTGAGTTTTGCTACACAAACTCACCAAGTTTTGCTCCTCTGTTTGAGTAATGTGAATTAATACATCTGAAACCATCACAAGGTCTCCACTATGAAAGAGAATGGCTACTATCTCAAATTGTAACTCTCACTGCCTCCTCCCCCTCCCCTTGTTACCACACACAATGACTCCCCCCTCAATGGATGGAATGCAACAATAACTTTGTCTCCTCAAAGAAAAGATACAAAACCATTACTTTGTGGGTACATACACTTGCCTTGAAACAATTAGGCACTAGGTGCAAGAGGATTTGACATCCTCATGATGCCTAAATATTGCTTTGTGGCAGTGTTCTTTAGCAAACAAGAATGTGCCAACGCTTTCTAAGGTAGGCATTAGTGTTGACTGGTTTTTGTTTAAACCATAGTAACAAGACTCAGACTCGGCTAGGGTGACTTGACTTGGGACTCGGGACTCGGCGCTCGGACTTGGCGTAGACTCAACAAAATGAAAAAACCCTAGAAATTTAGAGATTTTTAAGGATTTAAAACTTGTTTCAAGCACCCTTTATTGAATAAACTTTAAAGACACAATAACATCATTAAATAGAAGTACATTTGATCAGATACACAAGTATACATCGATCACATAAGTATAAAGTACACAAATTATAGTTGAGCTGCTGAAGGAAATAGCACACTTAGATATATAAAATTATAGTCAAATGTATACAAAACTCATGGAATATGAAATCAATGACATCAAATGCTCCAAACAAATATGAAATATCAAAACAATAACTACAAGTCTATGGCTCAAAGGAATTTGCATCCTTCCTATGAAGGCATCTAAGGTGGGTCCTAGATGATGTAGCAACTGCAACTATAGTCTCTGCTTGTGACTCCATGCCACCCCCACCAACATTAGTTTTGGATGTGTTTGCTCGTGCTTTAGCCTCCTCCTTTTCCATGGCTATAGCCTCAACCTCTCTATCTGCCTGGTCAACCCAATCGAGGTCCTCATCACTAACACAAGTATACATCGATCATTTAAGTATAAACACAAATTATAGCTGAGCTGCTCAAGGAAACAACACACTTAGATATATAGTCAAAGACTCAAATGTATACAAAACTAATGGAATATCAAATCCATGACATCAAATGTTCCAAACAAATATGACATATCAAAAGATTCAAAACAATAACTAGAAGTCTATGGCTCAAAGGAGCTTGCATCCTTCCTACGAATGTGTCTAAGATAGGTCTTGGATGATGCAGTAGCCATAATCTCAAGTATCAGGGAAATTGCCCTAATGGGGTTGAGGGGCAGTGCCCTTTGTGGGGGTCTAGGGGCAGTGCCTCTAGTGGGGTTGAGGGGCAGCGTCCCTCGCGGGGGTCTGGGGGCAGCGTCCCTTGCGGGGGTTTGGGGGTAGCGCCCCTAGCGTGGTCTCAGGGCGTACATCATTTTGCATTCACAATAAGTAAGAGGAAAGACCTCCAAAACCATACAAACCTTCATGGCGTACATCATATTGCATTCACAATAAGTAAAAAAGAAGTTTTAACTTTAAATTTCATGTAATTTTTTGCACTTTTCAAACCCTGACTGTTGTAGAGTCCTGCTGACGAGACTCGCTTGGACTCGGCGAGTCTGGCGAGTCCACCAGACTCGGCGAGTCCAACTAGGACTCGACAAGACTCGACTGAGTCTGAGTCCCCAAGACTCGGCCAGGGTGACTCGACTCGGGACTCGCTGAGTCTTGGCGGGTTTGGGCGAGTCCCACTTTAAACAACCTATTGTTTGATTTTGAAGAATAGGCAATAGGGCTTAAGTGTAGGATGATCAAATCCATGCCTTGACTTCATATGATCAACGACTAAGTGTGATCAATGATAAGATCTTGACTGAATGGCATATCTAAATGCTACCTTAAAATCACAATTGTAGACATAAAAACAGGAGGAAAAGCATAACTTGCATGAAGGAAAGTGATGATAGAGAATGTTGAAATAAAACATTTCATTGGAAATGGTAGTTCCATTGAGTAGCATGATCAAGTGGCAATTGGAAGGGTATCTAGATTTGATGAGAGTGGGGAACAAGTGGCAAATGAGGTGGAGGATCAGAAGGGTGGGACATGGCAAGGGGAGTGTTTTGTGGGAAAAGATAGGAGTGTGGGGGTGGGTGTTAGGCGTTAGAGAAAGAAAGGAGAAAGGGAAAATAATAGAGAGGTCATGGATCAACCAAGGTGGAAAATTGTTCCTAAAAAAAGATTAAGGAAGCGAAATTGGGGGATGTGGGTAGAGCTAATATGTGAGGGGAAGAAAGAAGAGATGAAGCTTGAAGGGGTTTAGTGGGAAAAAGAAGATTTGTGAGGACATGCGCATGGGAGAAGAGCGTGTGTAAAAGTGCAAAAGGTGTGAAGGGAGCAAAGGCAAGTACAGTTAGACCAAAGGGGATGGCAAGGATAAGAAATTATCAACCCACCATTCTTGTAATAATACTTGCTAGATCATCATAGCCAAGGGAATGGTGGATCTTATGGCCTTTTGAATTGTCTAGTGCATGATGGGCCATCTTGATAAACATTGAGTTTTGATGTTGCTTGTTGTGCCAAAGTCACCTTTGGAAGATACCAAATATTTTGAAGAACTTGACGGGTGATGCTAACTATTGTTTTAGGGAAGTTGGGAATGGAATCAATGCCTTGCATCCATGCTCTAGATATACAATTTATTACGTGCAAAGTCCTTTCAGTGACCGATTTTTGGAGATTAAGTTCCTTAACTAGTTGAAAACCTAAGTGAAGAGCAAATAGTGTTGCAAAGTTATTTGTTTTATTTCCAATATTCAGCAAGTAATTGAGAATAAGCTTCTTTGTAGAGCTTGGGGTTATGCCTCCTATTCTTGCTTGACATGGATTCTTCTTTAAAACCCCATCATAGTTGAGTTAGACTTGGCCCATGAGGGAGGTTCCCATATGCTAGGTGGTCTAATTGTAAAATGAATCTATGGGGGAAAGGAATATTCCACCTATTGCAACATGGCAAAATGATGTTGGACAGATGACTCAAAGATATTCCTTTGCTTGGAAAGGACAACTAGGCATTTGCAACAAATTTGAATGTTAAGCCACTTGGTTATTTGGGCAACTTGATGAGATCAACCATTGAAATGTTTTATAATTCTGTTCTTTCCATTGGCTCCACATGATAGTTGGGTGATTTGGGAACCTACAATTTTGAAATTTGATTCTTTCATATGGCTCATTTGGAGTGGCACATCTAAAATATTTTACCATGTTAGTTTGTATTTGAGAAACCATAAGGTAGTTGAAGAATAGATGCTCAACAAACTCCCTAGCTTCAAGATGAAAATGGCATTGTGAGGGTTGAACTCAATACCATGTACATATATTATTAGTCATGAGAAGAAACCAAATGAAACCTTTGAGTTATGCTAAGTGGTAAGGTTCTTGGAGACTTTCCAATTCATTGCTTGAATAGTCATGAGTAGATTTGACTATGCACTTGTTAGATGGAGAGAGCTTACATACTAATCTATCCTCAATCTGACCCATGACAAGAAAGCTCTTTAAGTGCTTCAACTAGCTAGGCTACTTGAGGATGGTCATTTGCGGTAATCCAAGTGATTCTATTCAGATGCAACATGAACTAGTTATTCTACTTCAATTGATTGTAATCTGTTATGTCAACGCATCCTTATGATTATAGACCTCTTCACAAATATATAGAGGAATAGAACTTAGAGGTGGCCAATCCTCCTAATTATCTTCCTAGAAGCAAATCATTCTACCATTTCTCACTTGCTAGGTTAGATGTTTTTATGGGAGAATCATGCCTATTGGTAGTAACTTAGACATGATTGAAAAATTGGGGTTACATGGGGATTTTAGAATGCGGTTTCTATGTGGAAGATCAATATTTTCCTCATGCAATTTGGCTCCAAATTGTCCTTGGGTGCTTCCATAGTTATGCTATTCTCATTGCTGAAGCTTTATTAAAAGACAAATACTTTTAATATTTAAGCCTCCTAGATGCTTTGGTTTGTACATTGAACTCTAGGCAACTAGCATGTGCTTTTATTGATTATCCGGGCTTGGCCATAAGAAGGTACATTGAGTATTTACAAACTATTTTATGGTAAGGGGAGAAATTTGAGGAGATAGAGTGGGATTACTTGAAACATTGATTCAAGAAGCTGAAATTTCCTTGCAAAGGAGAGCCATTGGTGACTTTAGTGCGAAAGTTTTTGGTGAATTTATTGAATTGGACCATCTGATAGATGGTGTTTGGTTTTAAAGTGTGAGGGGAAGCTAAGATATTTCATTGGGAAGGCACAATCATGAACTTCTAGGATCTAGAGAATTTTTCATTTTGTTCGTTTCAGATTATGGAGCAATAAGTAACCCATGTCTTTATCTTGAATAATGGATTAGTACGAATTTCTGATTGTGTAGTCACTTGAGGTTTAGGAAAAGGTTTTCTTTAGTGAGGTTGTTTCTATGCATTGTGAAATTGATTATTTCTTGAAGATCTATGCTTGTGCAAGAGAATAAGGGAGGAGGTTAGGCATTTTTTACTTATTTTTGGCTTGTTGCTCTATCATGACAGGTCGGAACTTTGTATTGGCTTGAATGTGGTGATGTGGTCTACAATTGTAATTCAGTACATTGTGTAGGCTTTTTTTGTAGAAATTCAAATTTGTGTAGAGTTTGTAGGATTCATTTATATATTCTAGCATTGATTACTGCTCCTATTGTCTCAATAATTGAAATCTCTTTATACAAATCATGGTTATGTTTGAGAGGATAGTATTGGTAGGTACTGCCTCAATGAACTTGGACCACATGTTAGTATGTTCAAATTCTCTTTTCTTCTTGGCACTGAGACACTTCCACCATAAGAGTACCTTCTTGAGTTCTTAGCTCGGATGGGAACTTCACCATAGGTTTAGTGTGTATGTGTTGGAAGTGGTTCAAGTTATTCTATTTTGCATTTCACTTTTAATAAAAAGTGAAAATCTTTTATTTAGCTAATCAAGTGTAGATATACATTAATGATTTATACTTATCTTCAACCTTGTCTCTTGCAAGAGACGAGGAGCTTTTTAAAGATTAGATTTTTGCTAAATAGTATAAAGATAGGTGCAATGTAGAAGTATTATATATAGTGATAAAGTATTGTGAAGCTATGGTGAACAATTTGTAGAGGTTTCCTTGTAAGTTTTTTGAAGAGAATGAAAAGCTGATTGAAGGTGTAATTATTTGTGTATATGTTTTTTATGCTTTTGTTGTTTGAAGTTTAAAATGTTGCATGATTGCAATGTTGAAAGAATAATTCAGATTATACAACATTAGGACTCAATCGTCTTGGTTGAAACTCTTAATATTGAAGTGGATGTTTTTAGGATTTTGAAGGTAATATTCTCTATGGATTTGAACTTTGTGAGAATGTAGAAAGTCTTCAATTGTCAAAGTCATTCATGTGCTGCCTCAATATTGATTTTATTATTAGAACATGGGATGTTGACAATGACAATTATACAAAAGAACTAGGAGTAGCCATAGATGATGTGCTTCCAAAGCTACTTGGATGAACTTTTGGACTTTTTGCAAAATAGGCCTCTTCACATTGTCTAAAATCTTGCCTTTGTAATGTTATTATTATATATAGATTTGAACAACACCATTTTATATTCACTCTTTTGATATAGTGAATGTGTAGTATTGCATAACAAAAACTCATTGTGGAAATCAAGCAACAACTTGATGTTTATTGGATGGGATACAATATAATGTGAACATAGAAAACCGACTTCCACCTTTTTAAATCCACATGATTAAATTGATTTGTAACAACATTGCTAATTGACCCCACACATGTGTTTTCCTTAGACCTTTTTTTGTTTAAGTAGTTTTTAAGCATAAGTCTTAGATTACGTTCAAACTAAATTTTGCCATTCAAAAGTACTATGCCTAAACACCCTCATTTCTTTTTCACTACTCATTGTTGTCAACTTTTACCAACATTTACTTTGACTTCCAACCCCAATCCACACATCTACATCTCCAATGTTTACACTATCCCTTTTATCAAAGTTTCACATCACTTATGAAAGTCTTCTTGCTCTTTATGTCAGTCATCGTTGTTGTGATGCGACTGTTATGTGGAAACACCACAAACAATAGTCTTTATTATTGCCATCTACCATTAGAGTGCAAAACAATCAAGGAACACCAAGCTAGGTGTTCTACCATTGGGCTATTGAGATTGTCTATCATCAAATGAGTTAGGATCCATGATGTCTATTTCATGCTTGAATGGTTTTGTTGCTATAAATGCTCATGGGTATAGGAAGGGAATATCATCGCCATCTACCTTGCATTGGTGAGGTCTCGATTTAGCTTTTGAAACGCCACACTAAACATCATTCATTTCTTTGTGGTGGCTTTGACCATGGTAACTTGCTTAATACCATCCTACTCGGGCTACGCATAGGTAGTATTTATATTGAAAAGACCCCAAATTGCGTATCATACTTACAATATGCTATGGTTACAACCCATAGTTATTGTTTCCTATGGGCTGCCTTAAATATTATCTTGAAGTTTGTCTCTCCTTTTTCAACCACCTTCTTAATTTATGTCTTACCAACATATATGCAAAAGATTTAAAAATGACCCAAGCATGAGAAATAGGTGAAAATACCTATTAAGCAATCTTTTTAGATGCAAATGGTAAATGTAATTGTTCTTGCAACACCTCATAGATGCAACGAGAATCTCTTAATGAAGGCCGTAAAAGGAGAGACGAATGTCGCCCATGATAAAGGCTCTTGTTTGTTGCATTATGAAATTAGTAGAGAAGCAAAGGACAAGGAGAAGCGCTGAAGTCTGTTTTTCATCACAAGCTTAATGTTGATTGGTTAGTGGAGTTGGTGAAATGAAAACAACTCATTGTGATAGAGGATTGTTTGCATTTTAATTTTTTTCTCCAAGGCAGCACAAAATAGAATAGTGTGTGAGGAGAAACATCTGGTCAAATTATGAGGGGAAGCTCCTTGAAATCTTAGTGAACCTAAACACTAAGCTAAATTGACCCTATACACTAAGCTATGGGCTAAATGTACATATATTAAAACTAGAAAATATCTTCTTGGGGGGTTTGCATTAATGAAATGTCTACTTGTCTATGTTTTTTGCCTTGAGTACGAACACTAGACTGATAGCAACTAAGTCTTGTAAGTGAGATTTTGTTGATTTTATAAATGAAAGCAGCTAATCTAAACACACCACCTTCCTACTCACTAGAAACATAATTCAACATTTCAGTGGACAAACTATTTGAAAATGACAATAGATGGATTTAAATAGTTAAGTTGTATACAAAGCGAGAACCTAGTTAAACAAATAAGCTCAATACAAATCTTGATGCTATTGTACACTTTCAATTCAATTAATGAAATCATAAAACACAAATTGAACAGTAATTTCAGTAGCATAGTCATAACATCGATGATCTTTTTTTAATTTTTGTGCTTCAAGAACTTAAGTTACAGAACACCCAATTTTTGGGATTCAGGTTAATAATTAATTTATCACAAAAATCATTGTCTTTAAACCAAAACACTTGAGCTTTTTAAAAATAGGAAAGAAAGAATTTATAGCAAAAACTATTCTAAACAAAGGATAAATAAAAAGCTAGCTAAAACAACCTAAAAATAGGTCCTCAGCTATCTATCCAAACATAGAACCTTTAAAAAGCAACTGTGTCTGAAAATGCAATTTTCTAAAAATAGCAGCTGCTAAAAATAGAAAATTGTTGTATCCATGTGATTTTTTTGGCATGTGTCAAGTTTTGAGTTAAATCCTTGTTTTCTGTCAAAACAAGAGTTATGTCTTGTTCGTCTATCTTATTCTTGTCATCACCCATTTGTTTCTGCCTTCTATGTTTGTTTTGTAGGACAATGGTAAGAGCACTTCAATTCATTTATAGAGGTGGAAAAAGAATTTGGATAATATAAGAAGTCAGCTCAATTTCATCAAGACCAATGTGCGTAACAGAAAGCAAATCACATTGCAGAAAATAACTTACACACAGCAGAAAATTAATCACATGCATAGCAGAAAGAAAATCCTAATAGCAGAAGAAAATGGTACAGAGTAGAACTAAAAAAATTGGCAAAGTAAGAAAAAAGAAAAAAGAAAATATGCACAACATAAAACAAGGCATGATGCAGATAAGGATTAGGCACCCAGTGGTGGGCAACTGATCCAAGAAGTCACACACACAAACCTAATTAATTTGCAACAGCAGCCAATAATAACAATATTTTAATATTTCATTATCAACGATGAACTATCCTGAACAGGTGCTCAGCCCAAGGCACAAATGCTTTTACAATGACTCTGAGTTCCAATTTTCAGCTCGACTTACAGGCACACAGCCAGCCACAGGGCCTTACAACTCAACACCCAGTTAAGAATAGAAGTACCAATTAACTCAACAATTATAAATCAGAAACTGCATTACAATTTGTTGTAGGCACACAGCCTAGCAGTAGGGGAATACAGTGATTCTGACTTTCTGCAGCACCTCTACCTGGTAATCTTGTTACTTATACTTATTTTACCCCCTCTACTTGTATCCTTCTTCTATGGCTTTCTCCCATCTTCACTTATTCTTCCAGTCAGAGTTAAGGATGAAGATGTTGAATAAAATCTTCACTATGCTCTCCTTGTCCTTTTCCACATACATAGATTGCGGTTTTTAAAGAATTAGGTTCCAGAATAGGAAAACCATCAGTCAATAACTTGTCTGCCACTAGTCAAGGTAACTGCCATCTTACTAGTTGATATGCTGAAGAATAAGTGCAGGCAGTAAGGTTTGACAGGAGGAACATCTGCAAATGGAGGCAGCAATGTAAATGCCATGAGCCGTTGGATGGAGACAAAAGGCATTAAAAACACCATAAACAATAAAGAGAAATGTCCAATATAACTGCCACAAGCATAGGCACAATACTCAGTTAAGAATAGTGTATGAGTCCTAGGTTGGAGGGACGTGTTGGTGCTCAAAGTTGTAAATCCCGAATCCCTAAGGTTGGATAGTTTCCTAGCTTCTAGGGGTGTCAAACCTAGAAGTAACACAAAACCTATATTTGTGTTGGGTAATCGAGGATCAATTACTGAGGTGGGTAAGACCTCCTTCACTTTTGGTTTTGAGATACCAAGGGGGGTTTCCCTAAGGTGTTGACTTATATGATACTTCAACGAATGAACAATCACCTTGCCATAAACCATGCCAACTACACAATGTACCCCTATTCTGATTGTCACAATGTACCTATGTGTTGGTTTGAAAATACAATGCAATGCACCTTTATACAACGGAATAGCTTACCAAGCAAAGTGTTTTAAAAAATGGGTATAACAATTCCTATTGCTATTATGAACTTATACATGGAAGCTGGAAAGACAAACCAACTAAAAATGTGTATAAAGTTTAATTTATTGAAAATGTGTTGAGGTGATAGGATAGGGAATGAATTACAGAATAGGAATCTATGCAAAATATGTAACAACTGAAACAGTATAGGATACCGTAATCAAGATATACTTGAATACTATATTTATTCAAATGCACACATAAGCTAGGTTCTACACATGCAAATGAATAAATAGCTGAAATCGTAGAACTTTATAAGAGTCTACTTAATAATCCAAAAATAAACCTATGTATTTCTTTATTGATCTTGAGGAGATACATTACAAAAGCTTTGGAATGATTTTAGGGCATTGACCAATTGAACAAGAACCCGTCAAGACAATACATAGACAACTTGTGGAGACACTAAAACAATTTCGGATATGCTAGTTACAATTGCTTTTCAAGGTTACTATGATTCTATTATAGATTGTGAACAAACCCACATCAATATAATCTCAAAATTATACTACCTAGAATTGGAAAATGAAACCTTATGTCTTCTTGCAATATATTCTTCTTTCTGGCTTTGTAATTGCAATTGTTCAATCCATTCCAAATGAAACTCAAAACATCTTTTATCCAACTGGGCATGTGCCCTAGAAGTGGCACTGTAAGAGTTTGAAATCAATGGCCCAAATGAACTGCCTCCAAAATAGATGCCAAAGATGAAGAGGAAACCAAAATAATTCAATGTGGTAGCTAGAGGAGTACATAGGGTAGCTAGGAGAGCTCTTCTAACAATGGCGAGTAGATGGTGTGAGTGAAGGAGAAGTGTGTCATTTTATTTGGCGCTCAACATTCCTTTCACATATTCATTCTACTTGCACTTTAAACCTTTGTTGATTTTCAACATTTTATGGCATCATTGTGTTTGGGCCAGCCATTGAAATCGTCAACACAATAGGTCGAGTTCATTATTATCTTCAACCATTTGACAAATGCCAAGGTTTTCATCTCTATTTCCTTCATAGAGCTTTCTCACTGTTATTGGACCTTAGGATGAGTTAGATATTAATATTATCACTCCTTCGACAGGTACTATGCTTTCCTCTTAAGCATGTCGGCCCTTTGGAGATTGTCAGACTCAATAATATTTTGGACTTGGAGGGGAGCACATCCCTCTCCAAAAGTCCGATGAATACACCATGTACTCCTTTGTTCATTGGGCTTCTACAGTAATAGATACTTTGGGATGATCCTTAAACATTGATAGAAACCAAGGTGTCGGGTTGTTAGGATCAAGGAGTTGGGGTTAATCGGGAAGTCATGTTGGAGGGGATGTGAGATGGGGGAACATTGACAAGGGAACCTTGAAAAAAAGGCTTCTAGGGTGTTAGGATCGGGGAGTCGGGATGAGGCTTGACTTGGTATCGATTTTAGGGATGGCTGAAAGTTCCAACTTTGAAAGGTTATGTAGGGATCGTCGAAGTTTCAAACTTTTGATGTTGGGTGGAGGAAGGTACCCAAATAAGGCAAGGCTGGAAGTATGACCTCTCAAGACTTAGACAATTTTTAGAATGCAATGGATCGGAGTTTGGGGAGTAGAGATGAATGGGAATTGGTACCAAGGGATGGTGGATGAGGAAGTACGAAAAGAAAGGGCAAATGACTTAGATTTTTAATGGGACATTTGGACTTTGAGGCTTGGGGACGCCAGGGGAACGATATTGGGGAATGGGAAACTTCAACACTTCGACAAATCAACACATAGACAAAATTTAGCAAGGACTTAAACAGGTTGTCGGGATCATTAGGGAGGGTATATAACTATGGACAACCCCAAAAGTCCGAAACTTCAACAACACATGAAATATTAAGGAAAACATTGGAGAGAGCCTAGACTCAAACTTTTTATGTGTCTTTGCACCTTTGGCACTTATGGGACCCATTTAGGATTTCTCAGATTGTTTATCAACAAAGGGTGGATGAGGTCAAATGCACAACATGGAAGCAAAAGAAAGCAAAGATTAGACACATCAAATTGGGGTTCCAACAAGACATTCAAGGCCAGGAGTGCAAAGTCAAGGTATGGATAATTGTTTCCGCTAACCTAGGGATAAACGTGGCCTCGTTTTGAGCATAAGGAACAATAACCCAATTGAAACCATCGCCTCTATTGCTAAGTACAGGAGATGCCGAATAGGGTGAATCAAATGAACATTTCGCAATGATGTGTGAAGGATGTAACACTAGATTTGTGGTACCAACAAGCAGTTATGAGGTTTTGAAAAGGAAATTATCTTGCGGTGAATGAGTTGTTGTGATCTTCAATGGAATTTAGTTACTAATTCAGCACATACAATCTTATACCAACATACATACAGTGTTGGAATATGAAGTCAGTTGTATTGTTATTGCAGCAGTGATGAATGTTCGACATGTAGTTGCATGAGTCACACTTTCTATTTTTGGAAAGTTTTGTTCAACAAGGACTCTACAACTTGGATTTCTTACTCTTTCAAAGTCATGTTTTTTGTAACTTTTGAAGGTTGTTGTAATTGCAATTTTCTTGAGAAATAAAATACGAAAGATCTTTGCTCATGGTTTTTTCCTAGTATAATTTTACCAGGTTTTCCATGTAAATACTGTGTTAAATTTGAGCTTATTGTTTTTCTCTGTTATTCTGCATTGTAAATTTCCTTACAATTGGTATCCAAAGCAAGGTTGTTTGTGCAGAAGTCGTGTTTTTGAGAAGTAAACAATGACAAGAAGCATTGTTACTGTCACAACCCTACTTGAGACCCAGCCCTAATTTTGTATTGACATGTTGATGTAGATGTTTAACTAAATTTGGAACTCGGCCCTAATTTTGTATTTGTTGTTATGGATATTCATCTAAATGTGAATCTTAACTGCCATAACGGTTAGCCCTAGATTTTTATACAGTTGTCTTGTATATGGTTTCATCTGGATATAAAAACCGTTGTTTTAGTTAGCGTTAAGGGTAATTGTTTTGATGATAGAATGAATTTGGTTGAATATAATGCTTTTGAATGTGATCTCTATGATTTCATTTATGGTTATATGACTGAATTTTATATGAAAATGCTAATTTTATTGCTAAGCTTGGATCTCATTGTTGTAATAGACTAATATTTTTCCTATTTTGGAGTGTTATAGGGCAGTCACGCACTCTCGTCACAGAGAGAGAGAGTATCATCGGGGAGGGGAGTCTAGCCATCCAGGGGCAGCTTGTGTAAGAGTAGCACACACAAGCACATAGCACCTTTTTTTTCTTCCTCAGTTTGCATATTGCATTAGAAAGGGTAAATCAAATACTCTAATTATTTAAATTTTGATAAAAAAAAAAGCTCAATGAGAAAATAAATTATTAACCCATAATAATTTTATATTCATATTATGTATATGATAATTCAAGGAAAATAAGTAAATAGAAAATAAAATAAAATAAAAAGAAAGGAAGGAAATAAGAATAATATATTCTTTCCTTAAATATAAGGTGCAATTAGAAATGGTGGGACAAAATATTCTTCCCTTAAATATAAAGTGCAATTAGAAATGGTGGGACCCAATATTCTTCCCTTAAATATAAAGTGCAATTAGAAATGGTGGGACCCAAGCAAGAAAAGACAAAACTAATATTTTTAAAGCTACCTTAAAATGGTACGCTGGCCCCATATGTTCTCTAAAGCAACAAAAAAAATAAAAATAAAAAGCCAGCAAACAGGTCTTAGCAAGCCAGCTGTCAGCTGTAGGAGAAAGTTTAACAAACAAATAACAACTAGCACATGGGAAAGGTGCCCATTTTTCCCACGTAGCAAAGAAGGAGGAGGAGGTGGTAATAAAAGAAGGAAAGAAAAATATCTTTATTCATTCAGTTTGGAGGAAAGAAAGAGGGAGAAGAGGAAGGGCTGCACACAGTGAAGAGTGGGGAAGATTCCTGCAATCTTAATCTCACAGGTATGAGAATTAATAAAAGTGGGAATTGGTTTGACTCCTCTACACCTACAGACTGAGCATTGCTCTTTCCTAAGTTAAGCACTTTTATAAATACTGAATGATAATTTATATATATTGAATGGCAGTGATTTTCAGACTCCTCACACTTAAGGTTTAAACTTTAAACCCTGTCAATGGGTAATTATTTTTGATTAATGAGAACAGTTTATAGCTGCTCATAAATGTAGGTGTGGATGAGTAATATGCTCAGATTGCCTAAGGGAGTAAGGGATGTGACTACCCTTTCATTGGGCAAAAACTGGGTTGGATCCCCAAACCTGGGCTTGCCAATAATAGGTAATATTTAATAAGAAACCAAAAGGTGTTAAAAGAAATCTGCTGTTTGGCACAACCTGCTGGTAACCAGAAGTCTGTTGGATATAAAATAATGGTGATAGCACTTCCCCATGACTGTTGTAGTATTATACAACAACATGCGGAAGTGCTACATCAAGTCCTATGCTGTTTAAATACATATAACACCAGCTTCATGCTGTGTGATCACATGTTTAGTGGTTTCTGCTGTTTAATAAGCATTTTTCCAGTGAGATTAAGTTGTAGTTAAATTAAAACATGATTGCTGCTTGCTATCCATGCTATCATTAAATTCTGTATAAGACTGAGATTACAATTCTGCAATGTAAGCTAGTAACTTCCATCCTAAGGGTTCTGCTGGATAATAATTCTATTTGTTTAAACCCACACTTGAAGTACTTATGATGGGTCAATCTGAAACTAAATTTGAGCAGATGCTTAGTAATTAAAGATGGTAAAATATAAACCTGTGCTAAATTAGCAAAGCAAACTTAATGGCACTATGTTAATGAGATTTATAATTGGTAATGTTAAGCAATAATGAAAGTACTTCAACCATAACAACATGTGTAAAGGTGCTAAGTGACTATCGGGATTAACCTGAGGGACAAGTAAGGGATAAATGCTTTGGCCAAAGCTTTAATTCAATTAAGGAAAGGTAGTTGAATTAATTTGAGTCACTTCATGGGTAAGGGACATATGCTTAGATATTTCTGCTTGGGCACTAATAGGATGCATATGTTAGTTACTCCACAGTTGCACAAATTTCACACATGTTGGCCACGGATTGCTAGACTCTTCGTGATGGGTTGGGCTCCCTTCGTAGGGTAGCACGGGGAAGCCTATGGCTTCGTGGTAGGGCGGAAATCACCCCGATGATGCTCTCTCTCCCTTTACTCTCTTCCGCTTCGGATTTAGGAGAAAGGACGGAAGAGGTTTGTCTTAAATTCTTTATTTCAATTTAGAATCTAACTTCATTTTTTTATTGGTTAAGAAGTATATGATTCTTATTTAATTTTGAATTCTAATTCCAGTATGATACTGAATATGAGATGTGTGATTCATATTTCAGTTTGTGAATATTATCATGCCCTAAATGAGATGTATGACTCATATTTCAGTTGTGAATATTTTCATGCCCTAACACTATGAATGATTAAGTTCTATGATAAGATGTTCATATGCAAGTTTATTAGCAAGTGTTGCCTCATTATGCAATTATTTGTTTCATTCTTATGAATATAACCGTTGGAGTAATTCCTTACTCATTATGATGAACTAAATCTGAGCAATGCAAATCAATTGTATGTAACTCTTTTGATGGTTCTTATTGCAATTTGGGTTGCTGCTGTTACAGTTACTAGATTTGAGGTGCAAAAGTTCTAATTTTATTTTATGGAAGCTAAATATTCAAGCTTTATTGGTGACAAATGGATGTGCCCTAGCTCTCAAAGCCATGACTGAGGCAGATTGGAATGAAAAGGATAGCATGCCCAGGGCAACAATCCAATTATTTGTAGCAGATTCAGTACTATTCAATGTTGCAGAGGAGAAAACTGCACATGACTTGTGGACTAAGCTTAGAAACCTGTATGAGACAAATTCATTGGCAAATAAAATTCTGTTATGTAGGTAGTTGTATAATTTTGAGAATGCATGACAATTCATTTGTCATAGATCATTTGAATGATTTCAACACATTGACAAGCAAGTTAGCTTCAATGGGGATGAAAATTGAAGAAGAGGATAAGGCAGGAATTTATTGTGCTCATTGCCTGAAACTTGGGATCAACTGGTTATGGCTCTTAGTAACTCAACACCAAGTGGGAAGTTGGTCTTTGAAGATGTGGTGGCCATTGTAATTTCTGAAGATACAAGATGGAAGACATCTCAAGGATCTTCTAATGAAGCCCTAATTGCAAGAGGTAGAACTCAGGAAAGAGGAAATATTGAGCATGGAAAAACTAGGTCCAAATCCAAGGGGCGAAAAAGAGTAAAATGTTGGAATTGTGGCAAAAATGGGCATGTGAAAAAGGATTGCAGGCTGCCAAAAGCAAGCAAAGAAAATTCTAGTTCATAGGCATTTGAGGCAAACACAGTTCACACACCATTGGAAGACGAAGAGGTATTAACTGCTAATTTTGAGGCCCTTTACTTCATGTCTGGATTCTTGTTTCTAGTGCCTCGTTTCACATGACTCCACATAGAGACTGGTTTTCTATTTATCGGTCATGTGATGGAAGTATGGTTTACATGGGAAATGACAACCCCTGAGAAGCTATTGGTGAAGGTGATATAGGAATCAAGATGTTTGATGGAATGGTAAGGACTATTCAGCATGTCAGACATGTACCAGGATTAAAGGAAAAATTGTTGTCACTTGGAGTTTTTGATGAACAAGGTTACCGATTTAGTGGTGAAAAGAATTGGCTCAAGATAACAAAGGGTGTGTTGGTTGTGCTAAAGGGAGAAAAGTTGGCAATCTCTGCGGGTTGGTTGGGGAAACTGGCAGTGGAGAAGCCGCAATGGAGTTTGGTGAAGAAGCAGATGTAGTATCAACTTGGCATCAACGGTTAGGCCATATGAGTGAACGTGGTCTCAAGGTACTAGTAGATAGAAATCTTCTCCTAGGTGCCAAATGTAAAGATTTAAATTTTTGTGAACATTGTTTGTTTGGAAAACAAAATAGACCGAGTTTTTCTAGAAGTACTACCAGAACTAAAGATGTTCTAGAATTAATTCATTTAGATACTTGGGAAGCTTCTGTAACATCTATTGGGGGTTCATTGTATTTTGTTTCATTTATAGATGATTAGTCTCCTAAGGTGTGGATTTATCTTCTAAAGAAGAAGTTTGAAGTGTTTTCTTATTTTAAGAAGTTTAAAGCTCTGGTAGAGAATCATAAGGGACTATAAAATGTTTGAGAACAAATAACAGAGGAGAATTTTGTTTAAGAGACTTCAACCGATTTTGTAGTGAGTATGGCATTGCAAGGCAATTGATAGTTGTTAGGACACAACAACAAAATGGTGTTGTTGAACACATGGATCTACAATTATGGAGTGAGCTAGATGTATGTTGAGCACTGTTGGTTTAGAGCAAATTTTTTGGGTTGAGGCTATTTCGACAACCTATTTCTTGATCAATAGATTACCCACTACAACTCTTGATAATAAAATCCCTAAAGAAGTATAGACAGGTAAACCTGTTGATTATTCCTTTCTTCGTGTATTTGGTTTTGATGCTTATGCTCATATTCCTAAAGAGAATAGAAATAAGATGGACGTGCAGTTCACAAAATGTATTTTTCTTAACTATGTAGAAGGTACAAAGGGGTACAGATTGTGGGATATTGCTGCCCACAAGGTTATAGTTAGCAGAGATGTTTATTTTAATGAAAAATCAATGCAAAGAGGTAAAGAACAACAAAGTATAAAAGTTATTCCAGTTGAGGTGGAAAGTTATGATGATAATCTATACGTATGAGATGAAAATCAGCAAGATGAGAAACAACCAAATGAGCCATAGGGTGATATATTTCCCCTTGTAAGGAGACCCACTATAGTATCTAAAGCACCTGAAAGGTACTTTCCTACTTGTATTTTGCTTATGCATTACTAACTGATGTTGGTAAACCTAGTTCATATTAGGAGGCTTGTGAAGCTGAATGTGCAAGCAAGTGGAGGGTTACCATGGAAGAGGAGATGGAAGCTCTTCATAAGAACAAGACATGGGAGCTTGTGTCATTGCCTAAGGGGTGAAAAGCTATTGGGAACAAGTGGGCCTTCAAACTGAAAAGGGACATAAATGATAGTTTGGAGAGGTATAAATCTCAGTTGGTGGCCAAGGGGTATGCACAAAAGTTTGGTTCAATGAAAAGTTTTCACCTGTTGTACGATCAAGTACTATTAGAGTTGTTTTAGCTATTGTTGCTAGTCTTGATTTGGAGTTAGAACAGTTAGATGTAAAAACAACCTTCTTGCATGGTGATCTCCCAAAGGAGATTTATATGCAGTAACCAGAAGGTTTTGAGGAAAGAGACAAGGAGAGTCTTGTTTTTAGGTTGAGAAAATTGCAGTATGGTTTGAAAAGGTACCAAGGTGTTGGTACAAGCAGTTTGATTCCTTCATGATGAGTTTGGGTTTTAGCAGATGTGAGGCTGCTCATTGTGCCTACTTTCAAAGGTATGACGATGACATTTTTATTATTTTGCTTTTGTATGTTGATGATATGTTGGTAACTAGTCCCAACATGTAGAAAATCATCCATTTGAAAGCTTAGCTTGCTAGAGAGTTTGAGATGAAAGACTTAGGCAGAGCAATTCAGATTCTTGGTATGAGGATACACAAAGGAAAATAATAGGAAAATATGGTTGTCACAAAAAATTGATGTGGAGAAGGTTTTGCAGCGCTTCAATATGCAAAATGCACAACCAATTAGTGCTCCATTTCCTATTCATATTAAATTGTCTTTAGAACAGTGCCCTAGCACAAAAGCAAAGAAGACATAGGTGTCTCGTGTACCATACTCATCAATAGTTGGTAGTCTTTTTTTTCCATGGTGTGCACTAGACCAGACATTGCACAAGCAATGTGAGTAGTCAGTTGTTACATGGCAAATCGGGTACTGAGCATTAGACGATTGTGAAGTGGATTCTCAGGTATTTGAGGAGCGCTTCTGATGCTGCTATTTGTTATAGTGGGAGTAGTCTTTAAGTTAATGGGTATGTGGATGCAGATTTTGGTGGAGAGAGAGAAAAGAGAAAGTCCACTACAAGTTACGTTTTCTCTTTAGTTGGAGGTGCAGTTTGTTGGGTATCAAAGGTGCAGACAGGGTGGCATTGTCTACTATTGAAGCTGAATATGTGGTAGCAACACAAGCTAGCAAGGAGGCAATCTGGCTTCATAGAATTTTGCGTGAATTGCAAGTAAAGCAGGACATGGTGTTGAATTGTGATAGCCAAAGTGCTTTACACTTAGCACGAAACTCAACATATCATGCCAAAACAAAGCATATTGATATTCAATATCACTTTGTATGTGAGGTGGTGAAAGGAGGACATATATCTTTGGCCAAGATACACACTGATATAAACCCAACATATATTTTGACGAAGCCGATTGTGAAGAGCACACAGGAAATATTGAGAGGGGGGAGGGGGGTGAATCGGTATTTCAAACTTTTAAAACTCAAAACCATATAAATCAGAAATCAGAACATTAAGAGCCACATAAGACACTTGTATCCTGAGACTCTCAAAATGACTTCTGTGAGTCTGAAGCTTTTCCTTCTTAACCTTATCGTCACCTTCATACGTTTTCTATAGTTTCTCCCAAATTTCATGTGTTGTATCACAATGCATAAATTTTACAAATTCAGTTTCAGACAAACCACATAAGATTGCATTCAAAGCTTTTGCATTGAGCTGGAGTAGTACTGGGATAGGTTCCAGACAAACCAAATGAGGTTGCAAGCTAAGTGGGCTCAACCTTGGGGAAAATTCTGTGGTTTAGTGCACTTGAGCTGGAGTAGTACTGGGATGGGTGACCTCCTGGAAAGGCCCAATGCTTCACCTCTGTGAGCATCACCTAGATGCAATGAGTGCTAAGTGGACCATTCATTCTCATGAGAAATGGGTTCTTGTGAACCACTACTCATGAAACATGGGTCAATGAGTTTGACTCGTATAACTACACGGTTGAATCTTGATAGCAATATCACAATTTGACACATTGTGGAATTTACCTCCTACTTATCAATTGATGAGCTAAAGGAGCTCTATAATGAATGGTTCATAAGGCACAACACTTGCTGAAGGTTTTGCAAATGGGGTTGCAAGCTAAGTGGGCTTAACATTGGGGAAAACTCTGTGGTTAAGTGCGCTTGAGTTGGAGTAGTACTCGGATGGGTGACCTCCCAGGAAGGCCCAGTGCTTCACCTCTGCGAGCATCACCTAGATGCAATGAGTGCTAAGTGGACCATTCATTATCATGAGAGATGGATTCTTGTGAACCACTACTCATGAAACATGGGTCAATGAGTTTGACTCGTATAACTACACGGTTGAATCTTGATAGCAATATCACAACTTTTGCATTGTTTTTAGAAGCCTTCTTTCCATTAGCATCGAACGAAGGAGTTGTTGGAATAGTATACCGTTTTACAACACTTTGCCATATATCAAAACCAAGTGACATCAAATAAGTGCGCATCTGACTACTCTAGAAAGCATAGTTGGAGCCATCAAATAGAGGAGCTTTGTTTGTAGCAAGACCTTCATTTGAACCTGTAACAACCCCAAAATCGGGTAAACAAAATTTTTCTACTTTCACTAATAAGATACGAGGAAAGATATTCATAATGACAAAGTAAATAAACTTTTCTTTTCATTTCATTCTAATGCAACATTTCATCATAAAGAAATAATTGACACAACACATCATTATTCTCTTTTCCAAGTAAATAACAAAGTACGCATTTCAAGATTACTTTTCTTTCAATTTAAATAACAAAGTAAGAATCTTACAAGTTTCAATCATAGCTCGGAAGCTTTTGAGCAAATAGGAATAAGACTACCCAGGATCTTCCCTTTCAAACCTTGGTTCATCAAAAGTCTACTGTGGAGGAGAAACATCACTTAGGTGCTTTTCCGCCAACCACGGACTTATATTGCGGTGCCCCGCACGTTTACTGTTAAGTAGACGGCCCTCCCTTCTACGAAGAGATTGGTTGGATAACCGGTTCTGTATGACCAACTGAACATAGTGTGTAATCCTACATAACTAAATCCTTGTGCCCTCACAATCTCAATCTAGCATGTAACCTAGACTACTGTGAACTGACAGTGTAATTCGTCTCACAGTCTAAGTGGACGTTAGGTATACTACACTACTTTGGCCAAAGTGTTTCGGCAGTACTTAAACTGACGGTCATCTATCACTTGCACTAAGTTAGGTTCAGTTTGACTTAAGGCTGTCTTATCCTACGCGTAGGTTGAGTCCTTTCCGTGGGTAGTCAATCACCCTAGACTTCCTACATCAACTACTTAAACAGGAAATGGAATACAGTCAACAAGGGTCCCTTTAGTAACTCCTAACACGGAATCCTTTATCCGTGGAGTACATAGCTTTCCCTAGTTAACCTATTTAACTTTAAAGCTCTAGACTACCTTGGTACTGGTTCCACCCTCGACCTAGTATTTAATAACTAGTTCCTTTTCCTTTATTTAAGGAGTTCAAGCAGTATTCAAGTAATACAATTCATAATATACTTCTATTAAAAGGTATTCAAGCATTTCCCTTTTCATGCTATTTTTTAACAAGCTTTCCTATGAATTCAAGCTATCTCTATTCAATAAGCTCCTTTAATGAATTTAAGCTATTTCTACTGAATAAGCTCTTTTCATGAATTTAAGCTAATTCCCAATTTAACATGCTTTCATTATAAAATGAGCTATACCCAATTTAATAAGCCTTTTCTAATGGATTTGAGCTATTCCCAATTTTAACATGCTTTCACTATAAAACAAGTTCTTTTATTCCAACAAGCTTCCTTATGAATTCAGGTTATTCTGTTTAACATAATTCTACGGAAAACAGAATCTTTCTAACACTTACTTCAGCACACTGCAAAACATAATCTAAGCAGGTAAACTCATTTTTAATTCAAATGACAGAAATACTAAAAAGACATTTCTCATGCCTGATTCCCTTGCTGTGAAATGAGTTCAATTAGTAGCTTCTGCTCTTTCTCCACAGTCCTTCTCAATCTTTTCCAGATACTTTTCACAGCATGAGTAGAGTATGACTCTTAGGTAAATGCAATACAACAATGATGGATTATGGCTCTCAGCAATACAATCACAACAAAGATAGTATATGGCTCTCACAATACAAACACAGCAAGGATGGATTGCAGCTCTCAACAATACAATCACAATAAAGATAGTATATGGCTCTCACAATACAATCAACAATGATGGATTGCAACTTTCTAAATAGAAATTTTGTAATTTGCAAGAACAGAAAAGAATTTCGTGGAAATGTAGCTAAGGTAAAATGCAGCTCTTCCTAAGTAAATTCGGAAATTGTCAGTTGTATTTCATGAATGAACTGGGCGGCTATTTATAGAGCCCTTAGCCAAACAATTTCCACTTATGCTGGCATGTAAATTGACATAACTTACTATTTGAATATTTCAAACTGAAATGTGGCGAATTTTCCATACTTACTCAGCCTTTGAGAAGGTGATTCGACTTCCAACAGTTCAAAGAAAAGTTCAAACTTCCAAAGAAAGTTGACACCTACAGGCGTCTCCAAAAATGGCGCAACTCATGAATAATGGCGGATAATTACAGACGAAAATGTCAATGCCATATCCGCAGCCAACTGGCCTCCTTTTTGCCCATGCATTCCAGAATGGTGGCGACCAGGTCCAAGGCGTGAGAGTTTGGTGCGGGATTCTTCTTTGTCTCCATTTCCATTATTTCGGCCAGTATACAGTTCGCGTATTTTCCTGTGTGAAGGAATCCGCGATTTTCAGTTAATACCAACGTTTTTAAAATGCTATAAGATTTAAATCTTTTAATAAGACTATAGTCTTTATTATTTAAATCTCCCATAATGTTTCCAACGTATTTCTCCAATAGTCTATGAAATTCGAAATACTTTTATTACTTATGGTAAATGCATTTTATTACCAAATGACTATATAAGTCAATTTTAATTATAAATTAAAAATGTTATGTATATATTTTGCATTATATTTAATATAACTTATTATAGTTTTATTTTACCTTATTTAAATATATGTATATATCTATATAATATTTAAATATTACCATAGATATATCAATATATTTTATTATTGGTAAAACTATAATAATGTTTATATTAAATATACTATTAAATATATTTATAAACATATCCATATTTACACTTAAATATATCTATACATGTTTGTATTTAATTATCCAATTACGTGTATTACAGGCCAGTCAGAGTACCCTTAATACATGTATTTGTACAAACATGTATATATACATTTAACTGTAAATTCCAGGCATCAGTATAACTTATCAGTTCACATTTCACATTCAAGGTTCTCAGAATAGTAAGTCAGTCAACAAGTAACACCACTCAAAAGCATAACGAAGTAATCCAAAACTCCTAAGCCTAAGGGTGACTTACTAAGACAACTCAATCTGACTCACTTCCCAAAACCCCCAGTGAAGTGTGTGTACGCTCATATGATCAACTTTATCGGTTAGCTGACCAAGTTCCTCTCTCGAGTGATGTTTCCCCTCCACCTGGAGGAATAGTTCCTATCCCTGCATCCATTGGCACAAAACCACGACAGTCACTTGCTCATAATATTTGCAGTATACATAAATCAAATATATAAAACAAGACTAATTATTCTCCTCTATGCATTGTTTTATCTAAGAATAACATCAATCAAGAATACAGAATGAGCCAATCATAACATGTAAACAGATTCTCAAATTGATAACAAGGTTCAACACATTTTATTCATTCAAAACCTTCCTTACAATCAGAATGCTCTAAGCATTACTAAAATAGTAACTACACAAATTCCGGGGTGTAACAGAACCCATGTGTGCAATCAGGACCAACCTCCAAGTAGTTAAGCTTACAAATTGAGGAACCCTGCTCTAATACCAATTAAAGAGCACACAAGAAATGTTGAGAGGGGGGGTGTGAATCAATATTTTAGCTTTTAAAACTCAAAGCCATATAAATCAGAAATCAAAATATTAAGAGCAACATAAAAACACCATGAACAAGATGAACACCAGGGTTACGTGGAAAACATTTTCAAGTAAAAAAAACCACGGAAAATATTGCTTTTATTATCTTCAAAGGGCACCAACCTAGTTACATAAGTGAGCACCAACCCACTGAGAGCACCAACTCTCCCTCGAAGCACCAACTCCAAGTTGCTGAAGCACCAACTACAACATGAGCACCAACTCACTGAAGATTAACACAACTCTGCTTACTAGACTTCAAACACATTCCTCAAGACTTCATATACTTTCAATTGATACCCATACAAGCAAGAGTACCAGTTTGAAGCTGCTCCTCTCTTAAACACAAACTTCGTTTCATAATCAAGCCTTCGTAAATTCAGATGTTGCTGCCCACATATATATCAAGACAGAGAGTGACTCTGTTCAAAAAATTTCAAGACAACAAAATTAGATTGTATTACAGATGCATGTATAAACACTGAGACCCATACTTCCCCTTATATACCTCAACTTCACTTCATGCAAAAGATAACTTGGGCGACATCAAAACAAACATCCTCAACCTTTTAAATCATTTTAAATGACTCCTAGACCGGTGGTAATTTCTCAAAATGATTCTAGAAAACAAGTTCAATCACACCAGCTTCATCCTCATGCTAAACAAGATAATATCATAAAAATGAAAAGGTACACATTTCAGAATAAGATAAGAATGCCGGCCCCTAGAATAAGGTTTGATGGTAGAATAATGTGAGTTAGGTGCTCTCTTCAATGATTGCACTCTATCCTCTTAAGCGAGGCTTCCGAAACTGATGAACTAGAAGAAAGAAGTTACATGATTTTTTGTGCCAACACTATTGGAATTGAACTGAAGAATGTTGAATCCCACATCGAATGTTGCCATTTTTAAAAAAGAATGTAATCTGTTACAAACTTGAATGCGACCCGAACCTCATGATTATTCTATATGTTGTCTTAGAACTTAGCATATTCACCCATTCGCACCATACATTCAATAATAGCAAAAATATGCAGGTCAGTTTGCAATCACAGCTCTTCAAACATAGAAATGGTAGCATATATGATATTAAGCACACCCCTTAATTTTTTCTTTATCACTTATTGCACATCTTACAAAAAATAAAGAAGGTAGAAAAACATAACTCCTCATGAACCTTATAGATATGGAGAAGAATAAATGAAAAATCGTTGAAGCAAATACAGGGAAATGATGCTTCCATATTTGTAAGCCGTCACTAGAGTAAGGTTGACATTTAGAATGAAGATGTTACGTTCCACTAGCATACAACCCATCGCTAGGAAAAAGCCGCCTCATAAACATACTGATTTTTTAAACAAATGCTCAAACATAGAAGCCGTCGCTAAAGATGAAGGAATTAAGACCAAAATAGTTAAGCCGCCTTCTTCAAAACCGACGCCAGAGAATAAAGATGTTTGCATAATATGAAAACCATGTCTCCACCTTCAGACAAAAAATAACTCACATACAAGCTCCATAATGCTTATTTGCGATGTCTCTGGCACTCCTTACAATTTCTTATTGCCTCATTAATATTTTATTTTAATAGACGTATAACAACTCTTAAAATGGAGATGTTGAAAGGTGTAAATATAGCACTGAAAATTTTAAACTGAAAACTCCTTTTAAATAGCCGCCATCAAATATCAAGCCATCCCAATATTCATTCCCGTTAGAAATATTTGATGCCTCAACATAGAAACCGACCCAATAAATATCAAGACGTTGCTAAACATTACACATGCTTCAAGATGCCGTCTCTATGACCCGAGTCCTTTAAAAGCTTACACTGATGTGGCACAACAACTAACTTTTTAAATAGACGCAACCTGTTGACAAAGCAAGTCGATTTGGCACAAATGCTGACCAAGTAAGTAAGCAAAGAGCTGAAACAGGCAAGCAAACTGCTCAACCAGACAACCAACTAGCTCAACCAGGCAACCAACCAGCTCAAGCAGACAACCAACTAGCTCAAGCAAGCAGGCAAGTAGCTCAAGCAAGTAGGCAACCAACTTAGCCAGCTCAAGTAGACAAGCAAGTAGCTCACACCTTGACATCAATGACAAAATATGCTAACACATTGGTAGAGAGAAGTTCACTTGGTGCAAAACTTCTCCGGGCTTGCATTTTACTTGATGATTGGTAGCATTAGCATTGGTCTTTCAGTATTGCATCGTTATTCTAGTAGTGACGAACAGTCGACTGTTACACCCCAAAATTGTATACTATTTTAGTAATGCTTAGAGCATTCTGTTTGAAAGGAAGGATTTGAATGAATAAAATGTGTTGAACCTTGTTATCAATTTGAGAATCTTTTTACATGTTATGATTGGCTCATTCTGTGTTCTTGATTGATGTTATTCTTGGATAAAGCAATGCATAAAAGAGAGTGATTAGTCTTGTTTTTATAATTGATTTATATACTGCAAATGTTATGAGCAAGTAACTGTCGTGGTTTTGTGCCAATGGATGCAGGAACAGGAACTATTCCTCCAGGCGGAGGGGAGACATCACTCGGGAGAGGGGCTTGGTCAGATAACCGGTAAAGTTAATCAGTTGAGCATACACGCACTTCACTAAGGGTTTTGGGAACTGAGTTAGATAGAGTTATCTTGATAAGTCATCCTTAGGCTTAGGAGTTTTGGATTACTTCTTTATGCTTTATGAGTGGTGCTACTTGTTATCTGACTTACTGTTCTGTGAGCCTTGAATGTGAAATATGAATTGATAAGTATGGTATAGACAGGATGTATATGCGTATACGTGTACCACTCATATGTACATGGCATACATACAGATGCATACACATGGCTAGCACACCTATAAACATATGCACACTATCTATGATGTTTGTTATAACATTATATGGATGCCTTAAATTTATAGTTAAACGTATATATACATGTTTGCACAAACAGGTGTATTGAGAGTAGGCTGACTGGCTCGCAATACACGAATTTGGATGATTAAATGCAAATATGTATAGATATATTTAAGTGTAAATATATGAATGTTTTTATATATATATATATATTTAATATTATATAAATATATACGTTATTATAGTTTTACCAGGAATAAATATATAGATATATATAGTAATATTTAAATATTAAAACATTTAAATATATATATATATATATTTATTATGGTAAATAAAACTATAATAAAATATAAATATAACAATTTATTTATATTTTAAATAAATAAGATCTTGGAAAATAAATAAATTTGACTTGTATAGTCATTTGGCAAATAATATGTATTTACCATGAGTAGAATAAATAAATGACTTTTATAGTCTTTTTGCTAAAATCGTATGAAGTTTAATTGGTAAAATAAATGTATTTAAACATTGGACAAAATGTATAAGGATTATCGAATACTTTGTAAAGCATTTTAAAAGGCTAAAGTCGCGAAAATTCCTCCAGCATGTTTATACGCCAAAACTTCAAAGGTTTTTGAAGTGAAATAATCAAGATTTATGAACAAAAGGAAATCGCGCGACTGAGAAAAACGTGCGTGCGTGGCTGCAAACTCATGCCAGGAGACCAATTCGCAAATGCCATCCTCCATTCGGGAAATGCGTGAGGTTGGGAGAGAAGCCAGGTGGGATGCGTTTTACATATGATGTTTTCCCCTGCAAGAGTTCAATCCGCCATTTTTGGGTGCCTAGGCTGAGTACGCTTGTAGGTGTCCTTCATTTGCATTTTACCATGTGTATGTTGAAAAGTTCCTCCTGAATAAAGGTCGAATCATCTCTCAATTTGCTGAGTAACTTGCTAGTTAGCTGCCACTGCATGAATTGACTGGTTCAAATGTAAAAGGTGTCAATTCTCATGCCAAAATGTTAGCAGGCATGAGAATTCGAAACCTATATAATGAGCTTGTCACATTGTCATTTCTACCAATTCAATATTTGCCTTTGCAAGTTCCGAATTTCCTTTGAGAGAGCTACAATTTGCCTTTGCTGTAATCGCACTTGTTTAGAGAGAGCCACAATTTGCCTTTGCTGTAATCGCACTTGTTAGAAAGCCAGTTCACAGTTTGCCATTGCCAAATTGAGAGGACTGTGGAATTTACTTGCTGCAATACCTGAAAAATACTCCATCCATTCTGTGAATAGAATTTGGAAAAGATAGAGAGGGACTGAGTTCAAAAGAAGAAGCTACAAACTGAATTCGTTAGCAGCAAGGAAACAAGCATGAGAGTTATCTTTTTAATGCTTCTGTTATCTAAATTAGATAAAACTACTTGTTTAAATTATGCATTACTTTGCATTGAGGTATGAAGTAGGGTAGGCAATTACAAGAGAAATTATGTTTCCTATTTTAGCTTGATTTCATAGAGAAATTCTATTTAAAAAGGAATAGCTTGATTTCATAGGAAAAGCTTGTTAAGAAGGAATAGCTTGTTATAAAGGAATAGCTTGTTCAAATTATAAAAGAAATGTCTGAACACTTTTTAGAATTTACTTGATGAATTGAATTTACGTGAATACTGCTTGATCTCCTTATATAAAGGAAATGAGGAACTAGTTATTAAATACTAGGTCGAGGGTGGAATCAGTACCAAGGTAGTCTAAAGCTTTAAAGTTAGAAGGTTAACTAGGAAAAGCTATGTACTCCATGGATAAAGAATTCCAGGATAGGAATTACCTGAGGGACCCTTGATGACTACATTCCAATTCTTGATTAAGTAGATGATGTAGGAAGTCTGGGGTGATTGACTACCCATGGAAAGGACTTAGCTTACGCGTAGGATAAGATAGCCTCAAGTCAAACTGAACCTGACTTAGTGCATGTGATAGATGATCGTCAGTTTAAATACTACCGAAACACTTTGACCAAAGTAGTGTAGTACACCTACGTCCACTTAGACTGTGAGACGATTACACTGTCAGTTCACCGTAAGTCCAAAACACATACTAGATTGAGATTGTGAGGACACAAGGATTTAGTTATGTAGGACTTCACACTATGCTCAGTTGGTCATACATAAACGGTTACCCAACCAATCTCTTCGTAGAAGGGAGGGTCGTCTACTTAACAGTAAATGTGCGGGGGACTGCATTATAAGTCCGTGGTTGGCGGAAAAGCACCTGAGTGATGTTTCTCCTCCACAATAGACTTCTGATGAACCAAGGTTTGAAAGGGAAGAACTTGGACCGTCTTATTCCTATTTGCTCAAAAGCTTCCGAGCTATGATTGAAACTTGTAAGATTCTTACTTTGTTATTTATTTGAAAGAAAAGTAATTATGAATTGCGTACTCTGTTACTTACTGGGAAAAGAGAATAATGATGTATTATGTCAATTATTTCTTTATGATGAAATGTTGCATTAGAATGAAAAGAAAAGTTTATTTACTTTGTCATTATGTATGTCTTTCCTTGTATCTTATTTGTGAAAGTAGAAATTTTTTTATTTACCCGGTTTGGGGGTTGTTACATCGACATTGATATCTAGCTAGTGCTTTAGGTATGCACCTGGCGTGATCGAAGGCCTACTATTCAACTAAAGGTTGAAATCACGGGGGGTCTCAGGGGGGTTGTAGCCCACTTGGACGTCGAAGGTGTTTTCGGCAAGTCGAATTTTTTTTCAGTTTGGGACTCCTTATTTTGGGTAATATTGACAAATGTTCAACATGTAGTTGCATGCGTCAAACTTTCTATTTTTGAAAAGCTTTGATCGACAAGGACTCTACAACTCAGATTTCTTATACTCTTTCAAAGTCGTTTTTTGTAAGTTTTGAACGTTGTTGTAATTGCGAATTTCTTGAGAAATAAAATATGAAAGATCTTTGCTCGTGGTTTTTTCTTGGTATAATTTTACCAGGTTTCCACAAAAATTGTGTCAAATTTGTGCTTAGTGTTTTTCTTTGTTATTCTGCACTGCAAATTTTCTTACATACAAGTACTGTTAGAAAAGAAGTAAGGGCTTCAATAAATAAATTCAATCCTTTGTGTTCAATTCTATCATATGGACCCCACGTGACCATCCATGAGATTGAGAAATGTTGGAAGAAAAAGACAATGATTTCATAGAAGGGGGTATGGTTTGCAATTGGGAATGTATGCCAACTAACCATGTGGTCCCCACTAAAGAGCTAAAGAAACAACTAAAAAAGACACACCAACAAGGGATAACTTGAAAACCACATGCCAAAATTTAGAGTATAAACAAAAAATGAACTGCCATGTTTTTGGCCAATGTAGGATCACTTGTGGACTTAGATGCTCTTGTATCGAGTACACGAGTAGAAACCCTAAGTGTGCACATGAAAACCTAAAATTAAATTTTACTTGCTAAGATTGCAACCATTCAATGATGTGCAACCTAGGGCACAAAAATAAGTCTCTTTGAAAATTGTGAGTGCATTGTTGAGCATGTGCCCTAGGATATTTAAGAAAAAAAATTTTCCACCAAAATTGTAGAGCCCAGGTGCATGTGTGTGAAGGGTAAAGCTAAAAATGTTTAGGCACATCCAAGTGAGCAACACAGGTGTGAAAGACTTTTAAGAAAACCGTCTATTATATAGGCACACATGAAAAGGAAGTGCACGCCTCACTCAAGGATTTATTTGAGATTTTAAATTTAAGTTTTAAGGCCTTTACTAGGTGCATGTAGGGTTGGAAAAGGCATGCTTATTCATATACTAGGAGGTGCATGGGAGAAAGGTGGTTGACTCACCATATAAAAGTTTGAAATGTTTTTTATGATAGATGAAGTGATTTTCCCGTATTCAAATGATTAGTGTCATGTTAGTAGTTTTCAAACTAGTCAAATCTTGTATTTATAAAAGAGGCTCTCACGTTTTAAAGATGATGTTGACTTTTCTAATTTCTGGAATTCTAGAGATAAGTCAACAATGCAAGGTTGGATGTCCATTTTCAGTGCTTGAAAGTATTAAAATAATATGAGTGTGGTGTTGTTTCAAGCTGGATCAAACAGTTTAGGAAGAGTGAAAGTTAAAATTGCATCCATTCATAGAGAACTCACAAAGCAAAGCTCAATTTTTCTGTTCATAATCAGCAAGCAGCCTTTCTTTTTATGTGAATGATGTGTATTTTCGATAAACTATTATTGGTTCTTGTAATAATCTCAGCTGTTAGTTGAATTGCCAATCAAATGTTCTAGTTTTAGTTTTAATGGACAAAATAATTTGTAATAAAGCTTGTGCATCATGGAAGAAACCGTAGGTAGGGTCGAAGTGCAATTAATTAATTTTGTTTGTTTTCATGCATAGCCTTGCAAACAATATAAATAAGTGCTATTTTGCACTTAGATAAGGAATGATATTTTTCAAACCTGCCTATTGCTGAAATTTTTGTTTAGAGAATTATTGTCTTTTTAGTTGTTCATGTTGTGAGTTAAGTGTTTTCCATTATTTAAAGAGCTTTGTATTGTTAAAATTATTGGAGGAAGTGTTGTGGCTTTGTAGCCCTTCATATTTAATTCATAGTCAATGTGTTTGTTTGGTGAACCCCATCTTGTTTGTGTTATGATTTTCAATATTTACATTTAATTGAAATTCATAAATGTCTTTTAGTTGTGTTTGATTAGTCTCTATAGTTGATAACATTTACACAAAATTTCTTATCTAGAGATGTGCTGAAATCACTTTGTGCTATAGATTGAGAAAGAAAATAGATAGGTTCTTATTAAGTTTGTTTTTATTGCATACTCTCTAAAATCCCTAGATTTTAAGAGAAATTAAGAGCAAATTTGACACACAAAGTAATATCATATGCTCTCTCCCATTTCGTTCAATACGCTATTACATATTTATAGGAGCTACATCTCCTATATTACGGGAAGGTTCCTATAACAACTCCATTATTATGAGATAACAAATGAACAAACTCCTAAATATATGAGTTGTTTAATAACTTAGAATACCGACAAATAAACTACAACCAACTAACAAATAATTATTATATGACACACTAACAACCTATGGGAATGATGTAATATTCCCACATATTTTAGGTTAAAGGGAGTTTCCTTGAATAATTTGAAGACCAATTTACTATACATGTTTCATTTTGTGTCACATTTAGAGGTGTTAACTAAAACTCTAACAAAAGTGTAATGCATAAACTCCTCTATGTGATTCTTGGAAAAGTAAACCTATTAAAAATACATGTTTCATCTTGAAATAGGTGAATCTTGCAAAAATCTTGAAACCCTAACATGGAAACATTGTCATAGCTTGTTTGTCATCCCAAGATCTATAAGGATTGAGCAAAAAACAACTTCAAACATTGACGACAACTTGGAAAAAGCGAAGGAATGTTGATTAATCATGCCGGCACAATTTTTTTTGGTAATGCCTATCACATAAATTGTTAGAAATGGCCTTGGAGTTCTTTTGGGGCTGTTGCTACTAAAGGATTGGCCAACAACAACTAGGAGCTCTCCTTTGCCACTTTTGCTACTTAAAAACTTGGTAAGTACTTCCTAGGATCTCTTTGCAATTTACATGGCAAATAGGGGATATGAGGATGCTTTTGACTTATTTGTTGGGTAAGCTACCTTTTAAATAACTAATGTGGTGTTATAACATTATTAACATAAGCAATAAATCCATATGTATACGTAGTATAGTCGTTTATTATATTATATCTAATACCTCCCTTAATGACTAATTTGGAGACAACTCCAATTTTGTCACTAAATTTGACAAACAAAATAGAATCAAGAGATTTAGTCATTAGATTGGCAAATTGCTCTCGAGATGGATTGTAGAAGAGAGAAATATGTAATGTCCCCGATTTAGCCCTACGCTCTTCTTGAGGTTTTAGCCTATTTCCGAAAACTCATAGGCTAAGCAGAATTGAAAATTAGGGTTTCCTCTTATTTAGGAGGTTTCAGATGTAGTTTTTGAGGGCTTGCATGCAGGAGTTTGGAAGTGTATTTTTGAGAGCTTTATGGGTTTTCAGAGAGCTTTAGAATGGTGTAACATGCATCTCCATCTGACAACCTTTCCAAACACTTACTATTTATAGTAAGTCATGTTGGCTTCCTGGTTTGTGCTTAGAAGGCGTTTGGAAACACTTACTATTTATAGTAAGTCATGATTACTGCCCAGATGAAGCTTTGCAAACTTACTATTTATAGCACTTTGCTATTTTTGGTAAGTCTATTTATAGCAGTATCATTTTAGCAGCGGTTCCATCATTTGCAGTTCACATTTCTATTTTGGGTAGTGTGGCTGATCAGTTTGGCTTTTTGTTGAGTTTGAAGTAAACTTACTATTTTTGGCATTTGCTATTTTTAGTAAGTCCATTTTTTGCAGTGGCATCATCAGTAGTTCTGCTTAGGTCACCATTCTATTTTTGGCAGAATCAGTTTGAGCGTTGGTTTTGGTTTTGGCTTCTATCCCTCCTTGGACTGAGTCCCAGACTTAGTCAATTTTCATGTCTTGAAGTTGTACCCCACGCCTAGGCTTGATGACTTCAAGTTGTTTTAAAAGAGGGGACATAAAGGGGTTGACTATTTGAGCATTGAATGTTTATTTTTAAATATTTATTTTGCAACTTAAAGTTGGACACCAAAAAGGGAGATGAATAATATTTCATTAAATTCAAAATAAAGTGACTGTTAAGAGGTGGCGTCCCTTGGAGGAATTGGAACAGTTTCTTGTTGGGAGTTACAGATTGCTTCATTTGCCAATTGAAGCTTATATATTGGTGCCTTGCTCATTGTTTCTCATCTTTTTGAAAATTAAGTAAAGTTATGCTGTTGGATTGAATCCAGAACCTGGCTGAGAGGTAGCTTAGCAAACTTGGCTAAGAGGAAGCTTAGCAAATTCACCTTTCTTCGGGCTTGAAACTATGGCTTCCTAGAAAGATTTATGAAGACCATGCTTCATTCAAGAGTGTGGAAAGAGTTCGATTTTCATTTACAGGTAGGTTGCTGATTTATAATCTGTTTGTACTACTGATGTCAATGGCTGAAGCGAATTTCTGTTGACAACTTCGCCTCTGATTTTTATTTCATTTTGGGTATTGGCCCAAGCTGTGCAACTGTGGAGGGCGCCCATTTTTGCAAGTTTGCAGATTTTATTACGAAGTTTTGGATTTTTGGGAGAAGGTCGACCCTTCCTGGAGGCCGTACCATTCTTCCTGGCTGCATTGGGATTCATGCCACTGACAGGGGCGAGTTTTAAAGGTGTCTTTCTGCTGTGATTTGGATGCCTATGTTCAAGGATTCATCTGTATTTAGTTTCATGTCAATCGGGTTTCGTTTGGCGAAGATATGAGCATTTCGGTGAATCTCTTCATTGCTGGTCTGATTTTCTGTTCTTTCTATTTTTGATCAGACTTAGTGATTTTAGCATATTGCTGGTTTGAGCTTCATTTATACATCTTTATTGCATTGTAATTGTTAGAGATTATTATTCTAATTATTGACAGAGTTTGGAAGCCTATCTTTTTATTTGCAACGGAAACTATTCATTTTAAAGCTAGTTAGTAGTACTAACTGCTGTTATTTTATTATTGCTGCAATCTTAATGTTTGTTTACACTCCCACAATTGAGTGGTTGAGTTTAGTAATCATTCTTTCTTAATTGTAAATTCCCTCCACGAAAATAAGTGGTAGTGCGGAATAAATACCCCCCACTGTTCAAGTGGAAGCGTGGTTACATGGCTGGCTTGCCGCCTTATTAATTTTGTAATAATTTCACCCACTGAATAAGTGGAGTATTCCCACCGCTTGTGGATGCCTGTTGAAGCAGGTGAATGTTCCTTTTAGTTCAGTTTATTCTAACGATCCCCAAACCATATGCTATCACCTCGCCCAAACTGGGATCTTGGTGAACATTCTTGGTGAGGGTTATTTTACAAGCTGATTTGTATTTGGTGCTAATGCTAATCAGTGGTTTGTTGCTGGTTGGATATGTTAAAATCAAGGAAAAATTAAGGTGGAACATTTCAAAATATTATCAATGTCAAGTAATTTTTGAATGTAGTGATGATGAACCCTAACGTGCTTGGTGCATGCATGCTAAAATTGGGTTTTCACTAGCTTCAAGACTCTTTGATTGTCACATAAAAGTGGAGCAATTGTAATATGAGGATGTTGGAGATCACTCAAAAGTTAGCATAATTATATTGCTTTACAATTGACATTTAAAATTGTTTTGTACTTGAATTCAATGTAAGATACAACCACAATGTGTTGAAGTTTATTGTCAAACAACTTTTTAGTGTAGGAACAAGATATAGCCATTAGATCTTTGAGTGTTAACTAAACTAGCCTAATTCGAGTTTGTATATCTTGCCAACCTAAAATTATATATCTTGTGATTGAAAATTTCATAGTCAAGAGTACCTTTGACATATCATAATGCTTATTTTGCTACTTGCTAATGAAGAACCTTTGGTCTTGCAAAATATTGACAAAGATAACTAACAACAAAACAAAGAATTATTGTAGAGTGACTCATTGACCATGATGAATTATTGTAGGTTGTCAACTTCAATTTGACCTCTATAGGTGTTGTGGACAAATTACTATAATCATGCAAAATTATTTCAAAAAATGTGTGGCACACTTGACCAAAGCCATGAAAACTAGATGGTCATGTTAGCATAACTTTGCTCCTAAGCAATATTTTTGGAGGCCGTGTTTAGTAATATCACAAGCATAACATAAATTAAGTTTCACTTGTTACAACATAGTGTTGGAACATGTTTGCCATTGTGCCAAAAGATCAACTTGTTAACGCTCGATACAAACGCTAGAGATAAGTGGATCCATGGGAGGTGGTTACTCCATGTCCCAAATTTGAAGGGAGAAGTTGGCGATTAGTCCAACAATCCCCTACTCAACATCACCCGAGGGGATTCGAACCGCAACCACGACTCTGATACCATTTGTTGGAACACGTTTGTCGTTGCGCCAAAAGATCGATTTGTTAATGCCCGATACAAACGCCAGAGATAAGCGGATCCACCAGAGGTGGTTAGTCCATGGCCCAAATCTGATGGGAGACGCTGGTGATTAGTCCAACACATAGTGGTTTTGCTATTTATGATGACAAGATCATCAACAAAATCAATAAGAAGCATAATTTCACCACCATCACTTTTAACATAGATTTGGCTCAAACAACTTCTTTTAAAGCTAGAAAGTTTAAGATTGATCAATATTTGTGTAGTAGGCTTATGGAGTTTTCTTAAGCCTACACAAAGACTTTAGAAGGCACTAAAGAAAAAGATAACTGCTAGGTACCTAAAGTTTGTCATGCTGCACCATGTAGACTTCCTTGTCCAAGTCTTGGGTTCAAGAAAGTGTTATTCAAACCATTTGATACACCTTCCAACTAAATTTGGTTGCTATGGAAGGAAGCGATTAAACTATTGCCATCTTTGCGGTAGGAGCAAAAGTCTCATAATAGTCTATCTCCATTTGTTGTGAATAGCCTTTTGCAACAAGACAAACCTTGTACATGTCGAAAGTATTGTTGACTTTGTAGATGATCTTTTATACCCATTGACATCCAATGGGCTTTTTACTTGGAGGCAATTCGGCCGACTCCTAGCTATAGTTCATCATCAAGGCTTCATACTTGGCTTGCATGGTAGCTTCCCACTTAGAGTGCCCCTTACCCTTTAAGTATTCTTGTGGTTGAAGTGCCTTGGAAAGGATAGAAGAAAGAGAAAAATGAACATATTCATTTGAACCAACAATTTGTTTCCTTGTTTGCTAGGATTGAGCAATAGAAATAGGAAGGTTAGCTTCCCACACATTTTGAATAGTGGACTAATACAACACTAGTATTCCTGTGGCAAATCAAGCACATCCTGGGTGGAAGACAATTTTGGTTTTTGCCATTAATATACTAGTGATGTAGAAGAAATTTGATCCAAAGGCTAATGCACTAGTGAATGTGATGGAGTATATGAACTAGAGACCTCGTCTTTTAAAGGAACCAAAATACTAGTTCCAGACTGAACATTGACAACTTGGTTAATATTACAATCAAATAAAGGTTATATTTCTTTTATGTCAACATCTTAGCTAACTATGACTTTGTTAGTGAAAATATCAAAAATCTATATGCTTTCTGTTGTTCACTTTACTTAGCAAAGAAATATAAAGTTCTCATAATCTAGTTTGCTTTTCTTGTTATTAGGAACCAAAACATATGCAATTGAGCTATAAACATGAAATTATGTTACCTTTAGTTTGAGTTCAGACTAGGTTTCTTTAGGAGTCACATTTTACAAGGCTTTGCGTGGGTTTTTGTTTAGGAAATACACTGCCATGTTTCCTGCTTTGTCCCGGCATCTTTATAACATGCCTTTGTTGTGCATTAGGCACTGAACCATTTCCACGACAGTCTTGTTTCTCATCTCAACCACCACTTTCTTGTGAGGGGAGTATGGCATTAATAATTGCCTTAAAATGCCTTCTTGCAGTAGTCTTGAAAATACTTGGAAATGAACTCACTTCCATTATTAGACCTTGGTTTCTTGATCTGCCCACCTTTATAATTATCAAATAATGCTTTGAATTTGACACAACTTCCGAAGAAATCAGAATTGTTCTTTAGTTTAGATAGTTACATATATTTCCTTGGAGAAATCATCAACTAGCAACAAAAAATGTCTTGCTTAACTGTAAAGCCCCTTTGCGCTCCATGCCTCTCCAGGAGGAGATGGCTTCCGTTTTTGCTTGCCAATCAAACACCCCAAACATATATTTTGCTTCTTTTGGATAGATGATAATCCATAAGATGTCTATATCTCATGCAACAATGCTACTGTTATTCTCCACAACTAATGAATGCAAATTAACAATGACAAGGTCAACTAGCTTTTACAAACCACCTGGTTCAATGTGTAGGGAAGCCATTATATCCTTTATGTTTGCCACAATATGCCTCTTTCTAAAATTCTTCGCAATAATGTTAAGCTTTGTTGTGATCTAACTATTATACAATAGATTTATGTTCATATTTATAGGAAGCCTAACATCAATGTTTATGAATTTTATTTCATCACTTAGAATGATCTGAACAATTCCTATTCTTTATGCTGCATGTGTTTTAACAGCATCCAAAGAAATGTGATATGTGGAGCTAGAATTAGTAGTAAACTTTACGTACTAGTTTTTGTGGCAAGTATATTTACACGATGCATTAGAACCAAAGAACCAACAATTGGTTGTATCATTATTATCCTCGAAAAATGCCATGAAACATATTCTCTCTTTGGAATTTTGGTCTGTTTGAACTGCCACATTAACTTGAGCCTGCAACTTCTTTTTGATAGATCACAATGACATTTTTTGACATTCTTTTTTGATATGCCCAAATCTGTGACAATAATAAAACTTGTTTTGTATCTAGACTAATGAGAAGTCAATTCTTTTCGCTGTCTTTATATCGAGCAGCAAGCACAATTTCAAATTGTCTTGAATTGTACTTGTTTATTTGCATTTGTGTCTATTATTTTGCAACAAATATGAATTGACCTTTTTAAAGGTGAGAGTTTGACTCTTTGCTAACAAATGCAAATGGATGGTGGCGAACTATTGATGACAAGAGCACCTGTACCATCTTCATCAATTGATTTGTTGATACCAGAGAGTTAATTTCTTAGATCTTTCATCTAAGATCTTGGAAATTGACCCACCCTAAAACAACTTTGTGGAAAACAACAAATCTTCTAATGTGAGACTCTACTATTATCAAAAGTTTGATACCTATGTTATAAGGGTATGCATTCCCTAGGAATCTCCAGCTGTTCTTGTCCCTAGGAAGTTTTGGGACGGCTAGGAGATGTCTGCAAGGTTGTCCCCGATCTTGAAATAAGGGACATCCCAAAAACAAGAAAAATGGGTAGGTGACTAGGCATGACTGTTTTTCCCTAGAATAATTAGCCATTGTTATGACCCAACATGCTACAAGAAATATATTGAAATAAAAAAGAAAAACAAAAAGTTAAGAAGAAAAGGGGTGTGGGGTCCGCAAGGTCCCTCATATTGCTTTACACGACCCTAAACTGTTGGAAATATTGTTGTCATTGATGTCAAAGGAGCATAATCACCGTCAAAGAGGGAAATCAAGAAGGTGAGCCAACCCATGAGTTATTTTGCTTGAATTATAGCTTATTGCAAATGCTGGCCAACTCAATTTGTGTAATGAAACAACTTGCACACCTCGATGTACTCTAATATTAAGGGCGTAGCAATTTGTCTCATATTGGAGCTCAATTTATGGCTTGCTGTTTTGTAAAATCACCCCTCTTTGAAATGGGCCGACCCCTTTGGGGGGAATTAAAAATAAATTAAAATTATTATTATTTGTATGTGGCCGACCTCCCTTGAGAAGGCTGACCCTATTTGGTGAAGAGGCATGATTGTAGTTTAAATAGAAGTTGAAGTGGAGGTTAGAAAGAAGACAATAAATGGAATATCATTCAAAAACAAGAGCAGAGCAGATTTATTACAGCAGATTTTTCATTTTTGAACAAGGGCACATGTGAAAAACGTTGCAGGCAAATTTTTGAAGAAGATTCAAATGATCATCATCCATTGAAAAAGCATTCTTTAGGAAGATGATTTTTTTTTTGGTTAGAGGTTGGTGCCTCTCAATAGAAGAGATTGGTGTCTCTTGCTAAGTTGGTGCTTAGCAGCGGGGATTGGTGTCTCTAGTGGGTTGGTGCCTACAAAGATTTATAAGATTATTATTTTGTTTTGTTGTGGTTGGATTTGGATAGTAGATCAAGTAGTCTTTTTCCATGGTTTTCTCCCAAAAGGGTTTCCATGTAAATCTTATGTTCTTAAGTGTGTGGATCTTGTGTGCTTGCTGTTATTGTGGTTGTTGAATTTTAAATAAGTAAAAGTTTATCTTATCTTGATTCACCCGCCCTGCCCCCTCTCAGTATAAGTGTGTGCTCTTCAATTGGTATTAGAGTTGGTTCCTTCAAAAAAAAGTATAACCACTAGAAGATAGATCTCGAGAGCACACATGGCTTGTCAAGAAGGATTCTCCTCAAATAGGGCTCCATTTTTTGACGCAACAAACTATGCATTTTGGAGCATAACAGTCCAAACTTATCTAATGGCTCTTGGCTTTGATATTTTGCAATCAATAGTAGTGAGCGGTTATGTAACTCCATCAACGGATCCGGTTGGAAACAAGGTGAGTGAAATCAATCCAAAAGCTTTGAATGCTATCTTGTGTGGTCTATTGGAATCAGAGTTTGTTAAGGTGATGCATTGTGTGTCGGCAAAATTAATGTGGGACAAACTCCAAAACATCTATGAAGGTGATGACAAAGTTAAGAAGGCCAAGCTCCAAACACATAGCAGACAACTTGAGAGCTTGAAAATGAAAGACGAAGAAAATATTGCAGCCTATCTCCTTTGTGTGGATGAAATCGTCAACACTATTTGAGGACTTGGTGAAAAAATTGAAGACTCCGTGATTGTGCAAAAGGTGCTAAGGTCTCTCCCTTTAAGATTTGATGCAAAAGTTTCCGCCGTTGAAGTAATGAAAGACTTGGATAGATTAACAATGGCTGAATTGAATGGGATCCTCACAGCATATGAAATGAGGACTGAAAAGGAGAAGCGATCTATGCAAGAAGCAACCTTCAAAGCTGTGAAGAAGACGAAGAATAAAAAACTTGAATCAAGCTATTGCTCTAGTGATGAATTGGATACAAAGGAAGCTCATTTTGTGAGAAAGCTCAAGAAAGGATCCGATAACTATAAAGGTAAGATACTGTTTAAATGCTTTAATTGTGGAAAAGTAGGACATTTTGCTGCTAAGTGTCCATATGTAGAAAATGAAAGTAGTGATGATGAAGAAGATCATAACATAAATAAATGAAGCAAACATCATCAATACAAAAAGGGCTACAAACAGGGTAAACATGAAATGAAGAAGAACTATAAGCACAAGAAAAGCCTCTACTCCAAAGGGGTTAGTAGTTCATTTGAGGAAAGTGAGAAAGTGTCTCCGATAGTGATAGAGAAGAAACTCTCTTCATGGCAATAGAAAGAAAGAGTGATGCCGTGGAAAATGAAGACAAAGGAAAAGAAAAGAGAGGAAGAAATTGTCGAAATGGATGGGGAAGTGGATCTTGAAGAAGAACTCATTTGCGCCTTAAGCGAGATCAAGAAGCTTAAGAAAAGGAATTTGAAACAAAAGTTGCAGCTGCAGAAATACAAAGAAGAGGATCGTGATTCAAAGACAAAAATGTCTCAAAGTCTTGAAGAATCAGAAAAGATTATTATCAGCTTGAAGATTCGACTTGAAGAGGCAAAAAGGATAGAAGAGGAGGTGAGAATTCAGCTAAAGATAGAAGAAGAAAACTTCGAGAAGCTAGAATTTTAAATTGTTTCCTTAAGAAAGGAACTTGAGAAAACAACTACTTAGTTGAACAAAAGCATAAAGTTTGAGAAGAGCACTGAAATATTGGATGATATTATCAATTCCCAAAGGTTACCGTTCATTACGATTGGTCTTGGCTATGAAGACAATCAGAAGACTACTAATTTGAAGACTGCAAAGTCACCAAAGAAGATAAATGAAGAAAAGCCTAAAGGGTTAGCAGATGAACTTAGGAGCTCCATCGATAGTAATAGCAACAAGAGCAACAAGAAGAAAGAAAGTGATATCCCACAAAAAACTAGCTTTCCTCAAAAAGACAACAAGGACAAATTGAGAAGATCTTTCCCTCCAAGGCATTCTCACATGACCAGGTTCCAAAATTCCTTCTTTGGTTATTGCTTTTTCTGTAATAAGTTTCATCATAACGCTATGGATTGTAGGGTTTGTGTAAGAAATAATTTTCAATTTTGGGTTCTTAAATAGAAACTGCAATTCATTTGCACCTTTGTTGGATTACAATGTCATATGTTATAAATGCAACAACTTTGGTCATTAGCACGATTTTGTAGAAGTAGTTTTGTGAAATCCCCTAAACAGGACAAGAAAGTGGATATCATTGGCAAGCAAAATGAAGAATCTACAGAATTTTGAAAAAGGAAGCAAGAGCAAGAAAAATCTATGCTTGTGCAAACAATTTTCCATGCCCACAATGAAGGAAACCAATGGTGCCTTGATGGTGGATGTTCAAGCCACATGATAGGGGACGAGAACAACTTTCTCACTTTAAAGGAAGTAAATGTAGGCACTGTGAAATTTGGAGATAATGCTACAACAAGGATAATGGGAAAAGATAATCTTACTCTTGATAAGGGGAAGACAAAAACAGAAAATATCTTGTATGTTGAAGGCTTGAAGCATAATTTTCTCAGTGTTAGTCAAATGTGTGATTGGAAAAATAAGGTGAGATAAAATGGTTATTGTTACTTGAGCACTAAACAGTTATCTACATTGGATGAATTCTAAAACCCATTTGAGATCAAATGGGGTTAGACTCATTGCACTATTTGAGTGTTCTTTTTGCCGATTGGTTGCTTTGGAGTAGCAGACATGCCAGCTTGAAAATGTTGAATCTTTCAGTTTTAATGGCTCCGCCTATATCATGAAGGAGGCTTGAACAAGGGTGCAAACAGCTTATATTAAAAAATTGTAGAAGCGAATTACCAATTCAGTGGTCTCCGCCAAGTTTAAAGATTTCATAGCTGATTAATTTTCTCTCAGATTAAAACAGGAGTTCTGTTTCTTGCACTTGACATTTTATGTGTTGAAGCAGACAACTTGTCATAATGAGCATGCTCATGCTTGGCATGGTCAGGAGTATTACTCCCCTATGTTTGGACCCTCATTCTGATTTGGCAAGTGCTCTATGATCCATACTCAAGGCGTTCATTCAAGGCATATACTTGATATTGTGCAAGGATTAGGAATGAATGCAACTATTGAGTTGGTGATTAGGCTTCCCAATCCATCTCATCTTGTATATTGGGTCCAAAACTATTGCCCATTGTGGAAAGCAGACTTGTACTGTTGGTGAGGGTGAATGACACTTGGTTATTTTGCTTCAGAATATTGCAAAATGTACCTTCAATTTTTTTAGATTTTTTTGGGAATATATGCAAACCACTCCCTCTTACAAACAATTGCTGTTACTAAGAACATCAAAATATGATGTGGATGTAGAAGTAATGTATTCAAAGAATTTCCCATTGAATGCTGTAATTAGGCTTATGTTAAGAAAAATTTAATACTGAACATGTACCTTAATGTTTAATTTTGTAGTCATACGCAACTAGTTCACGAGTGGAGGACATTCCGTAGAAAATGGAGTTACCTGCTATCTTCAGAATTTTATGGTTTAGCTTATTGTGAAAGGTTTTTTAATCATGTTGTTTCAATTTGATGTAAATGTTCTTAGTATGCTTTGTCCTTACGTCTGTTGTTGATCTTATTTTCTAGGAGAATGATGAGGTTCCCCTTTTAAGTTATGCCAACCTGCAGCATTGCATAAATACAGACGGGCTGAATCAAGTTGACAATTCATTGAGCTCATCTAAGAGATTGCTGGAGGCGGCAGAAGCTTCTGAGGTTAGGGATTGATTGTCCTTTCTTCTCATGATTGCTGTTTGTGTTCAGGATTATATTGCATCAGAGTGTGTTTTGGTTGATATTTCCTTCTACAGTTGTATTATGCTTTCCCATATTCCTGTTATTTTGAACTGCTTTTACTGATCTCTTAAGCAGGGTCTTAGTGGGCGAGCACTGCGAAAGCTTCCGTTTCTAGCTCATGCATCCTTGGTTAATTGCTTCTCTTGCGATTCTTCAAGGTTCATTGCAACATTGGTAGACACAGCAAGAAAAGAGCTTTCTGAACAGACTCGTTAAGCTGATTGGTTGTTAATAGAACTAGAGTACGTCCATCAGCAACATAATTCACTGATTGACTTGCATAAATGCCATCTAGATTTTCACTGCCGCTCCTTTATTTACAAGTTAATTGATCTAATATATGTTAGTGGCTATGTTGTGTTGTAGAGTGTTCTCAATATAATAAGTCTGAAATTTGCATTATCACTTTTGACATTGTTCTTCAATAGAGAAATTTTAGGTAGTAGTAAAATAAAAGATTTATAATGAACATATGAAATAGTTGTTGGTAGGGTGGGTGCCACTTTTGTTTCTGTTTTTTCCTAATAGCCAGTGTCAATCTGTAGCTGGCTGTTTAAATTGATAAACTCAAAATTTATTACTAAGTATGAATTAGGGTGGGGTCCCATGGAGGGGGGTTTCGTAGAAAATTTCAGTGGGTGTTGCTGAGATTTTTTAGGATTATTTTAAAGTGGGTGGTCCCATGAATTTTGTAGTGTAGTTGAAGCTCCTAAATTTATGGAAGCTGGTGGTCTCATGAATTTTATTATTTTGTGTTTATGTTGTGTTGTTAGGTGTTCTCAATATAATAAGTTTGGAATTTGCATTAATGAAGTAAAATTTTTTCTCAATGTATCAGCCAATTTGCATCAATTTTGACATTGTTCTTCAATAGAGAAAATATAGGTATTAGTGAAGTAAGAGATTTATAATGAACATATGAAATAGTTGTAGTAGGGTGGGCACCAATTGAGAAAAGTGTTTATTCATGGACTTAAAGTGAGCTTAATACAGCTTGAGTGAATCTGTAAGTCAACTAGTTGATCAGTTACACATGTTTCATGATTCCTCATTCTTCTGTTTTTTCCTAAGAACCAATGTCAATCTGTAGCCGGCTGTTTAAATTGATAAGTTCAAAATTTATTACTAAGTATGAATTAGGGTGGGGTCCCACAGATGGGGGCTTCCTAGAAAATTTCAGTGGTGTTGTTGAGATTTTTTAGCATTATTTTAAAGTAGGCGGTCTCGTGAAATTTGTAGTGTAGTTTAAGCTCTTAAATTTATGGATGTCAGTGGTTTCATGAATTTTATTATTTTGCATATTCAATTCAGGAGAGTAAATAAATATAAAATACTAAAAAAATTAATTGGTGGGAATTTAAAAATCTCATATGATTGACAAGTGGCAAGAAAAAAACTTAAATTGGTGGGGCAATTTCGAACCCCACCCCAATTGCACCCGTTCAAAATTTTGAACTAAAAAGTAGGGTTGCTATTGCTGAGGGAAAAATTCTAATTAATCTTGTAGCATTCTTTTTTTTGCTTCATGTGACCTCTTGCTGCTTCAAAATAGATCTTGAAGCCCCTCCATGGGACCCTAGCCTTATTGAGAAGGTTCACAAGGTTAATAACACTATCATGATGTTTTGACATTGCAATTTTCTTGTGATTGAACAATTTTGGTTGGGGTGTGTTCTTAGTTTGTTATTCTTTTTGGTTTTCATTTTTTATTTTATTTTTGTTAGTAACTTAGTTGAGCAAAAAGTACTTTTATTCATATAAAACATTAGACTTAAATAATTGATATAAATCTTGAATTTCAAGTTTGGTTCAATGTTTTTATGTATGTCCCCTTCTTACATGTGAGCAAATGTTTAACCATTAGCTTATTTTTAAAAGTTTTTTTGGTAAGGAATTGGCATTGGAAAGGAAAAATAATTTAAATAATTAAGTTGTCAAAAGGTTACTTTTCAATATTTAAATAATTCTTCTCTATCTCTATTATTTTGATGATGGATCAGAGAGTGATCCGAAAGGTTGATTCAAAAACACCTACACAATTGAATCCAGAAACAATATTTACCAACAATATGAATTGTGGAAATTTGACATCATTTTTTTTTATTCAAGGGGTAAACGCTTTTGACTCGGAGCTATGAACCGGTGAGGTCACAAACTCCCCAATACAACCACTCAACAATACCAACCCAATGGGGTGTGAATTTTGGTGGCAAGAGAACAACGCCACTTTTAAACCATCACGCCATGCTAATATTAGCGAAATTTGACATCATTAATTTTAATTATTAAAAAAAATGTTTTAAGCATGCAAATAAAGTGTCGTTAAACTCAAAGTGATTATAAGGACATTTTATATTATTTTATAAATAAAAAAAGAAATGTTTTCATTTGGAAAAACAATGGAAAAAAAGAAGTAAAAAAATAGTTTAAAAAGGTTGTAAAAGGAGGTTGGGTTTTGAGAAGGGTTTTTGGTTATTTTTCATTTGTTCTGAGCAAGAATGTGAGTTGGTTTACATTTTTTGAGGATGAAAACCCTCTTGGGATATCAATTTCGGGAATGAAAATTGTCCTAGTTGGATATGGTGATTTCACCTTGAGATCACATTTGTGTTGCAAGTGAAGTTTGTTCTAGTTGGTGCTAAAGATAGAGATTTTTTATGTGTTTTAATAAGGGTTTGTTGCTCAAATTTTCTTGGTTTTATTTATTCAAGTTTTCAAATGATTTGATAGTAAGATATTGGTGATTTTTGTGATTTTTTTATTGAATTTGTACCAATTGTATTAGCAACATTAGTCCTTGTTTTAGACTTGCAATTAGTTTGGTTTTTATTTCAATATGATATCAATTTATTACCTATGTTGGGGGTTCAATTTATGCATGATTTGGGAAGTATATTAGATCGTACTTGTTGGGGTTTGTGTTGAGCATGTTTGTGCTAGTTTTTTTGAGCTTTTATATTGTTGATTAGATCTATTTTTTAGTTTTTATTAGTCATTGGTAGTTTATGGTATTGTATTAAGAGTTTGGGCAACCTACATCAACTTGGCCATGCACATGCCAATGCATTCATAACCTATGATGAGTAGTTTGTTGTCCGTCTTTTTTGAGTTTATTGAGTTAATCCTTATGCTTGCAGCAGTTCATACTTTTGATCAAAATAATAAATCAACTTGATTTCGAGAGTATACTTCATTTTATGCTCTATTGTAATGCATTTCATGCCCATCTTGTAAGTCCCAATAGTAGTTTTGTTGGAGAAATGTATTTGTATCCACTTTATTTTGTAAAGTTGGGTGGTTTATCGTCAATTCATATGCATATCATGTTGATAGGCTTTGGTCGATGCACTGTTAGATCTAATGTATTTCATTAGTTTGTTTTGGCATTGAACAAGCTAGTGTTATCAACCATTTTGGTTTGAACTAGCTTAGACATTCTACTAGTGGCTTACATTAACACACATCCATAGAAAACGTGTTGATTGAGGTCAGTTGTGCCATCTACATGCTATGGCGCTTGTTGACATTTTATTATGTTCACATACATTGTAGTTGGTATTGTGGTTGATGCACTTTATGCTCTCACCTTGCCCACTTTGGGATTTGGTTGATCAAAAAGTGTGGAGGCATTGCATATGCATTTGATATTTGAGAATTTTCAAAAAAATGTAGGATGGTTTGTTACATTTTAGACAATGTAATTGATATTGGATGGTTTAGTCGAGGTGTATATAGAACCTTAGGTTAAGGTTATTTACTTGGTTCATTATGTTCTTATGATTTGCACCCTTAAATTTTTTTGAGAACCTCAATGTCAAAACGTGTACTCAAGCATTCAATTATTAATAAAATGTTACCACAATGATGTAAACCTATAATCCACCAAGTTTCTAGGATATGGAAGGAGGGATGTGTTCTCGTATTGACTTTTGTTTTCAAAGGCCATTTTAAGAGGATGTTATGAGACCAATTAAAAAATTGGAAATATGTAAAAATAAAAAATTATTGAATGATGACGTATTCACCATATTCATTATATAGCCATAGTATGAAACATTGAGTTAAATTGAGAATTCACAAGTCAACATACAAATTAACCATACTTTAGTGCCTAACATTTGAGGTTTCATTATTAATGTGCATGCACAACAAAATGAAAAGGTTGAAAAGCTACAACTACAAAATGACAAAATGTAATCAACTAGGTTTGTTGCAATGTCCTTGACAAATATTTTGGATTAAATATTTAACTAGACCCTTCAAAAACCCTACATTAAGTTAATTCATGTACAACTTTAATAACTTAGTATTATGCTTCAAGCTTCATTCTTTAACCCTAATATGAAAGCTTATAAATTCTTGTTCGACTCTTGAAAGCTTATAAAAATTTGCCTTATATTTACACAAATAATGAGAAACCCTATTATCACATGTTGGGTTAAAAAAATGAAAAAGAGATGGTAGTTTAAAATATATTACATAGGAACTAGTTATATAAGATTTAGTCATGATTTTAAATGCAAAAAGATAGTCAAATTTACAAATTGGGTTCACAAACAAGATGAAATTATAAAACCTTTCATTTACATTAAAGGAGATTGAAACCCTTTCTCAAAATGTGGCTATGGTAGTAATTGCAACAAAAAGTACAACAATATGCCTTAATAATCTAAATAATGATTGTAGTCAGTACAATTATAAATACGATGGCTCACTTCAAAGGAAACATGCAAATCAAATTGACTTGATGCAACTAAAGAGCTACCATAAGTAAAACTCAAATGTTACCTTTGTGTGAGATTGCTTCTTTTGTTGAAGGATTTCCTTTCTTTGGTGTGAAATCTAGAGGGCTTTTCCCCTTCAATCTCTACAAACTTATGGTTTTTGTCTTTAGATATGGACGCCTAAACAAGTATTCATTACAATTTTTGGTTAGTGTTTGTTTGTGGGATTTTCATGATGTCCTCTTGATCCTATCTTCGTAATCTTAAGATATTTAAGAAGAGTGTCAAGAATTGTACAATGGTCTCTGTTTTGGACTTGATACACAAAAATGGCTCCTCATATCTATTGAGCATTGTTTTCCTTCGCATTGAGTTGGAAATGTTATTTCACTATGCATAAATAGGTTTGGAAGGTGTGGAGGAGAGTCCCTTATGACTTGCAAGTGTCCTCAACAAGTATGGTGAGGAGCTCCTTTGGGTTCAAAAACCCTAACTACCACATTAATGGTGGTTGTTGGCATCCTCGTGGTGTGCCCCATTTGAATTCCATGTGGTTTCACATCAAAAGGACTGGATCAAATGATAGTGCCATGTGAAATCCTATGGAAATCCATGTCATCACTTTGTGCGTTAATGGCACTCTTGATGTGCAAGGTGGTAGGTGGAGATGGATAGTAAAAAATGGTGTGAATGTCAAGGATTTAATGTCGAGGTTGACTTGTGGTTCATGCCTCATTTGGAAATCAAAGTTTTAGGTTGAGGTATGTTGGAGGGAAGGAGCCTAATGTGTTGATTGTGGCATGTGGAGGATCAAAGATGGGTGGTGAGGGATGATTGCATGCAAAAAATTGAAACTATGATGGGGAGAGAAGAGAAAGCGAGGGATGGCTCGAAGGTACGATAATAGGGGGAGTCTAATAATTTGATAAAGGTAGAGGATAGGATATGCTAGGAAGGGGAACCCCATAACTCTGATGACTTACATAGGCTTGGTGAATCTAATATGGTTCCATACCAAAAAACTTCCAAGGTAATAGGTGGACGCATGGGAGGTGGAGTTGAAGAATGCACAAGGTGGAATTAGGAACAATGATGACATTAGACAATGGGTATTTTAGCCTACCCCATGAAGAGTTGAATGAGGGGGCATGACAAGTTTGTCTTGCTCAAATTTCTTTCCCTCAAAGAGTCATAATTTTGGATGTTCCAAACTTTGCGGGCCTTGTGTCACATCTTCAACAGGGAGTTTCTTTCATCTAATCAAGTACTCTGTTATTCTCTGACCTCTCAACTTCCTTGTTTTGGCCTCCATAACTTAGGTATCAAAATGAGTTTTCCTTTGTTATCCAACAAAGGTAGCTCTAAGGAAGGTTCAATATGTTTTTTTAGTGCCCTCTTTAAGAAAGATACATGACTCATAGGCTATCTCACCGACTCACTTTAGGATCTTGTAAGGACCATAAAAATGAGGCTTGATTTTTTCATATCCACTTTCTTTTAAAGAGGATCACTTGTAAGGTTGTAGTTGCACGGACACCATTTCTCCTACTTCAAATGTTCACTCCACCCAATGGTGACCAACATACATATTTTGTTAATTTTGTGCTTGTTGGAGATTATTTTTGAGTGACTTAAAAATGTTTTGGGCTTGTTTGATCATATCACTAACTCTTGGGACCATTCTATTCGAGAAAACAAGGTCAATTTTTTTTCCTTTACACCCATATAACACCATGAAGGGTGTTATCTCAATGGACATCTAATAAGTATAATTATAAAAATGGTCCCTTAGATGTAGCCATTTTGTCCAGACCTTTTGATGACCCACCACATAGTTCCTTAGATAACCTTCCACCCATTTATTTACTATTTTTGTTTGTCCATTTGGGTGTGGTAGCTAGAGTTGGGTGTAAGTTCGGTTCTTTCTAGATGGAAGAGCTCTTGCCAAAATAGACTCAAGAACTATCTTTGTTGTTAACAATGCTCTTGGGCAATCCATGAAGCCTAAACACTTCCTTAAAGAACAATTCAACAACCTATGGTGCTTTGTAATATGAGGAAATAACAAAAAAGTGCACATATTTGGTGAGTCTTTCCACAACGAAATGTATATAGTCCTTGGCTTGGACTTTAGGAAGTCCCATTATGAAGTCTTCAAGACACTCCTATTTCTAGTCTATGACTCAGGGGTTGTAAGATTCCTGGTGGGAACGACTATTATGTTTTATTTCATTAGCAAATGACACATTCTCTAATGTGTTGGATGATGTCTCCTTTGAGTCCTTTCCAAGTGAATATCTCTTTGACTTGCATGTAGGTTTTGGAATACCCCTAGTGGTTTGTTGAGGGTGAGTCATGGGTTGCTCTCCAAATTCTTTATTTCATCTTATATTTTTGTACTAAATAAAAACTGTCTTTGTAGATGATGAGTTTATTGGATATCGAGTACTTGTCATCCAACAACTTCCCTTCCAACACATCAACAAATACATTTTTAACATATTCTATTATGATATCAAATTTCCAAATTACATACATGTTAGACATTGAGCTCAAAGTTGGTTTGCTTGATAAAACATCAACAACAATATTTATTTTCTCCTTAATGTAATTAATATCGAAATCAAGTGCTCGAAGTTTGCTAACCAAATTTTTTTGTCACTCATTTAAATCCTTTTGGTTGAGAAAATATTTCAAGTTGTGATTTTTCTTGACCACAAATCCTCCACCAACTAGGTATTCCCTAAACTTTGTCAATGTGTGCATTATGGCTAGCATCTTTTTATCATAGTTTGAGAATTTCCTTTCTACCTCATGTTTTTGACTATTAAAGGCAACATGGTGCTGATTTTTCATGAGCACAACTCCAATTCCATATCTAGAAGCATCACATTCCAAAAAAAGGGAAGGAAAAAATTAGTGATAACAAAGACGTGACATGTTCTCATTACCTTCTTTAACTTGTTAAAAGTTTGTTGTGGTTATGTCCAATGCAAAGGTTCCTTTCTTTTTCAGATTTATTAAAGGTAGGTGGGTCAACTTGGATAATCCATTAATAAATATTTGGTAGTAACTACAAAGGCCAAAGAATCCTAATAATTGTGATAGAGTCCTAAGCAGGGCTAGTCCACAATTGCTTTGATCTTCTCCATGTCCACCCATACTCCTTGAGTAGTGATGATGTCTCCTAGATATAAAATATTTGTCATTGCAAATTTGTATTTGGACTATTTAGCAAAAAGAGCTCAAGTTCTTACAATGTCCAATACCTCATCTCCAATAACTCATCAATATTCCTTAAGTGCTCTTCCTAGGGCTTGCTATGTATAAGAATTTCATTGAGGAAAATGAGGATAAAATTTCTCAATCCCATTTGGTTCATGCATGATTAGAAAGTGGCTAGAGACATAGTTAGGCCAAATGACATGACTAAAAAATCATAGTACTCACAATGGCATCAAAAGGTTGCTGCAAGTATGTTGTAGGTGTTGTCATTGATGTCAACATTATGGAGATTGTTGGAGATTGCTGGTATTGTAGATGGGGAGATTGTTGGTGTTGTAGATATGTTGTGTTGGTGTTGCTGATGTAGCTGGTCCACTTGCTTTGCAAGTGCTTTTGAGAAAATTTGAATAAAAGAGTGTAGTGTGATAGAGGTTTGTTCAGTGTTGTGCTCTACATTTCTTCGTGATTGAAGATATGCTTGTGCAGTTTGAATGTGATGATCAAAGGTGTTATATCCATAGTTTTAGGTTTTGGATTGTGTGACAGTGGGTGTTGTGTTTGACAAAGTGTTTGCTTCTGAAGAAGGTTGTCTGGGAGAAATGGAATTGCTCTGCATTTCTCCACGTTGTTGTTTTTTGTCTTGTAGATTCAGTAACATGCTTATATTATGTGTATTTATCTTCCCTTGGAGTTTCTAGTGTTGAGTTGCTCCACAAGTTCACTTCTTTTGTTGGAGTTCAATGGTGGTGCATCCTAATGCATAGAATGAAAGTAATCGTTATTTCAGGTGGTTGCGGCAATGTTGCAGTGTAGTATGTTGATGTTGGAATATTTTTGGATGTCATGTGGTGTTGCTGTGTGGGTCATATGTTGTTTCTAGAACTGGAGAGGTGTGTATGTGGTCGCTTGTCAGTGTTAGTGCAGGTTTGGCCAACCTGGCGTGCTAGTGCTAATTGTGGAGGATGTTTGTTGTTTATGGAAGCATGGTGATGTGTGTTGATGTAGATTTGGGTCCTAATTAACCCTTGGTGTGGTCTGCCTTCACTTCTTTCCACCATGGAAGTGTTTGGTGCTGACCTAATTAAGATTGTTTAGGTCACAAATGGTATAAATGTAAGGTGTGTAATGATGTGGATGTGATCAAGTGTGGTGATCTGAGTGGGAGCTTAAATTTTTATGACTCTAGATGCAGTGAGCAGAAGGTGTCTACATTTTCAGATTGCTTGAAGTTGTTGGAGGAAGTGAGCCAAAGCTTGTGGATGGTCCAAAGTTGCAGTGGTGGATTTTCTTGTTTCTCTAAGATAGTGAATCTCTTTATAACAATTTCTTCTATTCTTCTTTCTTCTAAGCAGTGAGCCCTTGTCAACAAGTCACTTGGCAGTGAGCTCTTGGCAATGAGCCTAGTTTTATTCAACATTGTTATTCATATAGATGTGAGAATCCTCACCTGGTATTTCCCTACTTAGGATTTTCCATGTAAATCTGGTGTTCTCTTGTGTATAGTTGTGTTTGCATTACTATCTCACATGTTTACATTCCGCTAATGCTTATTGAGGATTTAAAGTTTGATAAGGGTTTGAAAGTTTTTGATTAACGTAAAATAGGTTTTGAAGGGTTCTTGAAACCTTGTACAAAAGATAAAGTGACACAAAAGATAAAGCGACACAAAAGATAAAGTAGTAAAATTGCCCCAAAAAACAACAAGTTGATTAAACCACAATAAATCGACCATCAACAAAAAACAAATGAAAGGCGAACACAAAACAACAAATTAAAGAAGCTCTTTTAACATCCTTGTCGCTTCCACACCCTTGGTTATCACCGTTTCATGCATCTCCATGATAAGGGTTTGAAAGGTAATGAGGGATTGAATGTTTTAATGTAAAACTGATTCACCCCCCCTCTCAATTGCCCTATGCATCTACTAATTGGTATCAGAGTTGTGGTTCATTGGAGAAAGCTTAATCGCTTTAGGTAGATTTGGATGGCACATAGGAAGGGTGTCAAAGCTCCTATGTTCGATGAAACGAATTATGCTTATTGAAAAGCTAGGATGGAATCATTTCTATGCCTGTTGTTGGTTTGACAAGTGATGATGAAATCAAGGATTATGAGAACATTGACAAAGCAAGAAATGCTATATTGAGTGGACTTTCTGATTCAGAACTTGGGAAAGTGATAAGCCTCAAAACTACAAAAGAGATCTAGACAAAGTTGGAGAGTATTTATGAAGGAGATGACAAGGTCAAGCAAGTGAAGATGTAGAATTACAAAGCTAAATTTGAAACCTTGAGGATGTCTGAAGATGAAGATATTGCAACCTACATTCTTAGAGTGGATGAAGTTGTTAATGCCATCAATGGTCTTGGTGGTAAGTTGGAAGAAAGTGAGGTTGTGAAAAAGGTATTGAGAACTCTTCCTAAAACTTATAGCTCTAAAGTTTTTGCTATTGAGGAAGCTCAAAATTTAGATCAATACTCTCGAGATTAGATATTTGGTGGTTTAATTTCTTATGAATTGAGAGAGTTTGACAAGATGCTACAAAGAAAGAAAATGTCTTTAATTTCAGCAAGGCAGAGAAGGTTAATGAATAAGATCCATATGATTTTGATGAGGTGGAAGAAAATTTTGTAAGGAGACTAAAAAAGGGCACTGGAAAATACAAAGGTAAGTTACCCTTTAAATGTTTCAATTGTGGAAAGATAGGTCATTATGCTTCTAAATATCCAATCAAAGTTGCAAATGACAAACGTAGGGATCATAAAGGAAAATTTGTCAAGAAGAGTTATTATGTTGAAAAAGACAATGGTGTATTTGATGATGATGAATTATTCTATCCTGATGAAGATAGTGATGAATTCTTGTTCATGGATCTAAATGTTGGAACTAATTCTACTAATTCTGAAAGATGTATGAAGGAAAGTGCTCTGAAAATAGGTCATAACATTGAAGGAACTATGGTGACTACTTTTCATGCAAGAGAGGAAAGAAATTATTGGATAATTAACAATGGATTCTCAAAGCATAAAACATATGATATTTTTTATGTCAAGGGTCTCCAACATAATCTTCTCAGCGTAGGAAAAATGTGTAGCAGAGGATACAATTTGGCATTTCAGGATGATGGTTGTGAAATCATAAAAGAAAGCTCCAATACTTTGGTTGTTGTAGGGACAAGGACAAAAGGTAATGTTTATCAACTCAAAGGTAGTGGTGCTAAGTGATTTATATATCAAATCAATGAAAGTTGGATATGGGATAGAAGAATGGGTCACACCAATTTTGATAGCCTAACAAAAATCAATTCTATTGATGCTGTGAGAGGTCTGCCAAAGATTACAAAGCCTATCAATGCAATCTACAAAGAATGCCAATTTGAAAAGCAGAAAAAGAAGAGGTTCAAGACTAAAGAATATTCTATCATAGGTCCTTTGGATTTGGTGTATACAAACCTATGTGGACTTACCGAAATAAGAAGCTCTCATGGTGAGAACTATTTTATGTTGTTGATTGATGGTTCTTCTAGAATGACTTGGGAGACATTTCTCAAAGAAAAATCAAAAGCTCTGGATAAGTTTAAAGAATTTAAGTCTATGGTTGAGAATGAAATGAATTTGAAAATCAAGTGCTTAAGGTCTGATAGAGGTGGTGAATTTACCTCCAATGAGTTTAACAATTTTTATGAAGATCATGGAATAAAGATAAAGTTATCAACCCCTAGAGCTCCTCAACAAAATGGAGTTGTAGAGAGGAAGAATAGAATAGTTCAAGAAGCAGAAAGAACTATGATGAAAGAAGCAAATATACTAGATTTCTATTGGAGAGAAGTTATTCATACTATAGTGTACATACTTAACAGAGGTCAAGTAAGAGTGAACAGTTCAAAGACTCCCTATGAGTGATGGTATGAAAAATCTCCTACTGTGAAATGTTTCAAAGTGTTTGGATGTAAGTGCTATATTAGAAGAGATGAAGAAAACTTAGGAAATTTTGATGCAAGATCTAATGAAGGAATCTTACTTGGATACTCTAAAAAGAGAAAAGCTTACTGGTTCTATAATAAGAAGTTGAAGATTGTTGAAAGTGCAAGTGTCAAAGTGGATGAAGAACCGCATCAAATTTTTGTGTTGATAGAAGGATATGAATATGATGAACCCCCTTGTAGCAAAGAAAAAAATATGTTCAAAGAGAAAGAAAAAGATATGACAATTGAAGAAGAAGCTCCAAAAAAGATCCCTAAGACTCCTAAGTATGTGTAGAAGAATCAATCTGAAGATCAAATTATTGGAGATAAGGGAAAAAGTGTGCTAACAAGGAGAAAAGCTGCTATGACAGAGGAACATGCAAAGTTTTGTTTATTTTTAGAGGTAGAGCCTAGAACTGTAATTGAGGCATGCAAAGATGAAAATTGGATCAAGGTTATGAAAGATGAGTTGGAACATATTTAGAATAATTAGACTTGGGAATTGGCCCCAAGACCTGAAAATACCAATGTGATAGGAACTAAGTGGGTTTTTAGATACAAGTTGAATGAGGATGGAAAAGTTGTCAGAAATAATGCTATACTTGTGTGTAAGGGCTACTCACAATTGGAGAAATAGATTTTGAAGGGACTTTTTCTCTAGTGGAAAGGATAGAAGCTATTAGAATGATTTTGGCTTTTGCAACACATAAAGACTTCAAGGTATATCAGATGGATGTTAAGTTTGATTTCTTGAATGGTGAGTTAGAAGAAGAGGTGTACATTGAGCAACCAAAAGGTTTTCAGTTATCAGATGACGCTAATATGGTTTGCAAGTTGAAGAAGGAATTTTACGGAATCAAACATGCTCCTAGAGCTTGGTATGCAAGGTTGGATAAGTACTTGTTGCAACAAATATTTAGAAAAGGTAATGCAGATAGCAACCTTTACTTCAAGGTTACAGGAGAACAAATCCTGATTATGGAGTGTATGTGGATGACATTATCTTTGGAGAAAATGAAGGTATGTGCAAGAGGTTAGCATATGGGATGCAAAAAGAGTTTGAGATGTTAATGTGTGGGGAGATGAATTTCTTCCTTGGATTAAAAATCAGTCAATCAGAAAAATATATTTTCATTTCACAGTCAAAGTATGTCAAGGAAATGTTGAAGAAGTTTGGAATGTAAGATTCTAAACCAATGTGTACTCCTATGGTTACTGGTTGTAAGTTGAGAAAAAATGATGAATCTCCTAAGGATGATCACAATAAGTACATATCAATGATTGGTGGATTGATATACCTAACTGCTACTAGACTAGATATCATGCATGCAATATGTCTTGTGGTAAGATTTCAAGAAGATCCTAGAGAGTCACATGTTGCAACAGTTAAAAGGATATTTACATATTTGAAGGGAACTCTAGACTTTGGTTTATGGTATCCTAGGGATATTGATTTTTCTTTGAGTGCATATATAGATGCAGATTGGGAAAGTTGTACAAATGATAGAAGAAGTACAAGTGGAGGTGCTTTCATTCTTTGAAGCAGGTTGGTTTCTTGGTTGAGTAAGAACCAGGATTTATTGTCATTATCTACTATAGAGACATAATATATTACAACAACATCATGTTGTACATAGTTATTATGGATGAAGAATACATTGAAGGATATCAGAGTATTATATGATGAACCTATTTCTATCTTGTGTGATAATACAAGTGCTATCAATATTTGAAAGAACCTGGTAATGCATTCAAGAATAAAACATATCTTTATTTGGTATCACTTTCTAAGAGAAAAAATTACGGAGAATGAGGTGAAGCTCAGGTATGTGCCTACAAAGGATCAAGTTTTAGATATTTTTACAAAGGCTCTTCCTAAAGATACATTTGAGTATCTCCAATAGAAGTTAGGGGTTATGGACCATCCTTTCAACTAGATGCATAAGTAGTGCATCTATCCAGGAAGTATTTCAAGATACACTTTTGGTCCTAGATTGATGAAGGCTACCTCTTATGGGGAGTAGGTAGTGTATTTTTCTTTGGTGCAGTTAGGGGGAGCATATCTTGTGTCCCTAAGGGAGAGTAAGAAAAAGAGAGTGGAGTGTGTGCAATAGTGAGAATTGTATGGAGAAGAGTAGTGGAGAGAGAGCATTTTCTTGTTGGTGTTACTTAAAGAGAAGTGTGCAAGTGTTGTCAAAGGGAAAGATGCATTTTTCCATTGATGTCAAAGGGGGAGAGTATGATTTGAAAAACATAAGAGGAGAGTAATATTTGACGAAATCCTCAAGAAAGGGGGAGAGAATGGTGTCTGAAGAACAAAGGTAAAGGGAGAGAGTGAAGTGTACCCTAGTGAGGGGGAGTGCTGCTTAATAGAGAATTATTTTAGTTGTTGATGGGTTTTCAGAGTTGGTGTTGCCATCAATGCCAAAGGGGGAGATTGTTGCAAGTATGTTGCCAGTGTTGTCATTGATGTCAACAATATGGAGATTGTTGGAGATTACTGGTATTGTAGATGGGGAGATTTTTGTTGTTGTAGATGTTGTATATATGTTTTGTTGGTGTTTTTGATGCAACTGGTTCACTTGCTTTCCAAAAGTTATTTTGAGAAAATTTGAATAAAAGAGTGCAAATTGTGATAGAGGTGTTTTCAGTGTTGTGCTCCACATTTATTCATGATTAAGGATATGATTGTGTGGTTCGAATGTGATTATTAGAGGTGTTCAGAGGTATTATATCTAGAGTTTTAGGTTTTGGATCATGTGGTAGTGGAAGTTGTGTTTGACAAAGTGTTTTCTTGTGAAGAAGGTTGTCTGAGAGAAATGGAATTTCTCCACATTTCTCTGCGTCGTTGTTTCTTGTCTTTCAAATTTCAGAACTTATTTCCACCGTGTAAGTGTTTGGTGCCAACCTATTTAGTGTTGCACATTTGAGGTGCATACGTTTTATTAAGGCCGACCTAATTAATATTGTTTAGGTCGCAGATGGTATAAATGTAAGGTGTGTAATGATGCAAATATGATCAAGTGTGGTGATCTGAGTGGAAGCTTAAATGCCTATGAATCCAAATGCAATGACCATAAGCTGTCTACATTTTCAGTGTGCTTGAAGTTGCTGGAGGCAGTGAGCCAAAGGTTATGGATGGTACAAATTCGCAGTGGTGGATCTTCCTATTGCTTTGAGATAGTGAATCTCTCTATAACGTTTTCTACTATTGTTCTTTTTTTTGGGTAGTGATCCCTTGAAAGTGAGCCTAATTGTATTTGGTATTGTTATTCATATATATGTGAGCTAATCCTCACTATGGTTTTTACCTACTTAGGGTTTTCCATGTAAATTTGGTGTTCTCTTGTGTATAGTTGTGTTTACATTCTTATCTCACATGTTTACATTGTGCTAATGCTTAATGAGGGTTTAAAGTTTGATATGGGTTTGAAAGTTAATGAGAGATTGAATGTTTTAATGTACAACTGATTCACCCCCCTCTCAATTGTCTTGTGCATCTAACAAAGGTTGTGTTATGGATGCCTTTCTTTCAAATTTTTATCTAATGGTAACTTGTTATGAGGTTTATTTTTGAGAAATACGCATGTCCATAGAGTTCATTTATCAATTCATTGATCTTGGTGATCATGTGTCTATTTTTGATAGTCATCTTATTTAGAGCTATGTAATCGATGCACATTCTCATTGTGCCATATTTTTAGCAAGGACTATGGAGGAGGCAAAAGGGATCAAACTAGGATGAATGTGTCCTTTATCCAAAAGTTCCTTAATTTCTCTTTCTATTTCCTCCTTATGCATTTGAGGGTGGTGACAAGGAGTGGTGATTACGAGATTTTCTCTTTCCTCCAACTTAATAATATGCTCAAAGCCCTTGTTAGGTGGGCTCCTTGGAGGAATATTGCTAAATACTTTGGTGTGCTTGTCCAAAGTCTTTAAAATTTTTGTAGGGTATGCCTTCTTGTTCATAGGATAGCTACATGGGAATAATCTACATTGCATCGCCCAATCTGCTTCTCCATGAATGGAAAATCTCTCCATCATCTTTGTGGATACAATGTTAGGAACTACATTAGTCATCCCTTGGAGAATTGTTTCCTATCCTTCTGATTAGAATCTTAACTCCATGGTGGAATTTTTTCGTCATCTCTTCCAATGAATGTAACCAAAAAATACCTAAAAATATCTTCGTGTCTCTAATGCAAACCACATAAAATTCATCCTTCAAATCACACTCTCCTAAATTTAGGTTCAACTGGGAGATATTTTAGGTGCATTTGGTGGAAAATAATTAGACACCATTACATTGAAGTCCTCAAAGTCTTCCATTTTTGAGTCCTTTTTGGATTGAAAACCTTCATCTATGAATTTGTGTGTGGAGCTAGTGTTAATTATAATTGTGATTCTTTATGCATTCAAGACTCCTCAAATTCAAAAAGGGTTCTATCTTAGAGTACCTGACAACTTAGTTAGTGTGCTTCCTAAATTTCAATCTTGTTCTCTTGATTTATCTTCTTTTCCTTTGAAATTTAATCCTAGCTCTTCTTTCTAATTTTATGGTTTAGGTTCCTCAAACCTTGACTCATATTTAGAGACAACCTCAATGTAGTGCACTTTCCCTTTACCAAGGCATCTATGTCCTAGTGGCTAGGGTTCCTAGCAAGAGATAATTTCTTTCCTCTTAATTCATTTATTTCCTCCAATTTTACTTTGAAGGGAAACCTTTGGGTCATTGGACATTCTTACAAAGAATTTTCTTTGGAGGGAAGATATTTTTTAGAACCTACTCTCTCTTGATTGTCTCTTGGAGAGAAGGTAGTTAAAAGGCTCTTACCAAACCCTTGAGAGCTTCAACAAGTCTTTCAATGAAAAATATTATTAACCTTTTCTTTGAAACAACATGCACCATCATAGTTAGTTTCTAAAATTTTGTCACATAATTCTCCACTAAACCAAATTGCTTGACCTGAGCTAACTCCTTTAAGTGTACCTTAGGATCCTTCCTATTAAACCTTTCAATTATGAAAATTCATAACTTATTATATGAACTGATGGAGTTTTGGTTTTCAATGCCCAATCAATGGTACCACCATTCATGTACAATACCCTCAAGGTACAATTTAGAAAACTTTATGGCCTCCTCCTTAGTCATGGGTATGCAATATAGGCATGCGTCCAGTTTATGTACCCATGCATAAGTTGTGCATTTGTTGGATCTATCAAAGGTGGGTAGCGTTAACTTTCCTAGAACATGTTGCATATCTCTTGGGGTAGTTGATGGCCTTGGTTAAGGCCTAGGACTATTCTTAACATATACAAGTGTGGATTATGAAAATGTGAATGACAAAATGCAATCAAAATATATTCAAAATACAAACTCACACTTTCACAATCACTCAATGAAGTTCAAGATATTAGCTCAAAATATAGAATTTAGACAACAAACAAAGTCATCATAGGTAAGATATTGATTTGCTCCATTGTTGGTTGCTCTTCAAAGTAACAAATTATGAAAGAAAAATAATGATAATAAAAATTTCTCAAAGATTAATGATACCTATGCTTGACAATGATAATGATGAATGCTTGATAATGATTAAAATGATAGAGCAATTTTGATCATAAGAGTGCTTGATAACAAGAGTACTAGGGTTTGGTCATGAGAGTGTTAGGGGGTTTGAACGAAATGAAAGCTTCTTATTTATATGGTTCACTTGATATTTGATCAATGGTGGAGATTAATTTTCAAAATTAATGGACAGGGAAATTCAAGATAGGGTAAGACCTAAATTTGAATTTGATGGAGGGAAAGTTAGAAGAATTAAATAAATAAATTTATTTAATTCAAAATGATAGTTGGAGACATAAATAAATATTAATTTATTTATTTTAGAAGAAAATATTTAATTTAAATAAATTATTTTAATTTTTTTTAACAAAGGAGTTTTAGCTAATTAAATAATTTTTGAAAATTATTTAATTATAGAGAATACTTTTAATGTGGATTTGATTTTAATTTAATATTGGAGGGAAAATGATAAGTGATGAACTAATTAAGTAATTAAAATTATTTAATTAATGTAGATATGATAAAAAGATTAAGATAATTAAATAATCAAAAAATATTTAATTGTTATAAACGAAAATAGACTAATATTAGTTTAATTAAATAATTAAAATTTATGCAATTAACATAGATAGAAGAAATGATAAGGATAATGATGAAATGATAAGATGAAAATACATTAGTCTCTTTTAGGTCTCTACATCAAGTTTATAAAGTTGTTAAAATACATTTTAGTTGGAATCTCTTCTAGGACTTGCCACTTTGCATAACACACCATAATGTCATTTATAATTGGGATTTTAAATTAAGCCCCAAGAACCTTTCATGCACCTCTTCTTCCCTAGGGAGGAACATAAGATTGAAGGCCTAGTTGGTGAAACTAGAACAGTCTTGTAAGTGTCGCTGGAAGTGGCATTGTGATTGTTAGATTCTAAAGTTCTTTCCTCACAATTCTTGTACCTATTCATGTTCATATTATTGTCCATTTTGTAAATAATTTATGCCAACATATCGAATATCATATCAATTTTTTTTACCATAACCTCAATGATCTTGTTCTTCCCCTTTTCTACTATACTATGTTTTGGGGTAGTACTTGTTGGAAGGGTTTCACCATCTAGAATCCTTGAAGGGTGTTTTATATTTTAATTTCTCTAAGTAGATAATAACTACTTGTTATATCGCTTGATTGTATAAAATTTCAACATGGAGTATATCCGATTCATAAAGAAAACTCGCTCTGATATCACTCTAATGTCCTTGACATATAATATTGCAATATAATTGGGCTATTTAATTTATAGCTTAAATATTTAACTAAACACTTAAAAAACCCTAGATTAAATTAATGTTTGTACAAAACATTAATAACTCAATATTACGCTTTAGACTACATTCTTTAACTCTAAAAGGGTAAGCTCTAATCAATTCCTACTAGACTCTAGCAAGCTTAATAATTTCACCTTATATTTATATAAATAATGGTAAACCCTAATATCTAAAATTGGGTTCTAGAATGAAAAGATATGGTAGCTTAAAATAAATTATGTAGGAACTAGTCGTACTAGATTTAATCATGATTTATATTCACAGATATACCCAAATTTATAAATCAAATTCACAAACAAGATAAAACTTCAAAACCCTTCATTTATATTAATGAGATTGAAACCCTCCTACAAAATGTGGCCATGGTAGCAACTATGATAGAAAGTTTAACAATATTACCTACTAGAAAGTCTACAAATGTGGCTATGGTAGCAACTATGATAGAAAGTCTACGAAATGTGGCTATGGTAGCAACTATGGTAGCAAGGTTGCTGTACACTTTTTAAAATATATCTCATAGATATTAATATCAAGTAAGCTCATTTATTTCACTCTCTTGTAGAAGGTTTTCATTATTTTTAAAAGTGGTCTTGAGTGTTGAGCTAATCTTCAGATCCTACATGGTATCATAACCATGGCTATGTGAATCACTTCTTAAATATGAGGGTAGAGATATTTCTAGATGAGTGTTCTTGGTGGATTTTTGTAAAGTTGAGTATGATCTTCTCTTGCACCATATGATGATCTAGAGAATCAAAACAACTTGAAAAAAACACCATATTTGGGGGTTTCCTCTTTGTGTGTTTCTATTGCAGGTTGATTTTGAAGCATATTCGTGCAAATATGATCTCACCATTGAGTTTAGGGGGTCAAATAAAGTTGGGTTTTCCTTTCATTTCATCCAAATTGGACTTGTGAGGCCATATCTACAAGGGTTTAAAGTTGAGAGTGTTGGAGAATGCCAAGATCAGAAAACGTGAATTGATAACCTTCCATAAGTGAAATGATAAGCACAATAGGATGCCTATCATATAAATGAAGAGTGTATAATACAATTAGAAACCCTTGCATATATAGGCAAGGTAGATAGGGTAGGAAGGTAGGATTGAATTACAAACTAACCTTTCAAAGATGGGACACTTGATAGCTCACTTGACAAGTGTGTAAGTGTCAAAAGATGTCTCAAGTGATGAGGACACATTTCTAAATTCTATTAAGTGAGATAAAATCATAAGAAACCTAAGTAAACTTAAGCTATGAGCGTGAATAGGTCAATCATAGAAAGGTGATATCCTAATTAGATGGATAAATACACTATTTACACTAACAAACCCACTTAAGTGCAACTTAGGGAGTAATGTATGCAACAATGATGAGTCCTGACTACAATTCCATGTTAGGTACTCATGTACAAATATATCATAAGGTGGAGTAAAGGAGAAAAACCTAGTGGGAAATAAAATCCCCTCTCCAAAAGAGAAATTATGCAAATGCAATAAAATATACAAGTGAAGAAGATAAGAGTCATGATGAAATACCAATTACTACTTTTGTCGCATAAGTACAAGAAAAATTCCCCTCATAGGAGAGAAAGAGAGAGACTATGGATCCCCCCATAAGAGCATAACACCTGCAGTGCTGAGTGATGCTCAAAGATGAATGCAAAATTTTATCCTTGAATGTCGAAAAACATTTCTTCCTCATGAAAGAAGATGAAATACCAGATAGGAGCATGACATCTTCACATGTGAGAAGAATGGAGTATCTGAATGATGCACAAGATCCAAAGACACTAGTGAAATATATGAAAGTTGCTCAAATGCTCCATGTGAAGGTTGATGTAGAACAAAAACCAAAGATGTAGATGGGTTGACAACATCATTGATAGGGTTGTCATCAAAGGCGCTTTCCAAATTTGTAAAATGAGATTCAATAAACAAGTTTGATATTCCATGTAAGTAATCATTCCAATCAATTGTAGTGGAAACACAACTATGACTATCCTTCTATTCTAAATCATGTGAGAAACTAATAATGTAGGAGCACTCAATATTGAAGAAGTAGAATATAAAGGAGATGTGATATCAATGTAAGGTGAAGGAACCAATGAGGAGGATAAAACTCCAAGGTTAAAATAACCAAACTGTATCTCCTCATGCATGTCTAAGGTATTAGTGACTTTTATACTTAAACCATCATCAAAGTCGATAGAACCAAAGGAAGAAAATGAATACAATTTGGAATCATGATAAAAATGACCCATGACAATGATGTATCTACTCTACAAATCTCTGATGATCACAGAACGAGGTGTGAACTCGATTATTTATCCTATGCCACTATGTGTAATTTGATAAACAAAAATGAGATTATTAGGTTAAGAAGGTAGATAAAGTACATCATCAAATCTTCCTTCTCCAATTTCAATAGATCCTTTTCCAAGAGCTGACATAGGTGCTACTCACCATCAATATTGATGGGAATGAAAAAGGCTCAAATGTAGAAAACAACTCTCTAGATGTCGCCATGTGGTGTGATGCCTCATAATCAAGAAGCCACTTGTGTGATGAGTTATTTTCAAAATAAATGAGTGACATATCCTTATTATTATCCTTTCTTTAATATGCAGATGATGTGGATGTTGAAAAGGAAGAGACACTTGTCCTAGATATAAGCAATTAAATTTAATTTTGTTAAAGAGGATTCTTCAAGTCATTAATATCCTTTTTATAACAATGTTGTTCTTCATGCTCTAGTCTCTTGTAATAAGTACATTTGGGATTCTCCTTAGAAGTTTTCCCTTTTTATGAGGAAGATGAATCCGATGTAGTCTTTGATTTTGATCCCTTAGCTTGATCCTTATTTTATTTCTTTCCCTTAGATGATTAAGAAACCAATGGTTGAATTTTTGAAGAGGTGATCATCCATAGAGATTAAATTAGATCGTTCTTGTGTGAGTCTATCAAAAAACTGCTCAAAATAATGCATTACATGTGTTGTTTCAAGAACATCCATTGTAGAGTAGAAAGAAAAAAAATTTGATAAGGACCTTTTAGTTTTGACAAAACCAGGAAGAAAAATTCCTTGTCTATTTTTGTTTTACCACAACCCTTAAGTTGAGAAAGCAAAGACTTAAAATATATCAAGAAATCTTCAATAGATGGAAATGAATCATTAGACAATACTATTAATTCAACATCCAATTTTATAATTTTGAACTCATCAACTGTACCAAATAGATTTTTTAACTTGTCCCACATTTTCTTAGGAGTTGTACATTATGAAATCTTGAATTAAAATTTATTGAAAATATGGAGAACAATGATGCTTATTGCCTCATCTAACTTGTTTCAATAAGTAAACTACTCAAAATCTCTAGTAAAATATATTTGTTTTCCATTGATCATTTTCCATAAACTCTTAGATTGAAGAAGTTGTTATACTTTGACTAAATCCATGTGTGAAAATTATGTGACCAATGTTAACAAGTCAATTTTTGGATCCATGATGCACATGTTGGCAAATGTGCGGATAGTGTGTTGTCATTGGTGTCAACCTATGTTGCTACTACATGCACTTGTATGTTGAATATGTTGAAGAGCTAAATTTATATCTCATCCTCTAAAGTTCATGGTTGGATGTCAAAATGATATAATGTTGTCATTGGTACACAATTTTACATTATCATTTGAAGTTCATGGTTGGATGTCAAATGTTTTTGGTTGGTAAGTCTCCAAACTGTCTAAGGCACAAGACTTGCACCATAGGAGCTCTATCAAATGCTCCACATTTCTCCACAGATGAAGATTTGGTCTTGCAGTTCAATGGATAGCTCTACATAGTTGTGAGGTATGCATGTTCCAAGTTTCTATGCATAAGTGTTACCACAATGCTCTGCAGTATTAAAATAGTAAGAATAAGTTAGGTTCCTGAGAGTATTGACTAAGGAAGAAGAAAATGTCTTTGCACTTCAACACATCAAATTTTTTTTCCTTGTAGTTTTGGATTTATGCTTCTGAAGGTTGTGTGTCTTCTCAGTTAAAGTTTCATATGATTTGGTGCACCATCGGTGTTTCAGTAGATAATAGTGTATTTTCTATGTTCCAAAAACCTAGTAGGTTGGTTTGTTGGTGTTTAAATGACCTGCGACATCAAGTACTTGCTCAAAATTGTGTGAAGAGGTTATGGGATGCATGTTGGAGTCTCATTGTGCTCTCTAAATGATCCGCAAGCTGGTATGTGATCCTCCAGGCTGTACAACAGTATTTCTAAAATCAATGTTTTAGGATATGAAGTGTTTGTGCCAGAGGGAATGATCTGGAATAACAAAAGGAGTATAGAGAGATGTTTTTACAAGCCATATCATTATGTTAGAGTGATTTGCACAAAGTTACTTGATCTCTCTAATACCACCTTTGGTCCAGAGTTGATGCATGACAATTTACATGCTTGTTGGGCCGACTTGACATGTTGTGTTGCTTATGCCTAGTGTTTGGATGTGTGCGCTAATTTTGAATACGTGACTTGAATATCTTTCAACTTGAATTGCATGAGATTCCCTTCTTCTACAAATGTTTTTGGAGTTGACTTGTTGTGACCATTGTATATCTCATATTGTATGTGTAGTCGACAAGGAGAAACGTTTTGAAGCTTACAAAGAGTATAAATAAAAAATCAAAGCTTTTGAGAAAGTGTATGAGGTGTTGTGAATGTTTTGAGTAGACAATGTGCAAATAAGAATTCGTAGAATCTCTCTTGATAATGAAATGTGGTAAAGATCAGTCAAGAGAGTTCAACAATGTATTTATATGAAACTACAAAAAAACATGTGTGAATAGAAATGAAAATGTGTGCCGAAGGTGGTGAGTCATACATAGCAGAGCTTATTGAAGAAGATGTATGTGTGAGTTTACCAAAGGAAGTGAGATAGACCTGTAACATAAGTTGCAATATTCTAGTTGTATGTTGAGGTTGTAAACCTCTGTTATAAGTGTTATATTGAGCAAGGATTTGTAAACTTCCTTTGGTTAAAGACTATAAAACCTATTGTAAAATTTGTTTTTTATTTGTGAGGCTAGATTTGGACAATAGATGCAAGCAACATGCTCACTGTGGTTTTTCCCTTGTAGGGTTTTTCACATAAATCTTGTGTTATTGTTGCATGCTTATGTCTTCTTCTACTTGTCACGATTTATCTAGTTAATCGCTGATGAATGGAAAGAATTTGATTAAGTACCGATTCACCCCCCCTCTCAGTACATTTATGTGTTTAACAACACACACCACAAGGAAATTGAATTGTACCTTACCAAACCCCCAAAATTGTACTATATATGAGTGTTGACCCTTTCATAAAGATGCAAGACAAGATTTACAAGTTTTGGTTAAGTTTGGAAGCTAAATATTTCATTTATAACTCACATATACTTTTACAAATAGTGAAAAATGAGATTTTCAAAACTTAAATTTGACTAAAATTGTAGAATCCTTGTGAAATCATGACAAATTTAATTTAATTTTTTGTCAATTTTTGACAAACAGGATGAAAGTTATGCCTCATTGAAAATTGTATAAATTACACTAATTTTAGAGATTAAAAATGTATTGAAAAAGTAAAAAATAATATGTCTTGACACTAATTTGTTTGGCTTGGAAAGAGCTTTCCAAAAACTATTTACAATCGAAAAACATATTCCCCATTTGAAAGTTATGCCAAAATGAAAAAAAAAACATCCCTTTACAAATACTTTATGTTTCACAAAATGATCAGCTTTAACTGTTAGTGGTTAACATTGTGTATAGTGTCACTATTACAATATAATTTTAGGATTTTATTTGATGGTTAACACAATTTTAATGTCTATACCCTAAAGTTATTGATGATAGGTATTTGATATATTGCAGACCCTTTGAGATATGGTTGAGAATGCCCATCCACAAGAGTAAAATGAGGGCCATGCATAAAAAATTTACCCAAACTAGGAGGTCGTGACAACGGTGATGGAGATGCAAGACACATGAGATATATTTCAGACCCTATGAGATATGGTTGAGAACGCCTCTCTCAAAACATGTAAAATACCACAAAAAGAACTTGAAGCTTCATAGAAAAGCCAACACAGTTGGAATTCATGAGGGAAGATTGCAGAGTCTTTGATATTAGATGCAAAGTGGGTAAATGAATGGTGTAACCTACTAATGGGTGTGATCACATGGAATATATGGAAGAGGCATGTGAAGGCCAAAAAAAATGTCGATCACAATGTCACAAACTAGAATGGTAGGATTTGAAGACTACCAGGTAGAGGCCAAAGAATTTTCAAAAGAGACAAATAAACTGCCTTCATAGATAACTGCAAAATATTTCTGCATTCGATTGTGTGTTAATTTTTGTATCAACGTTTCAAATCACACTCCATGATCCATCATCAGGATGTATGGATCATTCTTCTCTTGGTGCTCTCATTTACATCCTGATGATGGATCATAGAGTGTGATCCGAAATGTTGATGCAAAAATTAACACACAATTGAATCTAGAAATATTTTGAAAATAACTATATGGATTGTGGGAACTTGTTATCGTTGCCTTCATAGATGCAAACAATTGGTTGCCCCTTGAAAAACCTTGGATCTTTGCAAAACAAAGATAATTTCAATAAAAAAAAAAGATGCCACATACCTTGCAAGTATGGAAACCAACGACCAAGGAGTATACCAGAATCATGTAAATTGAAAATATTCGTCCAAACTAGCAAATGGGTAGAGGGTAGATTGGCCATCTCTAAAAAAAATACTTTTTTCAACTTTTCCATACAATAGGCATAGTGGCCAAAAAATAATAAAAAGAAAAATTATTGAAATTGATGAAACAAAAGGTATTTTCATTTCTCAGGCCTTTCAAAAGCAATGGCAGTGTTTGTTTGGCTCCACAACGCTCCATTGATGGGGCTATGTGCATAAGTCACCTTGAAGCGGAAAGGAATGTGCTCTCATGGCTTTGATACCATGTTGTAGAATGCCAAGATCAAAAAGTGTGAATTGATAACCTTCCACAAGTGAAACGATAACCACAATAAGAGTTATTTCATATAAATGAAGAGTGTATAATACAATAAGAAAGCCTTGTATATATAGGAAAGGTAGATGAGCTAGGAAGGTAGGATTTAACTACTAACTAACCCTCCAAAGATAGGACACTTGTGAGCTCACTTGGAAAGTGTGTGAGAAAGTGTCAATAGGTGTCTCAAGTGATGAGGACACATGCCTCAATGCTATGAAGTGAGACAAATCTAAGTAAACTTAAGCTGCGATTTTGAATAGGTCAATCATAGAAAGGTGATGTCCTAACTAGATGGATAAAGGAACTATTTACACTAATAGGAAGGTGGTTGCTAGATCTAAGAGGTGGTTGATATTTTAGAGCACTTTGAGACAAAAAAACCTTTCCATCATATCCAGAAGGCCAAAAAATCTTAAGATCAATTGTCAAATCGTCGAAATCAGAGATTTTTTCCTTGAGCCCTGAAATGTTTTTTCTGCTCATTGGCATTATTTTATACAATACAAATCCATATTCTCAATACGGTTGCTGGTGTCATTGTAAAGTTGCAGAAAATGACATTAGCTATAGAATATTCTGTGACTAGTATAGTATGTGTATGGGCTTTGCATCATTGGATGCTTGGTCATTCATACACATCACATCATCATTGTTGGGTCATACAAAGGCAAGTTTTTTTTATTAATTTTTTAAAAATATTTGGTTGCTGGATTTTTATTTGCCTGGGTGAACAATTCCAACCCTTGGGATTTCTACCTACCTAGCAGAAGTGCTAAGCTCCTATGGGTGGCGTGCGAGAGCCACCAACTGGGCTTTTCCCTTGCCTGAGTGACATTACTGCTTCAGGCAACTATATTTTTTTCTACCAACCAAGTCCGACGATCATATTGAGGATTGAGTGCTAGTCCCTAGGGGCCAAATTTTTTTCTTGAGGCCCTAATTGGGTAATTTTTTCTATGTGCCATGAATTTTCATCAAGATATCAAAATTATTCATGGTCTAGGTTTTAGGGCCTAGGATTTAGGGTTTATCATATAGTGTTTATGGTTTAAGGTCTAGGGTTTATGATTGATGATGGAGGGTTTAGGGTGACACCTACCTCTCTCTCCCCTCTCTACCTCTCCCTCCTTCCCTCCTTATCTCCCTACCTCTCCTTAATTCCCTCCCTACCCCTCTATCTCCCTTCTTCTATCTCTCTCACATCTCTACCTCCCTTCCCTCTCTACCTCCTACCCTTTGTCTTTGTCTTTGTCTTTGTCTCTACCTCTTGTATCTCTCTCCTCACTACCTCTCCCTCTCCATGGCTTCCTCTCTTCCCTTATTCCTCTTTATCTCTCTTTCTCTCCCTCTCTCTAAATTATTCATGGTTTAGGGTTTTGTGCCTAGGGTTTAAGGTTTAGGGTTTATGATGGAGGGTTCAAAGATTAAATTTATCTTTTTAGGTTTTAGTGTTAAATTATTGCTATTAGGTTTTAGTGTTTGGAAAATACTATTTAGGGCTTAGGGCTTATGGTTTAGGGTTTATGATGGAGGGTTCAACATTGAGGTTTTAAGGATTAATTTTAATTTTTAAGGTTTTAGTGTTAAAAATTATTAATGTTATATTTTAGGATTTAGGTTTTAGAACCTAAGGTTTATGCCTTAGCATATAGTGTTTAGATTTTAGGTCTTAAGATATAGTGTTTAGATTTTAGGTCTTAAGGTTTAGGGTTTAAGGCTTAAGGTTTAGGGTTTAGGGTTTAGGGTTTAGAGTTCATGATGCATGGTTGAGGGTATACCTACCTGTCTATCTTTCCACCCTCTCTTACTCCCTCCCATTCTCTCTCCCTCTCTTCTTCTCTCTACCTCACCTCTCTATCTCTTTCTCCTCACTACCTCTCCCTCCCTCCCTCCCTATGTCTCTCTCTATCACTCTTTTGCCCTCTACTTCTACCTACCTACCTACCTCACTCTCTCTCTCTTTGCATCTTCATCTATATTTATTTGTGTTTTGTGTGTGTCTCCATCCTTCCCTCCCTTCCTCCATCCCCCTTCTCTCTCACTCTCTAACTCTCCCCATGTCTTCCTATTGGAATTATCCATGCTTGTTATAATGAAAGCACATTATAATGTGCTCACATTTTGAGACATAAAAACAATAAAATAGGCATGGGATCCACATTATTTAGGACCCACATGCTCTTTTTTTTTTGCATTTTGCACATCATATGGAAAACAAACACTTTTTCATGGTGTTGAGGATATATCAATCATTGTTTGCATATTCCACCACTTTTTTTATTTTTTTCAATGTAGAAGAAGTAAATTATATGTTTTTAGATAAAATATTTTATTCTATGAACTTATATTTTCACGTTTTAGTGTTGGAATGTTAATTATCATTTTTTTTTAATTTGTTAATATAGAATCATTATTTTCATAATTTTTTACAAACATTGAATATGAAAGAAGTTGGCAAAAAGTTCTAATTTTGAAGGCGTGTGAAGTAAAAATGAAGAATACATAATTGTGTAATTGGTGAAATAGATTCCCAAAGTTTAAGCTACATTTTGTTTGTCTATCTACATTTTATGCATGTCACCTTGTCAACATAGTTTATATGGTACCTATCTTACCATTCCTAGTGATAAATGTATTGATTTAGAATTTGTGTATTTCTAATAACTATCATATATTTCTAAGACTTATGTTAGTCATTTTTCTTCTATCACTAGTGATATACCTATACCTTATACACACATTAGAGGAAATAGGTATACCTTAATTATCCATGATCATTATAAACTACATACTTCTAATGTGGAGAATGATATTAGTGTGTTTAAGTATGTTGTATTCTATGTTTTAGAGTACCTCTCCATATGCTTCAACTTATGACACATCTACTATGAAAAATAAACATAATGTACTTATATCTTATATGTTTATGGATGACCCATCTTATGTTTAAAGTACATGGAATAATGCTTATGATTCAACATCTTTCTCATCTCATACTAAGCCTAGTCCTATTCCTATTTTTCATACCTTTGTTAAGCCACAAACTATTTCTACAATTAGGCATGCATGATTGAGGTGGGAGTTTCATGAACATTGATCTCTCCAAAAAAGTTAATTAGTCCTATGATTCTTGGATTGTAACCTAGCTACGTTGTCCACGTATGTATTTTATAAATTCTCATTTACATCAATGGACCCTTCTTCATGTGCTTCTTTAGATTCATCCATACATACATAGTGATTAATCTATCTTTAATTACACGTACTTAGCACACCCATGAAATCAAGACATGATTAATCTTTCTTTAATTGATTAATAAACTTGGTAAATTGACCTATGACAACCATATTTCCTTCATTTTTCTATTATTTTGTGCCCTAAGAACACCACCTCTCTATTTTTCAATTGGACTACATAGGAAACTAAAAAATAATAATTTTATAATGTTTTATTCACTTTACTAATTGGTTATTATGACTATCCCATAGATTTTATGTGTTTTAGCATGTGAAAATTTAAGTATAAGTGATTTCAATGATTTTTAAAAGGTGTCAAAAGTTGTTTTGAAGGTAGTTTTACAGGATTACTTTGATATTTGTGTATGAGATTATTTTCTCTATTGGACCATGATGGAACCAATATCTATTTCTTATTCATGATACATATATAATTATTCATCATGCCAAGGAAAATACAAAAGACTCTAACACCGAATTAGTGTGAGGAAGAAAATTCAAAGAGAAAGAATGAGGCTACTTTGTGAAAGAAATAAATTGTACACCATAGAAGAACACAACATAATTTACAATTGACGATGAACATGCAACATCCACTCAAGCTAAGAGAGAAAAGAAGTTAGTGGCACAAAGGCAACAAATGCAAAACCTTCTTCCAATGAGGAAATTGAATCCTAAAGTTGGAGGCACTTAATATTTCACATATCAAGTTGAAGGTATGACATCTTTCACATCTCAATTTGAATGCACATCATATTTCCAATCTCAAGTATAATGTACATCATCTTTCACATCTCATGTTGGAGGCACACAATATTTCACATCTCAAGTTGAAGGTACACCATCTTTTCCATCTCATTTTATAGGTGCATCATCTTTTCCATCTCAAGTTGAAGGTCCACCATCTATCCCATCCCAATTCAACATTGAAGAAGTTCCTAATGTTGAGTCAACTTTACCATTGAGGAACACCTCCTAGAATTTGGCACAAAAATCTTAAGTTTTTTTGTTGATATCAATGATAATATTTTGAAATTGATGGTTGATAAGATTCCTAAGCGTATTTTTTGAAGATATGCCATTAAGATATGGAGATTATTTTTTGAGAAGTTAAATGAACCTACAAGATGTCAACTATTTATTGAAATGATGATAAATCTAAAATTTAGGTCCATTATGAAGGTTCTTGGCCTTAGAATATTGGATGCTTCAAGTGAAAAATCTATTGTAAATAATCTAACAAGTGCATATGAAAGTTTGGGTTCGACTTCATGGACCAAAGATAGTAATGTCACTCAACATGTCATTACATAACAATAGTAAGCAAGATTCAAACAAAGAAATATTTTCCTCATTAGAAATATATGTCAAACATTGAAAATAAGTAAAAAAACTCTAATGAGAGCCGTCGAAAGGTGTGAAAGAGTGGAGGAGCCAAATATCAATGAATTATGGGCATTCTCTAGTAGACTCCCACAAAAGATAAACCAATTTTTCAAGACCTGAGATCCCTAATTGAAGAATTTTGAAAAAATAACACAAGGGTTATCCCAATCAAAGATATGTAAGGAGGATAATTCATTGTCAAAATTGTGAGATGCATCCAAAGAATTTTTTGGATATGACTCAAACATAATTTTTCTCCAAATTTTTAGAGATGTATCCTCAAATTAAAATTAGTCAAAGGTATTTTAAAATGGAATAACCTTTTTATGTCAAAATAAATCACACAAGCACAACTTGTTATTGTAGAGTATATATTGAGTTTTCTAATTATTATGATGTTTTTTGACATATATGTGTATATTTGCATACTAACAATATTTTATAGGAGTGTAAGATACAAGCTCCACCTAGATCTTCAAGAGATTTTTTATCAAACATTTTATGTCAAAAGTTGGATGGTCAATTATTCTACAATAAATTATGCTTGGATGGAAAATGTGAACATTGTGGTGGCTTGCAACATTTTCCAATTTGTCTACATATGGAGAATGCACATGCAATAAAAAATAAACTAGTAAGTTTTGAAAACTATAAGATAATGACATACAATCTAAAAAATGGTGAAAATGAAAAAGGTATGAATTGGCGAGTGAAAAAATAATACTGTATTAGTTTATGTTTATTTATCGAGAGAATATAGTGTATGAGTATGCAAGGCATACCCATAGATCTCGATGGTTAGACCTGCAATTCAAGTTTGTAATGACACGTTTCCACTTGGTACCATAATTTCAATTATTGAATTTGTAGAGAACTACACACTACAACCATAAAATGAGGTACAATTATAGTATTACAACTCCACACATGTTATATTTGTGCATATAGTGTTTTTTCATGTATGCGACAATAAAGAGGAAGATAAGAATATCTTGAGGTCCAGTATCATTTTTATATTAGTGATGATAACACACATTATACAGAGTTTGTGCAAGGTTTATCTTAGATGTTCTATCATGGGTTGGCTAGTAGGAACATACCTTTTGATCAACATATCATATGTTTAAATAATTGTGCATCACAATTCAAGAACTTGCAAATGTTTTATTGGTTGATTAGGATGCACAAGATCATTGGTGTTCAATATATGTAGAATTTCTCAAAGGTTAGACATAGAAAGGGGGATCATGATGGTACAAGAGCATATATTAAAAGAGACTTAACACGAGAAGATTTGAATTATAAAGGAAAAGCAAAGTTTATAGATGAAACGTCTATTGTTGAATGGTGCAAGGATAAAATGGGTTAATGTAATGAAGGTGAGTCTACAGCTTGAATATTTTTTGGTTGGTAGATGATACAAACATTGTAAAATATGAGGATTGTTGTACATTGATAGGATCAAGTGAGTTACACTCTTCTAGAAGCTCAAATTCATGCTCATGGATGTATTCATATGAGATAAATGAGGTTGTGCTATTTTATCCTTGTATATATTGGGCTTGGGATGAGTGTGAGTCAAAAGGTTGGGCTGATAAATGGTGTACAAGAAGTCTAAGCCCACTTGAGACTTATTGACTCCCAACAACACTAAAACTCATAGATATGGAATCATTAGTTGAATTTGACCACAAATAAGATCTAGTTCAACTAGGTAATATATACATGAATAATTTAATAAAATTCAATATTTTATATTATTTTTTAGTTTTTTAATATTGTTAATTAAATTCATCTAATTGAATACACATATTAATGCAGTGCATGTTTATGTAATTATTGTAGGTTAAGACAATGAAGAAGGACCACATTATTAAATTTGTGTCATGTTGAGGCAAAGAAGGAATTGGAGGCCCCTATTCTAGATGGAGAAAACACTGAATATTCAACAGGGTTAGTGGTTGTTACTGGAGCATGGATTAGAAGGTACCCAATTAAGAAGTCTGATGTGTGGTTGTTTGAGGACTTTGAAACACATCAAAATATTCTTTATTAGTCTAACCTTGTTGTGGCATCAAACATTCATTTGATCAAATATGGGGTAGACCATTGAACATAAACTTGTGGAAGGTTCACGAGTCTGACCACGAGGAAATAAATGACACAATAAAGAGTAGAGCATATCCATATGGTTCGTTGGAATTATTTTAAATTAAAAAAATTATAATGTCAAGTTGATTTGTATATATAAACAGATAAAATTGTGTACCTTCTCTACAATCATGTCTATTATGATGTACTTGTCTGCATTACTCTTGTTTATGTGTATGATTTGTAGACAATAATCACACTCATACCTACATATCCCTTAATTGTTTATATATTTACATAGGTTCATTTCATCATGGATGATTATTCTTTTTCCTAAAGGAAACATATATTTATAATTGTCACTAGCTTTAAAACAATCACAATACCGAATTTTTTATTTACCATTCATGAAACAAACCTAACCACGCCTTTCATAAAGTATATATACCACAACATAATAAAAGAATATATAAAAGTGTAATTAGTTCTATGATTAAAAAAACTGTACAATTACAACCACTAAGTCATGGAAGATTTATACCTACAAACAAACTACAAACTAACTAAAATAAAAGATGATTTTTTTTTTTAAAATGGTGTGGTTAGAGAATAAACTACTAAATATTTTTACCTTGATCACATCAGCAATAAAGTTTAAAAAAAAACTCAAAAATTCTTTTTCATCCTTGTCATTATCACTTTGTGAAGTTTGGTAACTTCTTTGTCTCATGTGGACAATAGAGTTTAAGCCATCACCGTTCTTGATAGGGGAAAAGGTCCTTAACTTCATAGTTTCCCCATGTTGTGGCATCTAAAAAATATGGAAAGTATCCTTGTGGAGGAAAATTAGGAGTTGATGGGAAATCCAGGACAATTGTACGCCATTGTAATGTCACAAATTGCATCCTATGTAATTTCACATTCCATAGGCCTCCCCTTTAGATAAATTAAAGTTAATAATGAAATTTTCTTTTGATCCAACTTTGATTTGCATAGGCCCCCCCTTTAGATAAATTGAATTTAATGATGCACTATTCTTTTGATCCAACTTTAGTTTAATGCTTAACCCATTCATTTCCTGTCGTTAAGGTGAATTTAAGTCTCGAATGAACAAAAGCCGCGTAGATGTTTGAATTTCATGTGAATGTCCCAAATAGATTCTTAACTGCAGTAGCCATTGAGACATTACTTTTCCCACCTACCAACGAATGTAATGCCTTTGCTAGTTTGCAAGCACACTGGGATGACCCTTGCATGCTTATACCTTCCTAAAGCACTTCATTTTGGCAATAAATCTATCAATCTCTTGATCTATGAATCTTCTATAAGATCTCTATCATTTTTTCTATTCTCTTGATCTCATTGTCACATTAAAGCTCTGCAAAATTTCTCTCTCAATTTTTTCACGTCCATCAACTCAAGAGGAGAATCACAAGCTATTGGTAACACTTTGCTATTTTATTTTAAATAATCTCATCTATATGATCTTGTCTTTGTTCATTCGATTACATTCATGACAGGGGTTCTCCTCCTTTACGAGGTTTATTTATATCACATGTCCTTTTTTTATACTATATCTATTTCAATCCCACTTGGTTGTTAGTGGAGGTGGAAACACCAAAACAAGGGTTTGACTAAGGCAAATCCCTAAACAACCCCAACATTTTTCCTCGATCTTATGTGTCCAGGTATTGGAGATATTTCCCTACTAGAGGCTTCATCTCTTGGTCTGTTGTGAGTATTTTCTTCCCCTTCTCTCGTTTTACCATTCAAATTTCATTTAGTTTAAAGTATCTCAATTTTTGTTATTCATTCTTATTTTCTCCTTTTTTTTATCACTTCTTTGTCAATCTTCCTCCTTTTTCTAAGCCCATGGATATGCCTCACACAAAGGTTGTATCCACTGCAACTCCTCATGTTTTTCCCCTTTCTTCCACTTCTGATGTGAGGGTTCCACACCCTTCTCTCAAGCATAAATTAGAACGCGAACTTGCTCCAAAGGACGGTCATAAAAAGTCTTCTTCATCTTCTTCATATTGTTCTAGTTTAGTTTGTTTTGTTATTATGACAGAGGAATCTCCTTCTTCCCCGAAGTTTGTCACTGCCCCTCTCCCAAAAGTTGACAATGACTCCCCAACCTCTTAGTCACTATACTCCACTCCAGAGAAGTGCATGTTCGACTTGTTATAGGATATTGTGACTCTTTCATCCATTTTTCTAGGTCGATGACATTAGCCTCGTAGGAGCTCTTGGATGAGGATGTTCAGGCAACCTCCTCCTTATCTCTCGTTGTAGGTGAGTTTCCCAATACTGCTCTTGTTGTCCTCCCTTTGTGAGCTCATCGTCCCTCCTTGAACGATGATCTAGATTGGGAGCAGGATGACTTGTTAGAGATGCTTGGCTAGAGAAGTGCCTCTTCAAATCTTTAGATTAGATTTACATGTTTGTTTGTGTTCCCCTGTAATTTTTTGTTCATGTTTGTGCTCTCCCTTAGAGGAGCCTTGATAGCCTTGTAGGTACTTGGAGACAAGAGAGGAAATCTATTGCAGCTTCTTCTATATGTTTCATCATTCTTCTATTTGTCATAAATTAATTTTCTTCACATTGGGGATGATTTAAAGTTTTGGGGAATTTAGGCCTCTTCCATGTTGAACTAGATTTTTGTTTGTCATCATGTTCTCTTCTTCTCGTTCCAATCTATTTGGGGAGTGATGAAAATTCATATAATTTACACTATATATACATTTATGATCAATTCTGACCCCGAATACTTGGACCCCCTATGCTTTCAATCTATTTATCTCTTATTTTTCTTTATGTTGTGGATTCTATGTGTTATCCCTCACATGATAACATTTCATGGATACATCTCGCTATGTATGTCATGAACCAACATCTCTCTATCTGTCTTTCTTCTCCTTAGAATAACTTGTGCTCCTTTGTGTAGCACATATCATTCTAAGGGGGGGCTATCATATCTCGTTATTCTTATTTTTCAAAAATATGTCTTCAAAATATTGATGTTTTATGATCTTGTTGTCTAGCTTGGGGGAAACCTGACTAGACTTGTCTTTTATCTTGATCTCATCATCTAGTTTGGGGGCAACCTGACCAGACTTGTCTTTTCTGCGATTTCCATACAACACAGTTTGCAACAACCACATGCCTATCATCTTGTCGTATGGTCTCTAACATAACAAAACTTGTTGGACATACTTATCAACATCATCTTTATATTTGATTAGATATATCATGTCTATTTTTCACCTTTTCGCCTAATGTGTTTGTTTGCAACTAACATGTTTGTGGTGAATTTGCAGTCAAATTTTCAAGACAAAAGGCCCATGTCCCTTTCGTGTCTCGACTCAGCTTTACAATTGCATACACCAGTTTGAAGACCTACGTCTCTTCATCTTAGGTATATTCTTTTCAACCTCTTTCTCTCTCTACTTTAGCTAACATTTGCTAGAATACATATGCTCGCTAAAGTGGGTGGAAAATATAATGTCGCAAATTGCATCATATGCAATTTCACATTACATAGGCCCCCCCTTTAGATAAATTAAAATTAATAATGCAATGTTCTTTTGATCCAACTTTAATTTAATGCTTAACCCATTCGTTTCCTGCCATTAAGGTAAATTTATGTCTTTGGATGAACACACACCACGTAGATGTCTGCACATTGCACAAATGTCCCAGATTCCTAAATGCAACATTCGTTGAGACGTTACATTTCCTACCTACCAACGAAAATAATGCCTCTGTTAGCTCGTAGGCATGCTAGGACAACCCTTGTATGATTATACCTTCCTAAAACATTTCATTTTGGCAAGAAATCTATCAAGCTCAATCTATGACTCTTCTCTGAGTTCTCTATCATTTTTTCTATTCTCTTTCTCTCTCATTCTCATAGCGAAGCTCTGCAAAAGTTTTCTCTCTCAAGTTTGTCACATCCATCAACTCAAGAGGAGAATCACAGGATATTGGTAACACTCTCTTGCTATTTTTTTAAAAATAATCTCATCTATATGATTTTTTCTTTGTTCCTTTGATTACATTTGTGATAGGGGTTCTCCTCCTTTGCGAGGTTTGTTTCTATCACACGTCTATTACATTTGTGATAGGGGTTATCCTCTTTTGCGAGGTTTGTTTCTATCACCCATCTTTGTTTTATATGTTGTATATATTTTAATCCTACTTGGCTTTCCATGGAGGTGGAAACACCAAAATAGGGGTTTGATTGAGACAAACCCCTAAATAGCCTCAACATTTTTCCCCAATCTTATGTGTGCAATTATTGGAGACATTTCCTTACTAGAGGCTTCATCTCTTGGTATATTGTGAGTAGTTTCTTCCTCTTCTCTTGTTTTATCATTCACATTTCATTTAGATAAAGAATTTCATTTTTTGTTATTTGTTATTTTCCTGCACTCTAAGTGTTTTAGTTATCAAAATTGTTAGTAGTCACTTAGTCATTTTATAAGACATTCTTGGTTTTCGATCTGTATGAGGCACCAACGTGTCGTGGGGATGTCCGTGCACCGCACTATCGTCCTTGGTTGAGAGATTATCAAATTTTATAGAAGACCTCTTTGAACTGCTCTTTCAGTTTATGAAACTCTCATCTTTTAATTCTACATAAAACATAAATACGCACCCTTCATTGCCTTATCTTGTCACCTGAGTTGTGTCCTTTGAGGTAGTTGAGGGATATTTCATTCTTGAGACCTCATCGTCTTGGGAGTAGCAAATCCCCTCTTCTACAACCACCGAAAAGAGCACTGGGTAATAACATTTGAGCTGGTATTGGTCTAAAATGATTGTGACATAGGCTTTCTATTAAGGTTTGATTGTCTTTTCTCAAAAATGCCTCATATTGGAACCTCAAAATTCTAAAATCATCACATAATTTGGGATGCCCAACATCAATGACTACACCCTAAACCATGTACCTTCATAACATGATGCAATTGTATTTGGATGCACAAAATATGACCCATTTATTTAAACCTTGAGTCACTATGAACACAATTTATGGAAAACACTTCTAAAATGGAGGTAGAAAGGATAAATGAAAAACACTTTAACTTTGTGGCTCAAGAGAAGATTTTGTTGATGATGACAGGATGAAAAATCATGTTGGGAGTTCCCTTGGAGTTCATCTTTACACTATTGGAGTTGACCGTGTAGTTCCTTGGATCTTGTGCTACCAGTTTAAATGATTTTTTGGTAGCATGGAGGTTGTGGAGTTGATAATTTGGTGACATAGAAAATCCTTGAATATCCCCCTTAGATAGTTGGTTATGTAAAAGTTATAGATATTCATATGATAACTTGGAATCTCCTATACAACCTAGTTTGTTTTTTTATGTGTATTTTGTAGAGGATTTGGTCATACAATGATTTTGAATTAGAGATACTAGATGCATCTACTTGGTGGAGGTTATGAGATTACTCATTTGGTGGCCTAGAGCTTGTCGACAATCCCTTAGTCCTTTTAGATGTATGTATTTGCATGTTGCAAATTCATGGTGTTTAGATATATTAGTTATAAATTTGTGATATTTCATCATTCAAATAATGAATCTTTGGTCCTAGGATTTACAAGTGATTTGGATGTGTTAATAATTTAGATTTACATTGACACCTGTAACATCTATTATTTGGATTTGCATATCTATGAAAGATTCCTTCTTATATTATAATTCCTAAAGATTATTCATATGAAGATACTTGTAGAATTTGTGCATTATTTCAAGTATGATAGAGGTTTGTATGATATATGAATAGGAATTTAAAGTGTACTTTATATATGATATTATTGATATGAAGAAAATGGTGGAATGGTTTCGATGATAAGTGCATTTTTTGGTACTTTGTTGATTGATAAGTTGCGAGTTTAAGGTGTTGTATAAAATTTTAGGAACTCCAATTGGTACTTGGAAATGTGAAAGATCAATACAAACGTAATTCACTTGCTTAGAGGTATTTGAGACTAAATATTCACTTAGAAATCATTTTTTACCTCCATCGCCTTGTCAAAACCCTACTTAGGGTTTAAGGACGAAACTTGGAGTTTCGGGGGTTAAACACCTACTTAATTGATGAAATTGGGTTTTTTTAGGTATGTGTCAACCTAATCCACTTTTTCAAGTAGTTTTGTACTATTTTGCATTTATGAGGGTGTTATCTCTCAAACACTCAATTTAGGAGCCATAAGTGCAAAAAATTGCCAAAGTATGAGAAACTATTTCTCACAATCTGTGGCATCTACAAACATTTCGCTTGAGCTTAGGGTACCTCCATAATAAACCTTATCAATTTTTAATATCTCCAATCCATTTGACTATGGAAAAAATGTTTCAGAAGTTGCAAAAATCATCATTTGTATTTAGTGAAAAGTTGTCGGAAACCATATTTTACATTTTGTACATTTTGGGACCGAAGCGACTGCATGAACATGTATGGCTAGGTGGTAAAACACTAGGTAAGGAATCCGTTCATTCTTTAGGACAAATACTAATTTTAGGCTACACTATTTTTAAATAGCCACCCTAAGTGCAAAAGTTACCAAACTATGATAGACTATTTCTCACAAATTGTGGCACTAATGAATGTTTTGTTTAAACCCAAAAATTCACTTAGAGTCCCTCCACAATTACCTATATCAAATTTTCTTATCTCCAAACCATTTGACCATGGAAAAAATGTATGAAAATTTGTAAAAATGTCATTTGCATTCAACCAAAAGTTATTGGGAGCTATATTTTGTGTTCTTTATCTCATGGGGTTCAATCGACTATGTGAACGCATTGGTGTGGGTGGTTGAATGTTAGGAGAATATTTTTTTTGCATCCCAACTATCTCGATCATTTTGAGCTACACTATTCTGGTGCAGTCTCTTAAGAGCCCCAAGTGTAAAAAAATGTCAAACTATGATAGGCTATTTCTCAGAATTTGTGGCACCTACAAATATTTCGTCTAAACCTGTAGGTGGATATGGGTTCCCTCTATAGTATTTTATCTCAATTCTAGTCAACTAGACACCATTTGATCATTCCAATAATGAATGCATTCTTGCAAAAAATATTAATTGTGAGTAGTGTAATGATGAAAATGTTTTTTTTTCATTTTATGTGTCGTGGGGAGAAGTAGAGAGAGAGAGGGGGGGAGGAATATAGAGTAGATATGGAAGAAGGGAGAGAGAGAGAGAGAGGTAATTCTTGAGCTCAAGGGGGAGAGTGAGTGAGATGTAGAGGGATGGAGACATGGAGCAAGAGAGAGATCTAGAGTGTAAGGGATATAAAAAGTGAGATAAAGAGAGAGAGAGAGAGAGAGAGAGAGTAGGATCCTATTGATTACTAAATTCTGTCTGTCTAAAAAATTATAATATTTTCCAAAACATAGAATCTACATTATAACTCTTAAAGATCTAAAACCATTCTCAAGCATGTTGAAACTATATACATGATATCTAAATGTCACTTATACTTAAATGTTTATTTTATGTATATAATCTGATAAGAAGAGAAAGCGAAATAGAGTTTTTATTCATAGAAATGTGAGTGTGTTATAACACACTCACATTATTACTTATGTTGGGAATTTCCAGGTCAGGGTTGGATTTTACTTAGGAATCCAATCCAAAGGATTGGAATTACATGTCAACGACCACATATGTGTTTTTGGGCAATAATAAAAAAATGACACAATGTTGAGCATGCTCTCCATCAAGTTTGCATGTCTTTCAATGTCAAGTTAAAAAAATAACATAACAATGTTGAGCTGCCTCTTAGCTTTCTAACCATGTATTTTTTATGTTTCAAATATTTTAAGGTTTTGATCTTTAATTTCTTTGCTTGTGTCTCCATTTTTATCAAAAACCTACATATGGTACTTTTGGTCTCATTTTTTACTCGTTCATCCAAATTTTAAAAAACTACATTTTTACAAACTAGACTTTATTCTTTGCAGATTAAAAAAAACGATTAGTTTCCAAAAAATTAAGGGGGAGCATGCTCAATTTTATATTTTTTTAGGATGTGTCCACTTTGAAAATTAGTAAAAAGATCATATATTCATTAAAAAATTAGCAAAAAATTAGGCATAAAGTACATGGTGTTAGATAATTTCTAACATAACCAATTTTTTTAATGCTAAAAAAGTTACATTTTAGGGGGAGCACACCAAATGTTATGTTATGTTTTGACATAAACATGAGCACTTTGTGTGCTCCCCCCTTTCGAACCCCTTAGTCTCCATCATTTAAAAAGAATAGTAGTTTAGAAAGTACATTCAGGGCACTATGACTCTTGTTTGTAAGGAAGTTAAGGTAGCAAAACAACTTCCTACACTAATCTTGAGAGGAGGGTTATGCACAATTTTTTTAGATTTGAACAGTTATAGAAATTTAAACAAAAATAATATTCATACCACACCACAGTGATTTAAGTGGGGAAAACCCTTTCGGGAGAAAAACACCACTCCAAAAGTCACCCAATATGTTTTTTAGGAATCAACAATATTATAATATACTTGTAGAGCAAGCTTTCTCACAAGAGTATCACTAATCAGAGATCCGAAGGCAACTCAACATCTATAAGACTCTTTCACACAACCTCCATCTCATGCACCTAATATATAGGAGAAACAATACATGAAGCCGTCAAACAATATTAAAAAACCATGAGCTAAAACCAACTAAAAAGTGGTTCCCATCGTTATCTCTAATAACAAATGCCTATGATGTGTCCTATCAAAAAGCTCGTGAAGTGCTCTATGAAGCTATAACCCACTATGTTGGTTATGACCACTTTCAAGCCCAAAAACGCCTCTAAGGCCTTCAAAATAGACTTTGAAACTTTGAAAAACTAAAACTTTAATATTTTCAAATCTAGACATGATAGAACAATTGTTGTTCTCAAAACCTTGAAGACAATTCTTTCTTCTTCACGTGTGACCTTCAAAAGGTCTTCTTCTCAACAGTCTATCTCATTGCCTCTCTAATACTTAAAATGCCAACTCTCAATGATGACCATAGGTCAACAAACCAAAATATTAACACAAAGATCATGTATCTCCATGTCATCAAATACTTCACAATAAATAAAAAAGATATTCAAAATGACTAGGAACTAACTACCACTATTTTCGTGGTGGTTATCTTTGCTACGTACAACACAACTAATATTTTGTGGATCTACTCTTGAGTTCTTCATGCAACATAAAAGTACATACACATGCCACCCACAACCTCATATTACACACATGTGACTTGCAACAAAGGTGATTGAAACATGCCCTTAGGTCAAAAACTAAAAGCAAAGTAAATTGTACAACAAAACTTGTAGATCTTAATTAGTACAACTTGGAAGCATTAAACCATATTAACCTAAAAATAATGTAGATTCAAAACTGTATTGGTGACAATTAAACTAAGAAATCATGCTTATTCTTTTTGTGGAATAAATATTAAAACAAAAACATCCTTAGGTTCAAAATGCCATAAATCTATAACTATAGGACAACTATAGGTAAAAAACTAAAGACTAATGAACAAGTCTCTAACCGTGATTAAAAGCATGTAGGCAAATCCAAAATGTATCATTTGGAAAACCCTTGAGAATTACAATTTTGAATTCTTTTCCCACAAATTTGTAAAATGACCACATATTCTAAACATAACACCTTGCATGTAACGTAAGCCACACACACAACTATGATGCAAATATGAATTCATTCACACATCTAAAACACCCAAAAATCTACAAAGATGAGATTTTTATTTTGAATGGTGGATTATCACAAATATGTAATATATAGATTCAACACATTGTGAATTTGCAAAATACATCTACATGCATCCAAGAGCTCTAAGTCATCATACGACCAACTCCACCAAGTACATGCAACCAAAAGGAGCATGGGGTTATTATAAGCTATAAGTCACCATATGACAAACTCTATAACATTCATGTGACCATTTATCTAGAGGACATGCAGGAGCTCATGTATTAGCTCATGATCCAAAAAGGATAAACATATATTAAGTAAAAATCTTGTATCAAATTAGCCATCAAATTATTAGCTCATACCACCACATTAGAAGGATTAAGTAATAGATCATTTGAAGGATAAGGGTCAATGCAAGTAGAGGGTTTCCTTGAGGGAGCATCTAGCCGCACCTAAGCATCCTAGATTATAAGAGGCGTGAGCACACTCTACCCAAGAAACATAGGCACAACAATAATAGTGTAGGTGCTACTTTGTGTAGGAGAGTCACCCAAAAGGCACAAGAATATTTTTGCCATGCAATAATAAAGTCCAAACCCTTTGCTAAGGAGGAGAAAATCAATTATAACTATGTGAGCACCCCTCCAATGAGGTGCAAAAGGCAATGACCCTCATGGTAGATTATCTAGACGGTTTACACTCCTGGTATATGACAATCTCCCATTAATTGAGAAGATACTAGAGATGTTGAAACTCCAAAGCCACCTTTTCAACCTAATCTTTCATCTAAAAATAAGCAAAGATGAGAATATGAACTTTATTGTTGATATAAAAGAATTGAAATATCAATAAAAATTTATAGTTTTCTTAGACTTATACAACTAAAAATAAAGATTTACTCTTGAAAAAATTTGTATGGTAACAATATAATAAGACCATCATATAATGTCAAACAAAACAACTCCTCGAAAAATAAGTTAAAGATCAAAAGATTAAAAGACATTCTGAATCTAAATTCAAGCACTTTAGACTAATAAATTTTTTTTTTAAAAAACCTTAATAATCTCAAAAATATTATAAAAGATAGGATAAACAATACCTACGTGCATAAACCTTTCTCCTAAAAATATGTCTTATTATAAGACCAAACAACAAAGAAAATGAACAAATTTAAACTTGGGCCTAACATATTATATTCTCTTTAGTGATAAGCTAAGTTTGGGAAGAACAATTTAAGCCCCATCAATAATTTATTTTTCTAACCAAAAAAAAGCTAAGACCCTTGTACAATAGCCCAATAATAATTCTTGAAGGCAATGTTGCAACTCCACCACTACTCTTTCCACCATGTGAAAAGGTAATTACAAGTCCAACTTATTAAGTGTATTATTAAGCAAAAACTCTTGTATTCAAATTGGTGAACTTTTTTTTTTCTAACTTGTTTTTTTATTTATTGATCAAAGCAAAACAATTAATAAGAAATATTCATTAAAAATAATAATGATTTATTAAAACGAATTAAAAAATAGTGAACGGATAAACATAGACATAAAAAGACTCAGAAATTGATACGTTGACATCCTATCGTTAGATTGCCACATCAACATTCTAATGGTTCATTTGTTTTTAACACCTTCTTTGTTTCAACGTCTATATTTGAATATTTGAATATTTGAATCAATTTGTGCACTTCTTTCCTCTCTCTATTTTTCTATCCCTGTTTCCAACGGCTACTTTGTTTCAACGTCTATCTTCGAGTATTTGAATATTTGAATCAATTTGTGCACTTCTTTACTAAAACGAATTAAAAAATTATGAACGGACAAATGTAGACATAAAAAAACTCAGAAATTGATACGTTGACATCCTATCATTAGATTGCCACATTAATATTTCAACAGCTTCTTTGTTTCAACATCTATATTCGATTATTTGAATATTTGAATCAATTTGTGCACTTCTTTCCTATCTCTGTTTCTTATCTCTATTTTTTTCTAATAGACTGGTTAATTGATCTCATTTTTGACTAAGTTTAAAACCTTTAAAGAGTTTTCAAATCTTTACACCTCAAACATACTAAAGCGCAGATCCAAACTATCAAAGCATTGCAGGGACAGCTCAATGAATTTCCTAAAATTTTGAAAGTATCATTACAGACTTGTTTTTTAAGCCAAAAAAAAAAAATCTTAAGGAGCGATTCAAAGCTTTATATAAATATCTCGATGTTGTCCTTGTAATTTTAGCTCTGATAGTCCAAAGCTATTAGAAGCGGATTGATCTTTAATATCAAAAGAACAAGAATCTTCAAACATAAATCTTGCTTTATCCTAACCTGCCTTAAGCATCTTTATGTAATCGCCTTAAGACCTTGACAACTTTGCAGAAAGAGATCAATCATTAAAGGAAAGCTTTGTCAGAAATAAATTTGAAAAGAGTTACCCATCAGACCTTGGCAGGAAGAAGAATGTAACCAGTATTACTGCTCTACAAAAAGATTCCAAGTGATGATTGAAACCTCCAAATGAAAATATTTCATGCCCATCTTACCTTTCACACCCACCAACATTAAGCACATCAATTTATCCAACACTCTTACACCATTATAAATATGCATCTCCCATCATTGACATTAGTATTAGTACTCTTCACTGTTTACACTTTAAATTTGTAAAAATAAAGGTTAAGTTCTTTTATTTTGATGATGGATCATAGAGTGATTCAAAATGATGCAAAAACTCACACAATTTAATTCAAAAATTGCTGCAACAATAAACAATATAGATTATGAAAACTTGATATCATTAAAGATTGAAACTTTCTTGAATGCTGTCTAAATTTGATGAACCTTATACAATTGAATGAAAGTCCACCTTCTAGGCTTCTATCTGAAGCTATGATTGTCATCCCTCATCCCCGTAAACATCAAGAACCAAGGCAATTGGAATATGTCTGTTAATGAACAGACATCTATATGTATCTTTGCGTACATGTTAAGGGAGGAAATTTCAAGTGCAAGAAAACATCAACATCAATGATGAATCATGAAACTTACAGTGGCGAACTGTCGGAAATGATTGCTTGATACAATTTTTTGTTTTAAGGAAATTATTACCTTCCTAAGAATTTAGGACTAGCCCATCGTATCAACACAGCCACAGCCACATAATATTGAAATTCTTTGATTCGACTATCAATGATGAAGGAAATTGTAAGTGCAAGAAAGCATCGACATTGATGATGAATCATGAGCCTGTACATAAAGCAAACTATCGAAGATAATAACTCCATTATATATATATTTTTTAAATGTTCCCTATTCAGAAGAGTATAGGACTAGCACCTTTTACCATCACCCACATGGTATTAAAATTCCTTGATCCATACTTCAATGATGAAGGAAGAAAACTTGAATTGCAAGAAAGCATATCAACATAATGATGAATCAAATCATGCACATGTAACTGAGGTAAAATGTTCAATAATAACTTGACACAGTAATTTTTTTAAAGCAAAATACTGTGCATTCATAAGATTTTAAAGTTAGTTCCTTGTATCAACACCCACATAGTAATAAATTCCTTGATTCAATTTCAAACAGTGTAGTAAGTCTTTACACACACAGGTCTCCTAAATTTATGTTCGGTTATAGCAGAGCGGAAGTCCAGCAAAACTTCACTGCTCAGACTAAACCAGGCTAGGCTACTAAAGCTATCTCCAAAATATACTCTTGGAATGGAGTTCGTACTACCCATTCCATGGGAGAGACTATTACATATGCTATTCTTCATTTGTGGGGCTTTTTGGATTGTGATTTATAGGTGGATCTCAGATCCCATCGATCCTTTTCAGTCCACAATATGCCACCACGAAAAACCCTCTGCTTTACTAAGTATATGCCTTCCTGCTATATACAAAAGAAGTTCCTTTAACGATAGAACTGTGAGAAACTAGGATTGCTTTTGGAAGAGAAATAGCCGCAAAACATGAAGCTCATTTCCTTATCCATACGCATAACTAACAAGCTCACATAATCTCCAAAGAAATGGATCAGGACCCTGATTCTAAGCAGAACCCAAATTAATTTTGAATCTTTACCTCTCAATCCACATACCATGATAGCCAGACTCTTGGAAGGAAGAGTACCAGAATATGAGTTCATCTGCAAGGGCCTGTTCGCTTAGCCTCATATTCTGTGCTGCATCCTCGGTTAAGAGACATGATCTACACAGAGGGCAGGTGATCTGTTGATGGTCGAGCCACTTGTCAAGGCAAGGTCTGTGGAAAAAGTGGCAGCAGGGCAGCTGCCTTATCTCATCCCCTTCTTCAAACTTGGACAAACACACTGCACACTCAACATGGCCATCATCATCTTCATTGCTTGCAGACTTATTATCAGATTGGAATCTCTTGATGGGTAGGCTCTGCCTGATTTCTTCTGCAATGAGCTGGACCTCTGGATGTACATAGGCCATGTCAGGGTTAATATTACTCTCAGGCCATGATGGATCAATGGATTCAGGTTCAGTATATGGAGAGAGACCTACAATCTGGAGGATGGATCTCAGGATATCCTTGATAATGGCAAAGGATAGGGCAGTGTTAACAATCAGAATTGGCAAAACACCTTCTGACACAGTGTTGGGGAAGCTTGAGAGACCCATTTCAAAACTCCTTTTCTTTGCAGGAAAGAGCAAACCTCAACAAGACCTGCATGCACAGATGATACAAAACAAGGTTATTATATAGCCACATCTTCCCCATAAAGTAATGTCTATGGAAAGAAGCCAGAGTTTGGAACTTTACGAAGCATCATCAATTTTAGTAAAACCCGCCCCTGACAATGCCCCGATTTAAAAATCTTAAAATATTATTTCTGGGCCAACAGGTTAAAATCCCAGAATGGCCCACCTCAATTTGATAGCACTGTCATTTTAATTATTGGTACCGCGTTAAATTGTAGATTGGAGGACTACTAAGGCACCCTTTGACAATTCATGCGTGAGGTTCAGACATCTAGTCACATGCATCGTAAAGTCCGCCCATCACTCCCTAGGAGCAGCAGCTACACCTTGCAGCATATGTGGCATCCTAATACCCTTAGTTGGCAAGGAGGTCAGCACCTAAAATTATGACCATCTAAATATAACCTCAAATACAAGTGACTAGGACCCGGTCTTACTATACAAGGCAAGAACAGCTCTTTTTTATTATTATTTTTCTTAATTTGTATTTCAGTTTTGACAAAAATAAAAATAAATAAAAGTGAGCAGAGCATAGTATGTATATATTAGAATAATCTGGGTGTTTTTTATTGAGAAGTATTTTATTTTAGAATATAAAGGCTTTTACAATATTGGGTTTAAGTATGTAAACAATATTGTGGTTATTTGTCACAAGGTTTGTTAGAGGAGGATAAGATTGGAAAATCAGAGGTTCACCATCAAGTTTTTTAGTACAGTTCTGAAAGTTAGAAAAATAAGATCTGTTGTCTCTTAAACTATCTTTGAACTATGAACATTAGAATTCTTCTATTCTATTCTAGAATAGAGAGTCTATTGCAATATTGGTGTCAAGTATGCAAACAATATTGAGGCTATTTGTCACAAGGTTTGTTCTAAGAAGATAAGATTGAGAAAACAGAGGTTCACCATCAAGTTTTTTAATACATTTCTGAAAGACAAAAAAATAAAATCTGTTGTCTCTTAAACTACCTTTGATCTCGTGAACATTAAAATACTTCTATTCTATTCAATTCATGACTCTGTCAAGAATGACAAACCACCGCTCCTACCAGATGTAGTGGGGTATGTGACCAGTGGACTAAAAACTAGTATTTTAATGACTAAAATCACTGATCTATGCAGTTCAAAAGAATATTGTAAAGTCCAAGTGACCCACTAAGTAAAAGGGATAAAAACCACTTAGAAACTGAAAAGGCGAAGAATGACCAGCACAGTGAACATGACCTTGATTTTTAAGGTATCAAAGGTGCCACCGAGGCTGTGTTCAGGAAAGGGACAACACATCCATTAAACAATGCAAATAGTTAAAAAATAATCTTTTCTTTCTCCTAAGTAACGTGCATACGCAGCACTCCTAATTCATTCCAAATGAAATAACAAACAATAAAACACAAACAGAGATACACACTCTGAACGAGAGATCTGCTTACCTAGGCCAAGTTGAAAGCTTCTTCTTATAATAGAATACTCTCAGCACTGCTTTTGAGATATAAAGCTTTTCCAACCCTTTCCCCCAAATGGGTATCCACTGAATACAAAAACAGCACTATATATCTCCTTGGGAAGTGTTAAAAATACAGTATATGCAATTATATATGTACCCGCTATATAAATATGAATATGTGTATCCGAGCCCAATGGAATGGGCTTACTGCATTAAGTGAAAAAGAAATTGGGCCATAGATTTTTCTACAGGTTCAGAGCAATTCCCAAGTCACATAATGAACACAGAAAATGAAATGGGCATTTCACTTTGACCGAACTAAATAATTTAAAAGTACTTGCAGCAGCTCTGGTAAGGCAATAATTTGATAGATCTTATCGTTAGGTAGGATCAATCACAGAATAAAATATGCTGCACTCCAGGAAGAATATACATAATATATATATAGCTACACAAACCCCATTAACCTCCAATTTATGTTGTCTGATCATGAGTAGGAAGGAATACATATAGTGCTAAATATCTTCCCCTGGCGATTTTTTAACCGCCACGCGGACGTCTATTGTGATCATGCATTGAGTTGTGAGGTTAATGGGTGTGCATGTTGGAAACCTCATGTGGGTTTCTTTAACCTAGGGTTAAGTTGATTTCCGCGTATTTACGATAAGTTTGTCTTTGCTCCAAGTGGGATTGATGGATTAGGTTTGGTCACTTGTCACCACCACCTCCAATAATTATGTTTATATAATTTATTTATTTGCTTAATGGATTGATTGGGATAAGACTATTTGAAGTCACATTTTAAGTGGGAAATCTCAAGTTTTAACTAGAAATTTTAAATACCTAACAAAGACGTGTTTTTCTTGCCTTAACACCAAGTCAAAACTTATAAGAGCAACAAAATAAAATCTTAGTAGATTGTAAAGGGCAATGAATAAAAGAACAAAAGTTCACCATAAACTTTTATTTAACTCATTCAACCTAATTAAGTCTTTTGTTACTTTGTTGTTGTTCAAGAATCAAAATTTAATTTGGATTTTGCTTTTTCTTATTTAGTTTTAGAAATTAGTTCGCATTCACTCATTTCTTTATTTGGATTATATTTATAGTTGTGTAATTATTTTGGGTTATAATTATGATTGTACAATGAATTTAGGTCTAATGTACACTTGCAAAAATAATTTAAAATCTTTTAAATTCAAATTTAAATTTTGGGCCCATTCATTTTCATCCACTTAACCATTATCTGTTGACTTAAAGCACAAAATGTTTAATTACATCCTTCTAGTTATACTTAAGGATTGACACTAATTTATTTTAACATTTAGTTACTCTACGAAATGAATGCCTCTTGCACACACCAATGAGGATTTTAAAAAATTATGTGGTGATAACAACATTCTAGAACATATTGTGTGATTGTATGTTGTCTCCAATCATTGTTCAAATTCGTTGACTCAACATCTTTGTAGGATTTGACATAAAGGAGATGTTATCCATGTCACATGCAAACTCCCAACCACATAATCAAGTTTTTATGTAGGCTAAAAAACAAAGGCAAATTATTTCCAAGGTTAAGGAATGCCGTATAATATTCACATAAAAGGATCTAATATGTGATTATGTAATCAATTCCACAATTATACAAGTTAGATCAACATTTATAGAGGTGACCCAAGCAAAGACAAAATGTTACTAATCCAATGCGCTTGACTACCATATCCTAATATTCTAATGAACGAATGAATCAATTTGAAACGCATGGCAAAGTCAGACTCCACATCGAACAAAGAGTTGAGTGCCTTGTTTTATTTATTTAAATACCAAGAATTTAATTACATATCTTTATTAGTCCCTCTTGTCCCTAAGATATTTATTTATCACTACTTATTTAATTAACTTATCTTGGGACATATAAAGAGTGTTAATTTAGTTTTTTACATTTTTGGTGACCCCATCAACTCTTACACCACCCTAGGGTTTATGGTTTTGGATCTATTTTATTGATTAATTACCATTTATTTTATATTTTATTAGGGTTTGGATTCCCTCTTGACCATAGTGTAAATTTTTGTTGATCATAACTATTTGTTATATACCCACCCACCCTTAAATTATACACTCTTGGCCACTCATTATTGACCCTCATGGGCTATTACTTTTGGCTTTTTTCCATGCATGCACCATTAATTTTAGTTTGTTCCTTCACTTTATATCATGAAATACTTTCATCCTTGATACTATCATGTCATTGCATCCTATGGATGAGGATGTATTCATTGTGGAGGTATTGTTTATCCATTTTTATAATTTCTCTTTCTTCATAGAGTTGGTGATTGTTCACCCTTCTCTTATGAATATCCTCACCTCATTTATGAACTGCACTTTTACACACATTTCCACATGACTAACTAATGCTAGTATTGTGCATAATGTTATGTTACCTTTGAGTATGTTTTCTTCTCCTACTTTGGATTTTGATGTACATACACCATGTATGTTAGAGATTAAAAATGATTATTTTGGGCCTTGTCCTACATTGTATGATTATATTATCATTTTGGATGAAGAATTATTGTATGAGGAATTTGATGGTTCTAGTGATAACTCATTACATATCAAGTCATTCTTGCTTGCTAACTATGAGTATTTAGATGATGGCACCTTATTGATAAGTGAGTTTAGACTTTGAGGAATTCAAAATTAATTTATTTGACTCCTCTTTCTTAATATATATCACGCATATGGCTTCGGTGCATGATCCTATAACATATTTTTCTTTCCTTAGCATATATGATGATAGATTGTCTTTTTCTAATATTCTTATTGACATATCTTTGAATTTGTGTACATCATCTTCCTCAAATATCCATATAAATCCTCTTTCTTATTATATCACTCATATGGATTTGGTGCATGATCCTATAACATATTTTTCTTGCCTTATCATATGTGATGACAAATTGTCTAAATTCCTATTTTTCCTATCAAGATATAAATTTGAATAATTTGTGTTCATCATCTTCCTTAGATGTCCATATAGCTAATGCTTTTTATACTCTTATATGGACAAAATTTATTGTTAAGGAAAACTTGACTTGCTTCAAGACCCACTTGTATTTGAAATAAATCCTTCTTCACAAAGTTATTGTGTAGTAAGGCATACTTATCAAAAGCTAGATGGGTTAGAAGATTACATGTAATCCACTATTTTTTCCCTCCTAATCCTAAATTTCCTCATGTGCCTACACTTATCCACAAGGCACAAAATGAATATGATATTATTCATCAATTACAAATCACACAAGAAAAAATATCTCCTTGGGATTTAGTGTACACACCACCTTTATATAAAGAAATCATGCAAAGAGACTTAGAGAATAAATATGTCTAATCTAATAAGTCTACATCAATAGTGACCTCATTAATGACATCCATTATGTACCAATCTAATCATGATGTTTTATTTTATGATGTGGATCCTCCATATGCATCTATTATTCACAAGCATTACCTTTGGTGAAGTTTGGATATATAAATATTAAGCATACCATGTGATTGATAATAGTTGCAACTTGAATATATATTGTGAGGATATTTTGAAATATTTAAATGTGGATATGACAAGATTAGAGACGTATGATCTTACCATTAAGGGTTTTAATGATATTGGCTAACAATCTATGAATCTTATTTGGTTTCCTATAAAACTCTATAGGCATGAATTTGCACCCCCCTTGCAAGTTCCCCTTTTACACCCTTTACCTTAGAAAAATCAAACCCGATAATGTAATTCCACATCATCCATCCATACTCCATCCACTTGGCACCTGTCTATAGTGTCGATGGGGGAATTAATGTGGGGACGCACGCGCACCACACAAACGTTTGTGCGGTGCTCTACCATCCTAATAGGATTCCTACCTCTAGAATCTGCAGAGGTGTTACGTTCGCCATTGGGGCCGAAGCATATCTACGCCTCTTGATCGACCTTTGAACAACTCTTTCCCTCCCAAACTCACCTAAAAATGACTATTCTCCACTCTCATTCAGGCTTCTTCATGTTTTGGACAATTCTCATGCTTCTGCATAATTCTTGAGCAATTTCTTGCAACTTCTTGGCTACTTGTTGCACTATCAACTCTACCATTCCAATATCATAGCATTCTTCACATCTACCACAAAATTTTCAACTTGGTGTCTTGTAAGACTTCCTTCGACATTGTTGTGGCCATGTCAACTTTGCCACAATTTTAGATTTGCATTCCTCCCTCATTGGCCTTGAGTGGCTCTAGTGGAGGGTGGTATTAAATTTGCTTACTATTGCATTGTTGTTGGATTTGAGTAGAATAGTGCTTCTTGTAGTATTTGGTATCCTTCTATTGCATTTCTATTTCTCTATCTATCTAGTTTTTCATGGAGGTGGAAACACCAAAACGAGGGTTTGACTGCCGCAAGCCCCGAAACAACCCCAATTTTTTTCCTCGCTCTATTGTGTGTAGGTACTTGTTCGTGCGAAGCTTGCAGGAGAACTTGACCTTTCATGAGTTGAACTCTTACCTGCCCATTCTTGTCATTTCTTGTAGCATCTCTCTTAATATTTTAGTTATTCTGTCATTTCTCGTTTTGTCATCACTTCAAACTTTAGTACCTAAGTTGTTAGTAGGTTTTTAGTACCTCCAACTGTCCTTTTTCACTATTTGTCTGTAAGAATGATAACGCACCTATGAGACGCCAGTGTGTCGCGTTGTCGTCCCTGTTGCATGTTGTTGTCCTTTGGAAGAGAGTTGATGGAGTCATAGTTTGGGTTCTCAAAACCTGCTCGTTTAGTCCAATTATAACCTTTGGGGTCAGTAGATTGATAGAAGCACTGAGAGTGCTCTTCATTCTCTACCCTTAGCATCAAGCACTATCCTAAACACTCATCCAACTTGAGGTAGATTTGGGCACCATTATGCTCTTGACTCTCCATGACTTGGAGTCTTGGAGTGGTTGGTCCCCCTCCTCTACATTTTGGTGAACCCGACGTGAACCATTTTGGCTCCGTTTGGTGGTGCTGAGAGACCCTTCCCTCGTATTCTAGGAGTGTTGTGGGTGTGTGTGTTGTAGGGTGCCTAGCCTTGCAACCCAACCTACGAACCTTAGTGGCATAGATGGGAGGTTTCCTAGAATTACAAAGCGAAACCTTGAGTGGGTCACCATATAAACCCTTGGAGGCTTCTACGAAAGTTCTGTCTAGTGTATGTAAAGATGGCTTCATTCTTACATCTATCCATCCCATTTGTGCAACCTGTGAGTGGATCTTGTGCTATAAAATTTACCTCGTAGGATTTGTCGGTGAACTGTAATAGAGAACCATCCCCTTTGTACATCCCCACACGTATCAATGGGAATACCATAACTGGTGTTCTCATTGAACCTACATGTCGGGTGAATGTCATCACAAAGGAAATCATGTTGATAAATTTTTTGCATAAGGATGGATATGACAAGTCTAGAAGCACTATACGTACACACAATGGGATTTTCGTCCCTCCCATTGATTTTATCACCTTGTCATTGATTTTATCACCTTGTCAGTCCTGGTTTGGCCTAGGGCTATGAATGCACTCTTTGACATCATCCTGGGGTCTGAACTGTTCATAGTGAAACTGGGCATTGCTTGGCTGGTTTCCATGAATGCAGTTCCCTTGATAATTCATAAGTACTTGAAGTTTTCCCATGAGGGTTTTGTGCATGTATTCCATGACATGAGTTACAAATCGATGATTGTGCGTGGGGGCTACTCACTTGATCACTTCTAGCCTACCCCTGTTGGTCCGCTCCCTCCTAGGATGAACCTGTTGTATCGAACTTACGTGAAATACAAGAATGGGGGCATAATGCCAAAGGTGACGTACCCTCCTTCTCCTTATACAATTTCACGTAGAGCCTCCATGAAGGCACAATGTGAGGCTACCTTAGCCACTTGAAAAAGGGAAGAGGAGAAGTCTGCTTAGGGATCTTCCTCTTCTTCTTTTGTTATCCTACTTGCTGCTTCCTCTTGCCTTGATGCGGTGCCATCAACTTTTGCTCCAATGCATTTGTTGGGGAGTCCAATGGTGCCCGCTTGGTGAAATCCCAAGTGTTCGACATTTGAACTTACTATCTTACCCACGGTGCCTCGACCCGTGTTGTATGGTAAGGGCAAGAGTCCCCGTGGAGCGTCTTCTATGTCTCGGCCTTCGTGGCCTCCTACTAATCCTACCTCTAAAGTAGTGAATGTGAAGAGGTTCGTCGCTAAGGCGCTCAAGTCTTCTCCCCTCATTGTTATTCCATCATCCTCTCCATCTCTTCCTCCTTTTCCCATCCAGGAGTCCCTCAAAATGACTGTGATGGATACTACGATGATTGAATAGGAGTCTTCCATCCCTTCTTAGACTGTGACCTCTAGCTCATAGAGTCATAGAAATCACCTTGCATGTGAGCGCAAGCGTTAGAGGAAGGCTTTGGTCGTTGAGCAGGCTGCCTTGCAAAAGAAGGAAGAGGGGTCAACATCTCTTGCTTCGACACCTTCTGTTGTGTCCTCCTCTTTCATTCTTCCTGCTTTAGTTCCCTCCACCTCAGTCTTTCTTTCAACTCCCCCTACAAGCATGAACGATCCTCACCCGAAGAGGGTGCAGGTATTCATTGCTCCTTCGGTTGAGTCTCCCCTTTTGATGTACCTTTTGGAAATCCTGCCCTTTTCCAAACCGGTAGACATGCCAAACACCTCAATGGTGTATGTCACAATTTTCTCCTCTTCATCCTCTCCCTTTGCTTGATTTGTGGGGATTTTACATCTTTCGATGAAGTGAAAGATGGAGGGCCGCCTTGCTGGAAATGGGGGTTGGAAGAAGAGTTCACCTTCTTCAGAGGGTGGTTTTGCATTGTCTTGCGCCATCTTAGTGATGGAGGAAGTCCGAACATCCCCAAAGTTCTTCACTGCTCCTGAATCGTTCAGTGAGGCTAGCAGTGGACCTCATGTGCCACCTCCATTGCTCGCTAAGTTGATGCATGACACTCCTGTAAAGTCCATGTTCAACTCTGTAGATGATGTCCCAACCCTATTGATGATTTTTGAGAGATCATTAACGTTCACCTCACAAGAACTGAGTGGCGAAGACCTTGAGGGGCCTTCTTCCTTGGCTCTTGTTGTAGGAGGGTCAGAGGGTTCCCCCCTTGATATTTTGCCCTTGCAAGCTCATTTTACCTCCCCTTATGATGATCTAGACTAGGAGAACAATGCCCTCTTGGTTGATGAGGAATAGGGGTGCCTCTTATTTATCTGTAGATTAGATTGTGTGTGTGTTGTGCTCCCCTGTTCTTGTTTTATATGTTCTTGGATGACCCTAGTCACCCTCATAGGTGCTTGGATACAAGAGTGTTTTTATGTTTGTAAAACTTCCTCTATTTGTTATATCATTCTTCTCTTTATCGTGCATTGATTTTTGACAATTGGGGACGATGCAAAGTGTTGGGGGCATTTAGGCCTCCCTTCTATGTTTACCCTTTTTTTTTTTTTCATTTTTTCTTCATGTGCCTTCTTCACATGGTTTGATATAGTAGGGGGTTAATGACAATTTATTTATATATTATTATATCTATTTATCTATATTTATGAGCAGCTCTGACCCCAAAATATCAGATCCCCCTGTCTCTTGTTTGTTACATCCTTGTTTTTCCTTTCTTTTTATCTTTCTCTCTTCTTTGCTTTCTTTGTGATGTTGTGGTGCTCATGTGTTGTCCCTCACGTGTGCAACAACATTACCACAGTTACATCTCATGTTCTGTGTGCCACAACATCACCTCCATTCTTTCTTTTCTCTCCTTAGGATGTCACGTGCCTTTGTGTTCGACACACGCCATCCTAAGGGGGAGCTATCATATCGCTTTGATTTCCAAAAGATGCATTCAGTGGCCAACAAATCTCTTCTTGAAAATTCCTTTTTTTCAAAAATTACATTCTTCAACAAGGACCCCTAGTGAAATACTTTTCCTTCATCATGGGTTCGTAAAGAAAGAATTTGAAAAACTTTCCTTTGAGGAGGGAGCAACTTTTCCTGTGGGCGAAGTTCAAGCTTTCCCCTTGTGAGGGGGCTTTCTTCCTTTCGAATTCCTTGATGAAGTGAAACCTTTCAAAAATATTTCTTGATGTTGAATTGATTTGTTAAAACCATTGTGGGACTTTCAAATAGAGCGTCCCTTGAGTGGACCCTTTTTCTTTTGAAGGGTTCCCAAGGGATCCCTTTGAAAGCTCTTCTTTCAATTTTTGACTGTCTACTTATCTTCCTGCATGGATTCTTTTTGATATCTAACATGTTTTGTCTACGGATTAACATGTTACTTTTGCAGGTGCACTTGTGAAGATGCTTTTCAATTAGACTCTGCGGATCCTCTTACATCCAGCCTCCTTTAGGACCGAGCACCTAGAGGCGCCTTCTTTGCAAGTTTGAGGACTTGTAAAGCACTTTCATCCTGCCAGATTTGTTCACCATTGGTCTATGGGCCTCTGGTGCACTTTGTTCAACTCTCTTTAGGACTGAGTGCTTGTGGAGCCATTTGCCTACCTTGTGCTTTCAAGCATGCCAAATTGCAGTCTCCTTCCTCGACGGTTCAAGTATATTTTCTTGGAAATATTTCAACCTACTTTACCGAACACCCATTGGCACTCATATTCACTAAAGTGGGGGAAAAATGTATAGGTGTGAATTTTCACCCCCCCTTGCAAGTTCCCCTTTTACACCCTTCACCTTAGAAAAATCAAACTTGACAATGTGATTCCACATCCTTTGTTTGCACTCCATCCACTTGGCACCTGTTTGTAGTGTTAGTGGGGGAATTTCTGTCAGGGACGCGTGTGCGACATGCAGAAGTCTGCATGGCATGTTGTCATCTTGACAAGATTCTTGCCTCTAGAATATGCAAAGGTGTTACGTTCACCATTGGGGTTGAAGCGTAATATATTTGCGCCTCTTGACCGACCTTTGAATGGCTCTTTCCCTCCCAAACTCACCTAAAAATGGCTATTCTCCACTCTCATTTAGGCTTCTTCACGTTTTGGACAATTCTTGAGCAATTTCTTGCAACTTCTTGGCTACTTGTTGCACTATCAACTCTACCATTCCAACATCACAACATTCTTCACATCTACCACAAAATTTGCAACTTGGTGTCTTGCGAGACTTCCTTTAGTGTCATTGCGGCCATGTCAACTTTGCCACGGTTGTAGACTTGCATTCCTCCCTCATTGGCCTTGAGTGCCTCTGGTGGAGGGTGGTATTATTTGCTTACTATTGCATTGTAGTTGGATTTGAGTAGCATAGTGCTTCTTTTAGTATTTGGTATCCTTTCCTTTCCTGCATAGTTTCTTTATCACATTTCTATTTCTCTATCTATCTGGCTGTCCATGGAGGTGGAAATACCAAAATAGGGGTTTGACTGCGGCAAGCCCCAAAACAACCCCAACACTTTTCCCTGCTATGTTGTGTGTAGGTACTTGTTCATGCAAAGCTTGCGAGAGAATGAGACCTTTCGTGAGTTGAACTCTTACCTTTCCATTCTTGTCATTTCTTGCATCATCTCTCTTAGCATTTCAATTATTCAGTCATTTTGAGTTTCGACATCACTTCAAACTTCAATAGCTAAGCTGTTAGTAGGTTTTTAGTACCTTTTACTGTCCTTTTTCACTATCTGTCTATATGGCTGATAACACACCTATGAGATGCCAGTGTGTCATGTTGTCATCCCCGTTGCGCACTACTATCCTATGGTAGAGAGTTGATGAAGTTGCAATATGGGTTCTCAAAACCTGCTCGTTTAGTCCAAATATAACCTTTGGGTCAGTAGATTGACAAAAGAACTGATAGTGCTTTCATTCTCTACCCTTAGCATCAAGCACTATCCTAAACACTCATCCAACTTGAGGTAGATTAGGGCAGCCTTCTGCCTTGGCTCTCCGTGACCTAGAGCCTTGGAGTGGTTGGTCCCCCTCCTCTACAACAACTAATCTATTTTCTATTAATTTCTCATTTCATGTGATGACTTTCCAATTAGCATATAATATCTTAAGCTAACCTCCTCCAAATTTAAGTGATATTAATGAAACAAAATATTCTTGTATGTGATAGTGATGTAGAGAGTAACACATCTACTACTAATTCCTCTACTTCTATACCATTTCATACATTATATTGCCTAGGATATAAGATCATGCAAAAACTTGGATACATAGGCAATGAGTCTGGTTGAAATGAGAAAGGTAAGCTCACCCCAGTATTTTTTCAAGCTAATAAAAAGTCATTGGATATGTACATGAAGACCTTAATAAATGGTTCAAAGAATGGAAATGCAAAGGAAATAAACTTGAAATATAAATTTTCCATACAAATTTGAGATTTAGTGATACATTTTTTTTTGTTACAGATGATTTAATTGATTTGGTCACATATGGGTACTATATTATTCTTAGTGCTTTGTTTCTTCATGTTTCTTGTTTTCTCACTCTAGTTCACAACATTTCATGGTTCATGATTACATATGTGTGTGTTGTTATTAGAGTTATACTCTTGGCATATGCATGTCTACCACATACAAGAAAAAACATAAAAGAACATATGGGCTCTCTTATTGGCCATGACACATGGCATTGCCATATTCTATAGGTTGTTTTACTATATCAACATTTATTATAGAAAAGAGTTTTCCAAACATAGGTTACACACATTGTATGGTTACACATGGTTTACCTTTTTGATGGTACATTGATATATTACATTTATAAGTAACATTTTATGCCAATATAGATCCATTATAATTATCAATGCTTATACACTTTTGAAGAACTTTTAATAAGTGAATATTATAAAAAAAGAAGTTCATTTTAAATCATACTTAAAGGATATTGTGTTGTCATGTTATTTTTTATAATACACACCCATTCAAGGCACCTTTGGAGGAATTCTCTCCTATTTTAGCATATATTCTACCTTGATCACATATGTAACTAGCACTAATTCTCTTATGGTGATTGCATGATCTCCAATTATTATCAAGTGTACATTTCATGCTAATCCTACTTTATCGTGTTATGTTAACCATGTTGATACATTATGCTAAATTTTTGTGGTGATTATATATTTTTTCCTAAGTTGTTATCATCATTTCCCGCACTTGTTTGTGCTTGCAAGATCCTTATCTAACATTAATGACTATTCACATGTATGGTTTATGGCCCTATTTGGGGGCATCTTTCTTTTTATCATTGCATATGAATGCCACATGATGAGACTTTTATATTCCTACTTATTGGGGATATATGCTTACATCATTTGATATGCAGAGTATCCTTTCCTCTACTTTATATACATATTTGATGTATATATGTAACTAGTTGGAGGAATTATACATTATTTTGATACTCTTTCATGAGTATGTTTGTAACTGTTGACTTATGGTCATGATGATTGCAAATTCCATGAGTACTACCTTATCAACTAACATAATCAATACCTTATAAGTTGATGTGATAAATATCCTACAAATTTTGCATGATAGTACCTTACTTCCATGGTGTTAGATATACTGGTTGCCCCATGTTAGTACCTTGCTATATATATTTTATCAACATCTTATTTTACTTTTTTGTTTGTCAAGATTATTTTTAGAATATTAGTATATGCTAATCATTGGATATTTTTTGTATTTATTTGTAGGTATTCAAATGGAGAAATTATTTCAAAGGAGTACATGTCAATATAGCATCCATATCCTATATATAAATTTTATGAGTTTGAATAAATTTACTTTCATGATAACTTCCTAATTTTACTTTGACATGCATTCTTAAATAGTAGTTCAAATACAAGTCAAAGAGGAGGCAAAATGTAGTGGTGAAAATTGCATCTTACAATTTCACCAATTCATTATGGACTCATTTTGGCTAGGTTATCCTTAATGCATTTGAAAAGAGTACAAGTGACTTAATTTTTGCTAAGAGTTGACACATGTCTAACTCCATTTATGTCCAGTAAATTGAGGTAGAAGGGGCATGCATTAGACTCAATGAACCAAATAGATCCTTTATTAAGAAACTTACTAGCTATAATGTGTTATATTTAATTATGTCAAACCATAGAATCGTATTCTTGTTGGATGGTACCCACACTGTATGTACAATTGAGGATTTTTGAGTCGTCCTAGAGGTTGTGCATAGAAAATTTGAGTGAAAGTGAAGTCTATCTTATAAATCTTAAATATTGATAGTTGTTATAGGTAGGTAATCTTGTTGGGATAGCAAACAAATGCTTTTCAACTATGTTGTAGTTAAATACTAATGTGAATATGCAAAATAACTGTTGATGACTAAATGATTACTACCAAAAATCTAAATCAAATTAATGAACACAACTACTAACAACTAATTCAACAAGTCATTAACAAAAAACATAAATTATAAAGAGCACTATAGTTACCTCAAGTGGCCCTTGCTTGGGTGATTGTAATCTCACAAAATCTAATCAGATATTAACTCAAGAATCCATATATTGATTAAATCTATATCCTTTATTGTATTGTGGAATTGTAACTCAAGGTTAATACCAAAATTACTGATGGAAAATTTCTTCTATATCCATGTCTCACATAGGATCTACCATATATACATGATCTGGATAGTCTAATTGTCTTGGACTCTAATCAACTTAATAATATATGTCAACTCATCCATAAGCATAGGAAGATGACTTATTCCTATCTTAATCAAAACATAAATAGGAAATTTATCATATAAAGGTGGAATGAGTATCATATTCCTATTAGAAGTAAATAAGAACGTGCATAACAAAGAATAATCACATAATTATGAACCACGATCTATTGCTACCATAAATTCCTTCTTATCTTCGTATATATCTTCATTGTTGGTGATAAAATTAGTGATAAAGAGAATGATTTATGAATAAATCACTCCCACTTTACTTGTCTACTTCTTTCTTCAGTTGTGAGCTATTACATCCTTTATTGTAGATGAACACTCCCTTGGCTATGGGTTGATAAGCAACCTTTTGCTACGGGTGACTAGTCCTTTGTTGCATAGAGTTTAGTTTTTCTCAATAGTATCTCCACATCATAAAATACCATAACTAACATAAAACACTATCATATTCTATAAACAATCATTAATACACATAAGCATCATCAATATAACATATACCATTCTTAATGCTTCAATACTTAAGATAAACAAGAAAGTATGGATAATGTCTTAGGAATGTTTGGAAATGCCTATGAGAAATATCAAGCTTGAAATAGGAAAGTAAGGATAAATTTTAAGCCCATCAAACCCCCCAACTAAGCATATTGCGTGTCCTCAAACAAATCAAGGCCTTAGATTATACTAAGTCCAGTAATTCTATAGTCCACTAGATCAGTAACTCCTCCTATTTTAAATAAAACCCTTTTTGCTCAGCTAATCGTTCCCATCTTTTCTACTCTTTTATTTCCCTTAATTATTTCCTTCCTAACCAATTTAGAATTGGATATAGAAGAAGAGGAGGTTGAAATGCCAAGGGAAGCCAGGTGATCCCTGTAAGAGCTAGAAAATTACTTTGATACCATGTAGGAGTTAATGGTGACTCCTCAACACCCTTAGGAACAATTGCTAGACCAAAATATCTTCCAGAAGTGAGAAAATGGCAATAATACTTGCTTCAACAATAAAATATTGAATATGGTTGAATATAAAAATGTACATGAGATGCCTTGCTTATAAAGACAAGGTGAGACATAAGATTAGGCAATATCATGACAAATGTCTTAATCCTATCACATGAGACAACTAACTCATAACAACCTAGGATAAGATAAGATATAGAAATGACAACTAAGACTTCTAGAAGGAATATTATAATCCTAAGTAAACTTAACATGTGAATATGTCCCCTAATTCCCTAGTGAATTAACTAGGTACAAGATATTTATTCACACCAACAATCCCATGCTCAATGAATTTCTTGATGTATTGGTGCACCTAGTTGATTGATGCTAAGAAATAAAAAATAGAATGAGGTTCTTTTCTTTTCAATTCCCATGTTAGTTTGTTCCATATATCATGTGAAAATTTCAATGCCTCTTTTATTGTACCAACATTTAATTCCTTGAGTCTTTTGTAATTTGTAGCTATGCAATCTAGAATCTTATCCTTTACCCCTAGTCATTGTATCAATTCAATTCATTATGTTGGCAGGGTATAGGACACAGAGCAAAACCTACCATAAACCACCACAAATTATGTGTGGAGCATCTAGCTGACGAGGGATATAGGTTAAGGGATGCCCTATAAGGGTCATGTCTCTATAAGAGACTAGGTATTGATACATGTATGTAATCTATAACATAATAGAGAAATATAGTAGAGATACAAAAAAATAATTGTAATGAAAAGAAGAGACTAAGACTTGCTTATATAATGATTATATAATATATATATATATATACATGGATTTATAAGGATTCAATGGATACATGTATTATGGATGATCATTGTGTATGGTTAAGTGATAGTTGAGCTATTTCTAGATAGAGTTCCTTGCTGCAATTAATCCTTTATACCACTATACCATCCAGGATATAAACTGACTACATAGGGGATACTAGGACACATATCTTCAAATTGTAATTCCCCATTCCCTCTTGCTAACATTGGTTCTATTCTCAGGACCCTAGAGAGGACAGTGAAGAAATTTGAAGTAAAAGAAAAAAGGACAAACATAGAAAAATATTTTTTTTGCAGACACTTCTCTTAGGTACTACCTCTGTGAGAGGGGGTAGGCACTTAAGGAATGAAAAGTTAGAGACATTGATTAACATTGCAAGCACATTGACCAAACTCATGAGAATATAAAAGTTCAAATGATGTTAAGGGTCTATGGACCCCTTGGCCCCTAGTAGTTAATTTCATAATGGTATGTTACCTATAGGATCTTGAAAGGTATTTGAAAAGTGTAAGAACATTGGGAATTAAGGTGTATCAAGCTTTGACTGTTCTTGATTTAATTTTATTTTTATATAAAAATTACCCATAATTACATCATGTTTTAATTGTATTTTATTTAATATTTATGACCTCCCTCTAATGAGGTGTTAGAATTTGTGTAAGGCATACAATTCCATGTTTTTCTTTTCTTTTTTGATGATCCATAAGTCATCATTTGGTAGATAAATACAATATATTTGGAGCACCCCTCTTTTGTGGGATTTTGTGACAAGTTATGATGACATCTTATGATGCACAAGAGCTAAAATTAGGAGTTACTTTGGAATAATGACCAATTATGACAAAAATACTATTTTTAATATCAATTCTATTTAGAGATAGGATATTATGGCAAGTTGGGCACCCATGTTGAGTTGATTAAAGAAAGAGTTATAGATGAATTATTGATTTATTATTTTTACTAGGTGACATGGAATATTCGTGGGTGGTGTTGGAAAATGAGCCCAATTTGGGTGCCATGTGTTTAGGGGTTTGTAACATGGTTTTAAAAACTACTGGTGGTTTCCTAGATTGTTCATTGATCCATAAAATTTTACTTGAGAAAGTGGTTTCATATGATAACTTGTAGGTGCATTGGTGTTATTGGAATGCTATCAAATTTCTTCCAAGTTTATTGCTAGTGAAATAATCCTATAAAGACTTGCATTGTAAGTGAATTGTAATCCTATTTTAGATTTGATAATATATTGTGTAGGTTTTGGAGTGTGATTTTTTAATCTCTTGACAGGTTTTCCCATGTAAATCATTGTGTTATGGTATTATGGTATAACTATTTATCTATTTTAGATTGCATTTATCTACTCTATGTAATAAGTTTGGATCAAATTTAAAGTTTCCTATACATTAATCCCTTCAATGTTAGCATAGAAATATTTTTTGTACGCCTTGCTTCCTTACAATATTATGTTCCTCTTCACATGGGTTTTCAGTTGTTACATCTATTTTATTCATAGACTAAGACCAACACATTATCATAGGTGGCCAATTTTTTCCTCTTTTCAAATGAAATCCACAATGATATTATGCATAAAATTTTAGGGGCATACATATTATACATATAATTTATAGTGTTTTTATAATGGATCTTTGAAAGAACATTAAATAATAACCTTGTTGCTAAGTTTGAGGTTAAGTTCTTTTTGAGTGTGGTTGTGTGTTTAAGGAATGTGAAAATTAAAGTTACATAAAGTTATACCCAACTATTCTAACTATAATTTACAACCACATGAGTTGGGATTGTCATTTGGACTAAAAATTGGACAAACTATGTTAATTAGAAACATGAAAGATTTGGAAATTAGGAAGTAGTGAATTTGACTATTGAAAATAAAAAATAATGAATAAATGTGTTTAGACACACTTGTGCAAAGAAGTGATCTAGATAGAAAATTATAAAAAATTAAGTCTTAGAGACACCTATAAAATTTAGGTATGATTGGACTTAAAGGGCAAGGTTTCCATATGAAAAATGACCTACCTTATAGTATTGAATAGTATTGACAGTCATAATGAGTAAAAATTTATAACTTGTTAGGAAGATTTTTGACAAAGTGTTTGAAATTCTCAAAAGTTTCAACTTATCAATGACCAATTGAAGTCATTAACTGACAATAAAGCTTAAGAGGTTCTAATAAACATTCAAATAACAAAGTGCAAGGAAGTTGAACAAATGGAAAACTTTCACCTAGTAAATGGAATTATTATAGTTTGAAACTAATAGGGATTGGTATTAACATCATGAGGAACCATCTCAATATTTTCATGTCCTAATCTACAAAGAAGACATGAAATAACCTAAAAGCCTAGTTGTACTAATTCATTGATAAGGGTGAAGAAAATTGGGGAAATTGGAGTGGTTTCATATCATAAATTTATATAATTTCCATACATGGATGGGTCCTTAGGCCTAATATAAATATCTAGTAGCAAAATAGAGTGAAAAATAATTAAAATAAGCCCTAGAATTAGTAATTGGTGGCTTGTTGGGTGGCCTTGATTACTCCTGACATCTAATAGGGTGTCCTTGGCTATGTAAGATAACCTTTTTTTATGTTATATAGAGATCTAAAACATTTATAGGGGATCAGTTAATTTTTTTTGGTTCTCACATTTTTTTTGAAACTCTACATAATCTTCTAAAACTAACCTACAAGCACATTTTCATGGTTGAGAACCCTACCAAAATAAAGGTTAAGGAGGAGTTTACCTCAGTCAATCTTATTGTGATATTTCAAGCATGAATCCAAATTGAAATAATTATAAATAATGCATCATAAATTTTATGTATGCAAATAAATAAATCTGAATCAAAGAATAACAATTAAAGCCTATAGGATGATGACAACAGACACATGAAAACTCAATAAAGCTAGTGGGGTGGGAGAATGGTTTTGGAAAGAAGGTCTTGATTCACTCAAAAATGTTTTTTTTTTAAATTTCAAAGAGGACTAATGTGGGAATATGAAGCCTTAATTTTAAATCACTCTAACAAGTGGTTGACATGGTAATGGCTTTCAACTTCAAAAGATATCACAAAAGGGCATTCGCAAAGGATTGATGGGAAACACACTAAAATGATGAAATGGCTATATTATGGATTAAGAATAATTATAGAGGATGGTTTTAAGGTATGGAAATATAGAACACAAATATGGGTTGATATTGGATTTGGGAAAAACAAGTGGAAATGGTAAAACTAATACAAATACTTGAATAATGTAATTGGAGAGATGAAAAAATGAATGAAAAGGGTGATAGAAATGAATGATGAAGGTTTAGAAGGGTAAGGGAGAGAGGTATGAAGAGTAAGATATAGAAAAAATAGATAAATAACTTAATTTTAAATACAACCCATAAATTAAACTTTCTCACCTTGTTGAAATCCTTGGAAACCAATCACCAAGTCCCACGAATCCTATTGCAGTATTATTCAATTGCCAAATAAAAATTGTTTGATACTTTAGGGTTGAATCTATCTCACTCTTAGAATTTATAAGTTTTTTTGGGGTTTCTTGCATTATAAAAGCAAGCTAAAACCATATGAACAACTCAAAATTTCTATTTTTCTACATAAAAATGAGGTATGTGGTCTATTTTAAAGAGTTTTCTTTCAAATTTTGATGATGAGAACTTAGTAGGTGGGAAGCCATAACAATTAATTATATTGCATTTAAATATTTTGGTAAGAGGATAAAAATGGTGAGAATTTTGAATCTCTAATCCAATGGCTTAACACCAAAGATTCATTATCAAGCTATGATACCAATTGGTGAGATAGAAGACTTAGACTACTATAATATGGAAATCTTGATTTTTTATGTTAGTATGAAATTAAGTGTTTTTAGTCTTGGAAATACCATGAAAATATAATAGATTTAAAATAATAAAAAATAATTATTAGATCACATAACATAGGATTTATGTAGAGAAATGCTTGCAAGAAAAAACTCAACCAAGATGTGAGGCCAAGCGTGCATTAACTTTGAAACAAATATTACAATACATGTGTACCTGTATTCTCTTCTTTAGCTCCAATATCACAACACTTTTGTACATTAAACAACCTCAACACATCCAACTCTCTATCATGTTCCTATAACCTCTTCAACCTATTTACTCCATTCCTCTCTCTTTATCTACCTTTACTACTATCCAAGGCATCTACTTATAGAGTTATTGAAACACAAGAGAAGCCAAATCCATCAACAATGGAAACTAAAAAGCCTCTTCTCATTTCCAATTCCCAAACCTTTGGATTGCCTCCTAAAATGTGAAAGGTTATCATAAATGCACCCCAAAAGTCTTTGTTCTCACTCCCCAAGTGCCCAACTTGGGGAATTTTAAGAGATACATAATAGGGCATATAAAAATAATTTTTTCTCTCTCTCCCAAGTACCCAACTTGGGGAATGCAAAAATTCACAAGTTTGAAGCTCAAGAGTCATTCACTCTTTTCTAGGTGCTCGTATAGGTGGAACTTTAATTAATTTATTTTTATTTCCACACATAATATTTGCCACTATTGATGGACTCCTCCATATGAACATGTATTATTATTTTTTTAGTAAAAGGCTATGCCTATATATTATATTAAATATATATAAAGTTTTACATTTGGATGCCAACGATTTCAAAATCCGAAAAATTTAAACATATACAAAACCAACTAATACAGATGCAGATGAACATGTATTATTAATAGTGGGTGGGATCAAATATTATAAATTAATTTCTAATAACACCCTAAGTTCCTAAAGACACTTTCCAAGTATGTCAGAAGCATGTAAAATGGCATAGGATTTACAAGGTAGATGATACCTAAATCCTTACAAAAAATTCAAGGCTATTTAATTACATAGCAAGTTATGGGTATTATCTATGAATGAAGTTTTATCCCAATTTATAAGGGCAATTTAAACTCGAAGGGGGCCATTTGGTGGTGGTTGTTGTCATTAATTTTGTGTTTGCTAAGGTATTATTTAGGGTGAGAAAAGGAAGGGCTTACACATAGGATTGGGCTAGGCACAATATTTAATGGTTTTTCAAGGGGAAACATAGGGATAATCAATGGTAACTAAATGTGGAGTTAGGACATGGAATGGGGATACAAATTAAATGAAAATGTCATGTGATAAACATAGGAATAGGGATATGGATGGATAGGGAACACATAGGAACTCTAAACAAGGTAATGTGACCAACATATGAAAGGGGTTATGGATGAATAGGGATGACATAGGCTAGGAAAAAATATTCAAAATAACACAAAACACACACATGTGGGTTAAGGGATCAAACATGCATAAAATTATAATAATGAAGTTGAAAGGTATGACAATTCCATTATTATAGTCCTATAGTATATAATGGTTATAGTAATTCCTCCACGAGTCCTACATTAACACTACTATAATGATTTTATAAGTGTCATCAAGGTCCTACACTAGATTTTAAATGGTTTTTGAAGGATAAATATATGAAATCCTCATGCCTCCATTCTCATAGTTAGCTTAATGTTCACCACAATAATTTATTACACTTATTTTATTTTATTCTCAAATGTATATGGAAATCAATGATGATTATTTAAATATTTTGATAAAATTATGATATAATCTACTATTTTTGTGTGTATGAGGTCTAAATATTTAGCTTTACAAAAAAATGAGGCAAAGTGTGAGGCATTGTCCAAACATATTTTTTTTAATATGTCTGCCTATTTTAATTACTAACTTATTTTCTTTACAATTCAAGATTCATGCAATCCACATGCACACTTAAGTGGGGGGAAATATAGAGGAAAATACATATGTTCCCCTTTTTCTCACTCATTTTACACTCACTTTAATGGGCCTTATCATAAATACAATATCTTAATGCTCAATTTTGGATTATCTAGTGCATGAGTTGACTAAATCCTAAAACCATTCAATGCTTAGCTACCCTAGATCCAAGAAATCCTAACCTGTTATTTTTTTTGTCAATCCTTCAATGGTTTAGAAATAGGGAGGATATTCTTCACACTTTCATTAGAAATGGATACTTGATCAAATATATTTTGCAAACCCTCAATACACCACAAACCACCTCTAATGGTTTTTAATAGACTATATTTATCAAGGAAGCAATATAGATTAACCCAACAAAATTGATAAAACAAAAGAGAATTCAATATTAACATATAAACACATAGAGTTACCCTAGAAAAACTAAATACCAAGTTAAAAATTAAGTTCTAAAGAGAAAATAACTTATGTTCCATATTGCAAAGGTTGATTGAAAATGTATAAAATGCCTCAACAAGTTCAAGAAGTTACAACCATAATATAGGAGCTCCTAAAACACTGACAACTACACTCTCACAATGAGTAGACTCATGGAAACATTTTCTATAGTCAAAGATAGACTAAACCAACATGCAAAATGAAACCTAGCCCCGTACATGTCATGGAAAAATAATATATGATCTCCATTTAGCTTCCCAACCTTAATAAAAAGGAAGACTAATGCCAAATTAGAAGATCAAACGACAAAAATATTAAAATTCGACATTTGGCCTACAAAACAACAAGAACACATTCACTAAGGTGATCATGCATTCATTGCAACCACTTAGGTGACCATGCATTCATCATAGTCTATGATGTATTTTTTGCCTCCATAAACTAGTAAACTCACCATCTAATTTTTTTTGAGTCATTTTGAGGCCTATGAATCTTTTTAAAAACTCTCTAAGATGTCCTATACCACCCCAAACACTCCTCTCACATCATCATAGTAATTAGTGTTCTATTGTGACAAATTCCATCTCCTACACCTATGACATTTCTTTATAATGTAGACACCTTGATCCCAATGGCCTAATTTTTTTAGACCCAATTTTTTGGATCGCACCTTCCCCATTGGAATATTTTGGTCCCCAAAATATTACCACAATAGACTCTAAAAAGCTTCTATCCCCATAGCTTCATTAGGAATCTTCTCAACATGACTTGGCAATGACAACCCTAAGACAAATTGTCCTTCACACCAAGATGAAAAAATCCTAATATGTCTAGGCCTCTTAAATAATCTACATAATGTATCAACATGGTTGAAAGGAAAAATACTATCCACCTTTGGAGGCTTCAAACTAATCCCATGCCCTATATCACTCTCCAAATACACTTGCTTGCCTTCTCATGACAACCCTGCACTTTGTTTCATATATTTTCCTTGAACTTGTTGCTTCTCATGCATATGAATATTACTTTTAGCTCCAACAACAACCTCTTCATTCACATATTTTTCTCAAACACTAAGGAAACAAACCTTTCATTAACATTGATTAGTCTTCTATAATTTAGCAATAACAATCTTTGGCCTTCCCTCATAGGAGTTAAAAAAATCCCAATATCAATTTATACTTTCTCCTAGAATAAAAAACATCCCTCATATACAGATAGGGAGCCCCAAGAATCACATCACTCACATCTAACTGTATCTCATTTATGAACTTCAGACAAAGACCAAAATATAATGTGCATCACTTTTGTACCTTTGTTTACACTCCTTGTTGTAACCATCCCAAAGTATATAGATGTATATGATTCACAATATCCAATCACAACTCACTAACCAACCTATTTGAAATCAAATTCACTTGGGAACATGAGTCAAGCAAAGCAATAATTTTCTTACCTTTTCCTTACAATTTAATTTGGAAAATCTAAGTGAGTTTTTTGTCTCTACGTAATTTTTACCAACGTTTTGTACTACTTGATAGAGCATAGAACATGACAAATGTTCATCCAAATTTTAATTATACCTAATATTAAATGGCTTGTACATACCATATTGTCTTGAATCTTGTCTTTCTTCTCATTTGAAGGTGCTAATTCTAGGTGTAATTTCCAACACCTCTCTTCAAAGTGTCCATCTTAATCACAATGGGAACAATAATACCTTTCTTTACGTCTACCATTTTGTTTCATCGCGAATGTAGAATTATTTCTTCTCTCCTTTGCCACTAGCCTCATTTCCATCAACATTGAATTGTTTCTCATCACTTTGCTTGATTTTGTTATAAGGGTACCCCTTCTTATCTAGCTTAAGATAGTGTGCTTGAGCACACAACTCAATTATTTTTTAGGGCTTTTCCATGAGAACATGTCTATTAAAGTGTCCAAATAGCTCTCCAACATGCTTCATGAGAGCTTCATGATCCATTGTGTCCCTTCCTATTTTAGTTTCTCTCTTCCTAAAATTAAATTGATATATTCTTGCATATTTTATCCTTACCTTTGTCTCAAGTAATACCATTGTAACCATCTCTCCTCTTCATGGCACGTATGATATAAAATTGCTTACATAACAACCTCTTGAAGTCTTCCCACTTCAAAACTAGTGGCACTTTGGATTTCCAATGAGTGTACTTAACTCTTAAACCATGTAAGAGCATTCCCATAACACTTCAACATTGCATAAGAGATTTGTTGGTGTGAGGACAATCAATGAAGACTGAAAAATAACTCCATCTAAGACACTCATTGATCAAAATTTTATATGCTAATTTTTGAATCATAAGAATGAATTTTTTTTTTTCTAATTAAAATTACCTATGTGACGAATTCACCAATTTTAATAAACCAACATTTATAGGTTCATTCAAGTGACCATCAATTCACCATAGTCTATTTATCTTATTCTAATTAGTAGTATCTAATTTCATGCTATTTTTAACCTATACTTCTTTAAAAAATTGAAGTCTTTTAGATGGATTGGAGTCCAACTAGTAAAGGTCACCAAGGTTACCCTTTTGTTAAAAACTTGCACGCTCATTAAGCCCACTTTGTAGACGTAGACACATCCTAAAGCGTTTAAACTTCACCTAACCTGCCATTCCAGCCCCACCAAACCGACAATGCAACGGTAACGGAACGCCTCCGCGTCGATCTCAATGGTCACCGTTAACGTAGAAGAGTTGTCGTAGGTAAATATGTCACATCCTGCCGCCACGTGTACCGCACACAGACAGATTCCGCGTTCACTTACAACTTGTGATTTTTACGAACTTATCCTCTACGCCGACGTCCACGCGGGAAGTAAAAATTGACAAATGTCCTTTATTCTGCCACGTAGGTACTATTTTGCAGCAAAATCTTGGCATAATGTCGGGGTCCATAAAAACTGTTTGTTTGTGGGCAGCCCACGTGGAGGAATGCGTATACTGCACCCCACACATGTTGTTGTTGTCGAAACTTCTGGAAACACCCCCATGTCGTACCACGTGGCTCTCCTTTGGGCACTAGGAAACAGTTTACCTCTTGGACCGCCTAATTATTGCTTTTGTTTTTTGTGCAGGACACGATTTCTTTCTCTTTTTTTCAAATTTGATTTTTTTTTAAGGGATTCTTTTCTTTCATAAATTTTGTTCTCATTATTGTTTTGAATGGATTGGGAAATATGATTTTGGACATCTCTCGGCTACTCAAGTCTCCCTCATCAAGTGGCTTTGGTGGTGTAATCCATGATTCGCTTATTTCTATACTTGCATAACAGTTGGTTTGGAGATGTCATGCATGTCTATGTCTATTTCTACGCTTGTGTAACAGTTGTTTTTTATGGATCCAATCTTGCTTGTACCATAGTTGTCATTCTACTTAATCCAAATTTCACTTGTGTGGTGGTTGTTTTCTTGGTTGAGATTGTTGTTATCTCTAAAATTTATTTGGAGTACATTGTTCTTTTTAAAAAATTAATATTATAATAAAAATACAATGATATTGTTCTTTCTCTTTTTTTTCAAATTTGTTTTCTTGTAAGGGATTCTTTTCTTCTCAAATTTGTTTTCTTCATTGTTTTGATTGGATTGGGAAATATGATTTTGGGCATCTCTTAGGTACTCGAGTCTCCCTCACCAAGTGGCTTTGGTGGTGATTGACCTATTTCTATACTTGCATTACAGTTGGTTTAGAGATGTCATGCATGTTTATGTCTATTTCTATGCTTGTGTAACAATTGTCTTCTACAAATCCAATCTTGCTTGTACAATAGTTGTCATTCTACTAGATCCAAATTTCACTTGTGTAATGCTTGTTTTCTTATCTCTAAATTTTATTTGGAGTACATTGTTGTTTTTAAACAATTAATATTATAATAAAAATATAATGATATATTGTTCTTTCTCTTCTTTTTTTTCAAATTTGTTTTCTTGTAAGGGATTCTTTTCTTCTCAAATTTGTTTTCATCGTTGTTTTGAGTGGATTGGGAAATATGATTTTGGGCATCTCATGGGTACTTAAGTCTCCCTCACCAAGTGGCTTTGGTGGTGACTGCCCCATTTTTATACTTGCATAACAGTTGGTTTAGAGATGTCATCCATGTCTATGTCTATTTCTATGCTTGTGTAACAGTTGTCTTCTACAAATCCAATCTTGCTTGTACAATAGTTGTCATTGTACTAGATCTAAATTTCATTGTGTGGTGTCTTTTTTCTTATCTCTAAATTTTATTTGGAGTACATTGTTCTTTTTAGAAAAATGAACAATCAATATTATAATAAAAATATGATGATATATTTCTAAGGTTAAAGGAATATCTAGACCTTGAGAATAAGTTAAAATATAACAACATTAATAGATCAAGAGTTTAAAACGATAAAAAATGAAGGAAAATAATAGCTAAGACAATTTTTACAAATTACAATGTGTAAGATAGAGAAAATAATGTTGATCAATCAACAATAATTGTCCTCATTCATACTTAAAAAGTGGTAAATGTTTGTCCTATTTTTATTGGTCAAAATTGATCTTTGATTCTTAAACTATATTATGTTTAAGAATAGTCCACACGACTCAAAAACAAATAACCCAATGACTTAAACTTCTAATAATAATTTTAGTATGAGATGTTTTGGATTTGATATTGTGAGCTTTTTCATCAATATTTTGGATCAAATTTCAATGTCCATCATCGAGAAATAAATAGAAAGAGAAGATAAATTGTATGATCCTTCATCAAAATAGAAAGCAACAGAAGAAAGCTGATTTGAAACGTTGATGAAATAAACTTATACAATTAAAATCCAAAACATCTCATACTAATACCATAAATTATAGAAATTTATGTCCACAACAATCATTTTATTATTATATCTCATTTTCACTTGCATATTGGCTTCATTTCATTTATGTAAGAATCATTTTGTTATTTAAATAATTTTATTGTTACATAATCAAATATTATATATTTATAACAAAAATATCTAGACGGATTATAAAAAAACCTCAAAGGTAGTATATAATCAATAATTAAAAAGAGTATATTAAAATAACCAAACAAAATATCATGGACTATATACATTTTCCTATATTGGATAAGCTTTAAACATCTATTCCATAAAGAATAACACCTTTAATAGTTGACCCTTATATCCCTATAATCCATCAACCTCAACATTATCCCCATTGTTTTTTGAAGAACCATATTAAAATACAAAGGACCAATTGACCCTATTTCATAGTGTTGCTCTAGTGGCGAAATTAGAAAACACTATTCCTCATTTCACCAAATGAATAGTGATGTGACCTAATTCACAACATACTATTTAACATTAATGTTAGAAACAAAAAAAACACAAAAGAATAAAGAATTAAAATAATTATCCTTCATTATCCTTCTTCCATTATGTTCTACAACTGAAAATAAAACCTCTTATAACAATAATTTGAAAATTACCCTTTTTGGCAGTTTTTTTTCAAAATCCTGAATTTGCCATTTTTGATAATTTTGCATGCTTATCTACATGGCTACAAAAATTACTAATTATTTAAATCTAACAAGAGTGACACTATTTTTCAACTCAAAAATCTAATTAAAAGCATAAATTAAAAAATAACTAAAAATTATTTAAATTGGAAAATCTTGAAAAAACACTAAAAGTTGAATTAGAGGCCTCATAGGAAGGAATTTGGTTCCAAAAAAGTGTCAATATGTGGTCCAATCAAGTAAATTATATTGTCATTAGATTATAATTTCTTATATGCTTATCCATATAAGATTTTAGCCCAAACGAACTCCCGAGTCAAAAGTTAGACCTCTGAAAGTCACTGCATCAAATACATGGGTCATCATTGGGACCTAAAACAAGAATGATAAATAGGACCTAGGAAGGAGAAACAACAAAGGCGATGGGATAAGGCCACAACCCACTACCTAAAGGGAACCCTAATGTATATGATAGCTGAGTAGGACATGACCTAGACCCAAATGCCATCAAAACCTAATAAGTGTCGTACATACCATTATCACAATGTCAACAAGTTTCCCTTCCTCTAGGAAAAACCTAAAAAACATTGATGCACCATCCATATTAACACAATAGTGATGGTTGGCTGAGATAAATAGTTCTCCTAGAACCATACAAATTACATCTACCATCATAATAGCTTTCACCTTGAAAATAGTCTTTATCCTTACATTAAAAACCTCCCCCAAGAACAACGTCTACTTCTTCTTCACATAAATCCTAACATTGGTATCCATCATTGCCCAAAATTGAAAGCCAATTGCTAAAAGTGTGAAAAGAGACTAGTATAAACCAATGGAGCCTTCTACCCTTCCCTATAAACATGCTTAATGGAACAATCTTCAAAGTTGTTTAGGAAAGGCCAAATTTGATTTATTATTCTATTTATTTTTCATTTTTTCGTCAATGTATTCATTACAACATTTATAAAGATCTAAGAGTCACCTTCAATTTCCAATTTCTTTATTCCTAGTTGTGAACACATTTGTAATCCTAATAGTAATGCATGAATCTTTTCCTCATTATTTGTTCCTTGTTCTAGGCCTTTTGAAGTGGCACCAATCATGTGGCCTTCATAATCTCTCATGATGTAACCACAACCATAAATGTTTAGGTTGCCCTTATACACCTCATCAAAATTTAGCTTGCTCCACCCAATTAGAGGAGCTTCCAATTTAACATATTTACTTAGATTTTGAGGGAGATTAGCCAAACCAACCCCATAAATAAAGGTTTTACAATATTATTTTATTTTATATAATAATTATCTTATTATTTAAGTCTAAAATATATTTAACTAAAATTTATCAAATTTTACTATATCCAAACTTATAAAATAATTTATCTTCACATATTATGTTATCCTTTTTAATAATATTTTTTCAAACAAAAAATAAACATATAAAATTTGTCTTTTTATTTTGTAAAATAATTATTTTATTATTAAATCTAAATTTTAAATTGTATTTGTATAATAAATATCTTTTAAATCTAAAATTAAAATCCAACCAAGCTACTAATATTTTGATGCCAAGATTATCTAGAAGCCAAAAAGACCTCTATATGTACACACATAATTATTGTTTTTTACTTGATCAAAAGTAATGTTCTTTGTAATATAATATTTAAATATTGAATGCAACATTTATTTAGGACTAACTAGCTTGTTCACTTGAGAGTGAAATATTTCTATTATATTCATGGTAGTTACATGTTTTTGATGAGGAAAAGTAGGTTTTGATAGGACCCAAAACCCATTACAGTCCAGTTTTGAAGGGACTAGAAACCCTATCCAAGAGAAACATACTACACCAAAGATAATCCAAATACCATCAGCAGCCCAACAACAACAACACTAAGAATAAAAATAGAAAGCACATGTTGCACAAAGGTTTTACAGGGACCTTGAACCTACAAAACAACTAGAATTGGGACCTTTAACCAAAAGGTTTTCGAAGCGACCTTAAACCCTTAACTAGGTTTTTCAGGGACCTTGACCCCATAACAAGTTTTGAAGGAAACATGAACCCTTTACAATACGGTTTTGGTAGGGACGTCAAACCCAAATAAAAGAGGAAGCAAAGAAGAGCCCCAACCTTTAACTCGTACCAAACGCCCTGCAACTCCAACTCATACTCCACCTCAACATGAGAGATATCCCCTCTATAGGAGAGGACAAAGCGAGATCCAACACTACTAGAGGCACCACTCTTCTGTACACACCAACTCCACCTCAATAGGATCCAATAGTAGAGCAGAGCACTTTCCACCACCACTATAGTAACTAGCTCCACCTCAATGGGAGCAATCTTCACCTCAATAGAAGACAACACCTATAGAAACTAGTAGAAAGCCACCACTCTAATAGCATAGGAAAACACTTCATCGTTTGACTGCAAGAGAGAAAGAAATCGGAAAAAGAACATCCTGTAAACCTTAGCCACAAGCCAACACCACTGAGCATACCAGAGTGTCAAGAAAACTAGCTCAGACCACAGACAAAGAAAAAAACCCCCTTTGAAGACCAGAAGATTGAAAGCACGAAAGGGGGACTAACCAACTATAATAACCACCTAGGACTCAACCCAAATAAATCATAAAAGACCAAGCCTCACCCACAGGCTTACACTTCCAACAACAGAATGATGATCATCAACCTCCATATCATGAAAAGAGCCCCACAAGCTACAACAGGAGGAAGAGAAGCCAACACAAACCAAAAGAAGCACCAACCACAAAGCAGAAGACACCAACCACCATGAGCCTCTGTAGTTGGAAGGGAACCCCAGAAAGCACACAGAGAGGCCCAAAGGGATCAAAGAATGAGAAATAAGCGCTCCCCCAAAAGACTGCCAAAAAACCAAAGCAATGAAACCCTCACAAAAGAGAAAGGTCTTGGAAGCCAAGACAACCCATCTGACCCCCATAGACACAACCAAAATGCCAAGCACAATGAACCAAGCTTCAACAACATCAGAATCCCAAACAACTCATAGAAAAAGAAAGACATCGAACAAAGGCTACCACCACTAGACTCCCACATCAAGAGAGACAAGAAACAATGAGAAAAGGGCATAAAGAGCCCCCACACCATTCACAAACCCTAATCCCAACAAATGACAAGCCGAAAAAGCAAAAACAACTAAAGCAACACCATACCACAAATGAGCCCACACACAGGCCACACAAAAAGAGGTGGAGGATAAAAATAAGGCATCAACAACCATCCACCACATGCCCAACCACAAGCCGAGCAAAACAACAAAAGGGAAAATGACGCCCCCAAAATCCAACCTCCTAGAGGCAGACACCAACCGTAGCACCACAGGGGAAAAAACACCCCAAATCTGACACCAATGTAGCACCAATGCTTGAAGAACAACATATGAAGGCAACAAAATTCCTGAGCCATCTGGATCTCCATCTTCCTCGCCCTCCTTTGCATCTTCATATTTTAAAATGCCCTCTCGTCCTTTCCCGCTCGCCATCTACAAGACGAGGATGAGATTCTTAAATTATATGGTATTAAGGGTATGATCCTTTGTTTGTTGGCTCTAAAGGAAAGAAGCCCCACCATTTCACCAAAGGGTCTCGCCTTAACACCAAGGTCAAACAGTCTCAATTTTTGACGCGGTAGGGAAAGACCCCGTGAGGTTTGAACCTTGGTTGTTGGCCCTACATGCAAGAAGCCCAAAAATTGTATGGTATTAAGGGTATGAGCCTTTGGTTGTTGGCCCTACATGCAAGAAGCCCAAAAATTGTATGGTATTAAGGGTATGAGCCTTTGGTTGTTAGCTCTACAGGCAAGAAGCCCCACCATTTCACCAAAGGGTCTCCCCTTAACACCAAGGTCAAATAGTCTCATTTTTTTCAAAATTGTATGGTATTAAGGGTATGAGCCTTTGGTTGTTGGCTCTATAGGCAAGAAGCCCCACCATTTCACCAAAGGGTCTCCCCTTAACACCAAGGTCAAATAGTCTCAATTTTTTATGCAGTAGGGAAAGACCCCACAAGGTTTGAACCTTGGTTGTTGGCCCTATAGGCATCATGAAAATTACATGTTAGATACCACATAAATGTTATTAAGATGACTAACCCACTCCTACTCTTTTAAAGTAGGAGTCCTATTGGATAGTAATCCACTCGTATATTATTTTAATGGTGAAATTTACATATTTAAGTTTTTTTTTTAATTTTATGTTTATTTTGAAAAAATATTTATATATACATATAATTATGTAAAATTGGGTTCATTTTTCTAATCTTAGCCCATTCTTATATATAGATTTGTTTGGGCACACATTTTCTCTTACTTTATTCTTACATGTACATACTTCTATACACTTGCTTGTATCCCACATTCATTATACCTATTCATTCACCTACTAACATGTACTTGTTAAAATTTTAAATTTGACCACTAAATTATTTTGAGACACTCTTGAAAATGCAAGGATGATCTTGTAGTCACTAAATTGTACCCTTCTTTTTTAAATTTAAAATTCAAATTTTGTCAATTGGCCCCCTTTATCTTTCTCTCCCAAATCCAGCTAAATACATGTTTGTGTGATTTTATGTTATGTGCTAGTACTTAAAAGATAATTAATGTATTTATTCTAACATATTTGGAATACACACATCCTCTCTCATTATAGAGCATTAAAAGAGAAATTAAGAGTAACATGTTTTGATTTGGTGCTTCAAAAAGAGATGAATTTACATTCCAAGAACCTACCTATTTTATTTGATCTTCATAAAATTTCTACGAGAACTTGTCTCCTTGTGATGAATTTATAGTACTTTTAAATACCATAAGTTCCCAAATTTCTCTAAGGATAATAACAAACAAGTATTCATCAATTGAGTAGAATAATATAACTTTGTTGTGTGCAAGGATTAATCTAGACTCAAAGAACTAGTTTGAGACTATTAACCTGTCTTAGATATATGAACTTGTCCTTTAACAAAGCATAGATCCAACATAGAAGTTGAGACATAATTCTAATAGAAAGCTTGTAATTACAACTGAGAGCTATAGAATATTTTTGAAATCTTCATCAATAGTTTATCATTCTTTGGTTAATGGGATAAGAACCTTATGTTCTTATTTACTTTGCTAAAGTAGGAAGTACATTTTTCAAAGTTCCATTACACAACTACCATTTATTAACCTAGGCTAAATTATGCCTATTTGTATGCATTACATTCGATCGACCTACGTTAGGCTTAGGGAAACCATTATTTCTTATATTTTTGGTGAGCCTAACCAATCCAAAATGACCTAGTTTGTTTATAAAATTTCTTATTCATATTAGGATTTATAGACCTACCATTTTCTAATATTAAAATCTCATTCTTAGATCTAAAACTCTTTCATATTCTCTTGCTCCATTGATTTATTTTTCTTTCCTATTAGGGTTTTTTAGCTTTAGCCAATGCATTAGGTTTTTAATTCCAACTTTAATATATTCTAATATTTCTAAATTTGCAATATAAAAGTGTGTACTTGAACTTTATTTTCATATATTTTGTTTATATCACCTAGAAGGAGTGCTAGAATAAATGGTAACATAGAACAAATAATTAAGAATGGGTCAATTACAATGCACATAAGGAAAATAATGAAGAGTAAAACTATGAGACTTATTTGAAGAAATAAAACTTTGTAACTAATTTTGCTAGTTTGTCTGATGTAAAAATATTACACAACTAGTTCATATGATTCATAATGTGTTAATCAATAAGACTTAGTATCATTAGATATTTCAAGCTGTGATTGTTATAATTTTCTTCATGTACTATGAGAAGTTTGCATTTACTTTTGAAACATATAAAAAGGTAAAACCCTAATATTTGACCCTAGGGTTTAGGCACTTTTTCAAAATGTTTCATTAAAGATCTGGATGGGTAGTGATAATGCAAAGGATGGGATGGGGGTTTGATGGATTTGAATAAGGTATGTGATTGACTTCCAACTTGTTAGGTGAGTCAATCAACCCTTAACCAAATCTGAAAATCTCCTAATGATGAAATGCAATGATCTATTTAGGCCAATTGTGTAATTTATTGTTATGATGCAAATACAAAAGACACTAAAATTCACAAAAAAATTTGGACAGCAAAAATGAGCTGAGCAAGATATTATGTACCTATGATTCAAATTTGGGGCAAAAAATGGAGGACACGGGCACCCAAGGCGTGAACGTCCTTGTAGAGTTTTTTGGATCTATTTTTGAGGTTCTTTGATATTAGATCCGAGCTATTCCTTCCCATAAATCTATCAAAACACTGTTAGATATTTCTATAATTGAGTTTATGTGGGTTGACAAGATGTAGGGTTTTGAATGCAACAATGAATAAATTGTCTTCAAGATCCTTTCAATCCTCTTTAAACCTGAGATTTGCACATTCACATATAGAGGAAATGTTGGACAATTTAGGGGCTTGCCTCAGTCAAACCCCATGTCAGTGTTTCCACTTCCACAATGGCAATGTCAATGATAAATTGATAATTGAAAGGAAGCAATGATGAAATCACAAAGTGTTGCAACTCACCACCCTTTAATGGCTTCCTTGAAGGAGTGAAGTCATACACATCACTTCAAGGTCTTGGATCCTACTTTTCTTGATTACTTGAATGCTTGAATTTCTTGGAGACCTAAAAAAGTGTTAGCCTTCACAAAACAATAACATGAATACACATAGACTCACATAGAGTTTGACATGATGTTAGGATCTTGAATTACTGCAGTAAATCTCTGAAAATGTCGCTCTTGACTTGCTCTTGAATGCTCTTGATGATAGTAATTTCTTGTAATGTTCACCTCTTTCTAGTTGATTTTAAAATGATGTAATAACTAGGTATTTATAGGCATTTATTCATTTTCCTGAAAATTAAAATCTTGATGGCCGACTTAGACAATTGAATTACAAATATTAAATTACCACAACTAACATATTTGAAATTGGAACCAAAATAAGGGGACACTCATGTCTAGGGCATGAGTGTCTTTTCCCTATTTTTTAGTATTTTAAGTGCCATGGGAAAGGTATTAGAAAATGCAATTATTTACCACTTGTAATTCATCACTAACTGTTAAAAATAGGCCATAAAATGTATAATTTAGGAAATTAAGTACTTAATTAGGTCCAATAATTTAAGGGGGGGAAAACATAAGGTGAAATTGTCATGGGTGACAATTTATGATGGTAAATTTAGCTGCCACTTTAGTGGTAGTATGAACTTGCGCTCAAACTCACACTAAGGGGTCTAATTGTCCAAATGTTGAAGAGATAGGATGAATAAGGATCTAGGGAGGTGATCAAGCCCCCAAAATCCAAGATCCCATGACAAGAAAATATAAGCACAAAGGAACACACATATGTATGATATACAACAAGACAACATACATGTCAAAAAATATGAAGCATACACAATGAAAACATAGAAACACACAAAAAAATACAAGGTTTGTACTAAAGATTTGAGTCAGTAATGCAAAGAGATCTCAATCTTAAATTTTCTCAAATACCAAATGTCATCCATAAAATAAATTTTAGTTCACATGAGGACTAACAAGTTATGTTATGCCACTTCAGTCACGAAACACGTGGCTCCATTGGAAAGCAAGGCTTATTATGCTAGGTGGACATGCCAAAAAAATGGGTGCTCAAGTTCATGACCCAACACACTCCATTATGTTGAATCCATGAACTATCTTGCAAAAAACTTGATTCAGGGGCAATTCAACTCACCTCAGGGAGTGCAACAAAACTCACCTCAGGGGGTGCATAAAGTGATGATAGGATAAGGCAAAATTCAAGGGATGTTATAACAACATCACCACAAGAGATGATTTAAAAAAATAACAAAGGATATTCTCTCAATACATGAAAGGTCACACCTTAGGGGATATAACACATGACCTCACCACTAAGAGAGGACAATTCATGGAAAAGAAAATTCACACCTTAAGAAATACTAGCCATAACATTACCACCAAGGGGAAAATCATATGCCAAGAAAGGTCACACTCTTGAGGGATATAAAACTTTATATCACCACCAAAGAGACATTCACATAGAACAAGAAGGCCACACTTTTATTTACAAGGTCATACTTCCTAGGAGATGTATACTATCATCACTAAGAAGGGACTACTTCTTATGCAAACAATAAGATGGGGTCTATATGCCCCCTTAAAATATTAGTTTACTTGCTACACTAATGTTTTAAGGAGAAATAAAGGGATCCATTGCTAGAAGGAATTCACCTAACACAAGGATACCTAACCCCTTGCCCCCCAAGTGTAGGGAAAAGATGAGCCAAATGAACTATGATAATGTTCTGCTCCTTGCAAGATGAAATATGATTGAATAAAGCCTAGTTTATACCCCCATGTATTGTAGTGAGTATGTTATGATACTAAGACTACCACATGGAAAGGAGAAGCAACTAATGTTATTGATTAAGTGAAAGTCTTTTTGATTTTTTTTGTTAATTTGGAAGCACATTAGCCACAACCTCTTTTTGTTTCTTGTGTGTTAGGCTCCATGAGAACATAAATGCCTTGATCCTTTGCACCACATCCTTTTCCATTATAGCCAAGTTATTTTAAAAGTTCATAACCTCTTCCATAAATGGATTCCATTTATGTCAAAGAAGGTGGTTTTTCATAATCAAATTCATCATAATTAGATGTGTAATTTGTGTTTTCCTCGTTGCTAGAAGTTGTAGATAATTCAATGATAGGCTGTGTTGATACCCTTGCAACTTATTTATCTTTCTTCGATTTTGATTGTATAATCTTGTACTCCCACATGAATGGAGGTGTGAAATATAATGAACCCCAAACATCATCCAACAAATTTTCCACTGGTGAAAGACACTCATCTTTGTCCTCAATTTGTAAAGGTTCCACTTTTATAGTTGGTGTCAATATGCTAAGAGGATTTTTCATTCTTGAAGTTCAAATTTAGGATCAAATTTTATCATGTAAAATTTATTGTTATATATGTATTTCATTGAACGATGAAGCATTGAAGGCACTCCATTCATTTCATGAATCTAAGAAGGTTGTATGAAAGATCATGATGCATGACATGGATAAGAGTTTGTAATGTAACCTTACCAAATTTGATAGGTAATGTTATCACACCAAGTGGTTGTTTCCCCATATTATCAAAACCATGAATAGAAAAATAAATTGGTTGAATTTTAGTCTTATATAACCCAATTCTATCCAAAAGATTCACACTACAAACATTAAGCCCCAAACCATTATCAACAAGGGTATGCCTAATTCCAACCTTGTTAATAACAACTAATATTGACATTTTTTTTTGCATTTTCAAAGGGGGTAATTCATTTTGATGAAAGAAAATTTCCAAATTAGGTGAATTTATGTTCTCAATCAAAGTTGCCACCTCATTTGGTTGCACATTAGGAGGGACAACAATTTTTTGCAAAGAATTTTGAAGAAATCCATGATAAACAAGTGATGTCTTAATGAAATCCCACAAGGAGATCTTAGTAGGAGTGTTACGAAATTGCTCAACAAGATCATATTCTTTACCACTATGTTGTTGGATATTAGGTGCAAGTGGGAGGCATGGTTCAAGAAATAGAATGGATTTTGGAGTTTTTTTTGGTTTCTTATTCTTTCTAATGTTATATGTGTGAGCTACAGTATGATAACTTGGTTGTTGCGACACATGATTACTACTAAGTTGTTTTGCAAAGCTTAGGATGTCCATGAGGTTTAGGAGGTCCTCTAATGAGAGGTGACTTAGGAGATCTAATAATTAGAGGAATTTTAGGAGGTCCAATAATTAGAGGACTCATAGGAGGTCCAAAAAGACTGTTAGGAGGTCCAATAATCAAGGGAGATCTAATGGAAAATTGTGTGTTCATAACATTAATGGATTTGGCTTCTTGTTGATGACATTCTATCAAAGGGGGATCTAATATCATATTAGCATCTTCATCTATGCAATCCATAAATGTATCATTGATTTCATCCTCTTTTCCAACAATATCTTCCCAACTAGGAGAGGTAGGGGGAGAGAAACAAACAAGATTCTCATGACGCTCAAAAATTAGATCTTCTAACACCAAGATACCTTCCTCACAAAGAGGAGAGATATCGAGAGAAGAAAAAACATCATTGTTTATGATCGTATTCTCTTTCACCAAGATAACCTCACACATAGGAGAGATAATGGGAGAGGGATCAATGAAAAATAGTAAAAGAGGGGAAATAAACTCATTTTTGCATGCTTGTATCAAAAATTCCTTTGAAATTCTTAACCAGGTTTGATAATAGAACTTGTATTATGAAAACTAAATATTTTTGCAATGAGAACATGATGGTATGTCCTATGGATCAAGCTAGCAATATTTTTAGAAAAATAGACAAGTACAAGACAAAAAAAGATTAGAAACAAAATTTGGATAGTAGAAACATACAAAGGACACATAAATAGAGATTTGAGAAAAAATTCAGCCAAAAATAGTAGGACAAAGGCACCTAGGGCATCTATGTCCTAGACAAGGTTTTAGAAAATTCAAAGTTTGACTCTTTAGGGTGTTGTTTAGGGTTTCCAGATTGTATACAAATAGGTCCGAAAGTGAATTGTTTTCTAGATTTTGTTGATCTTATGATTGTGAAATTAAGAATACAAACATGCAACAATGTTAAAAAGAAATGATAGTTTTGAAATTCGAAAAAAAAATTCCGACAACATAATCCAACAAAGAACACTAAAACAAAGATTTGAGCCAAATTTCAGCCACAAACAACAGGACAAAGGTGCCCAGGGCATCTATGTCCTAGAAAGGGTGTCTAGAAATTCAAAGTTTGATTGTGTTTGTTATTGTTTAAGGTTCCCAATTATGTCTTCAGATAAATTTGATGGTGTATATTTTTCTAGATTTTGTTGATTTTATGGCTATGAAATTGAAAAATGCAAGTGTGCAATAATGTTGAAAATTTGTGAATAATTTTGAAGAAATTTTAATTTCTAAGATGTAATAATTGACTAATTTTTAGATGTAAAGTTCTAAGAATGATGATTTGATGCAATTTTAAAACAAAACTATGCAAATTTTCACCTTTTTGAGCTAAATGAAAGAAGCCTAAATGAATGCACTGCATAATTTCATAATTTAGTGATCTAATGAATGAAATTTGAATACAAATATAACTTACAATGACTAAAACAAACCCTATTTTAACCTATGATGTAATATGAGATGAAAATATTTTGAATTTTTATGTTTTTATGATGTAAAAATGAAACCCTAAATGAGAAATGATAAATAATGATATACACAACCTAGGTATAGGGTGAATTATGAAAAAATTTAGAAGGTATATAATGTTAACATCAGGTTCACCAATATAAATCATAGAAAAAGGTAAAACCCTAAGATTTGACCCTAGGGTTTAGGCACTTTTTCAAAATGTTTCACTAAAGATTTGGACGAGTAGTGAGAATGCAAAGGATGAGATGGGGGTTTTATGGATTTGAATAAGGTATGTGATTGAATTAAAACTTGGTAAGTGAGTCAACCAACCCTTAACCAAATCTGGAAATGTCCTAATTATGAAATTCAATGATCTAACTAGGCTAATAGTGTAATTTTCTATTCTAATACAAATACAAAAGACATAGAAATTGATGAAAAGGGAATACTGATGCTCACAAAACACAATTCAATATATCTCTATTGCAAAAAATAACAATCATTCCATTTACAAACTCATACAATCATGAAGACCAATAGAGAAAAAAATCATTAATTCAAAACTAAATCTACTTTCATTCTCATAGAAACAATAACAAAATTCTCTCAATCCATCAAGGATTAAAATATGCTCAACAAGCTCTTCATGTAGCTTCCTTTCACTGCCCCAATACTCTTCACACCTTTCCTCCAAAATCTTTGCACATTTCTCTTGAACTCCATGTTGTCATCTTCTTCTTTTCTTCTCATCTTCTAAAACTCGTCACATTTTGTCTATCCTTGCTCCCTCATTCGTTTGAATCTCCTCAATTGGTTTCTAGGTTTAGTGCACCTCCTTCTCATCTTTCAAGATCATTTTTAAAATTTTGATTTTTTTAGTGTATGAGAAAGTTATGACTGTTCTACTGAGACTGGGTCTCACAGTTACGACCCCAGACCGTCTTCTTCTACCTAGAATGTCATTCAAACCTCGGTCTCCTTCATTTTGGGTATGGCATTCATGGATTCAACCCCTTCATTATTATTTCCTGAAAAAATTTCCCAATATTTTCCTAAATTGACATCCATTATCTCATTATTGCACCTCCACTACCTCCAACACTCGCATCCAAAAGATTCCAACACTAATGGCAAACAAATTCAAATTCTTGGGAGTTACAAATGAATAATTTTTTTTTACATTGGGCATGGGACTTTAGATCCAAAGCATAATTTTTAATTTGCGACATTTCCAATATCATTACAATTTAAATTCAAAGCATATTATTGATTTATGAAAAAGGGTCCCATATGAAAGAGCTGAAAATGAGAGGGCAAAAGTAACATTCCTGCAAAACCAACAACACACCAAAAAAACAAGAAAATAAAACGAATTTATTTTTGGGTGTGCAAGATTGCTTGGTACCCCTGCATTCTCCTACATCAGAAACTCACAAACAAATTTGGATAGGAGAAATGAGCAGACCAGGACATTTTGCACCTATGATTCAAATTTGGGGCAAAAAATGGACATAGATGCCCAGGGTATGAGTGTCCTTGTAGATATTTTTTGGATATGTTTTTGAGGTCCTCTAATATTGGATTTGAGCTTCAAATTCTTTCCTATAAATCTATTGGAAAACCATCAAATATTTTTGTAACTGAGCTTTCATGGGTTGACAAGATGTAGGGTTTTGAATGCAACAATGAATAACTTATCTTCAAGATCCTTTTAATCCCATTTAAACCTAAGATTTTCACATTCCAAAAGAGAGGAAATGTTGGGTCATTTAGGGGCTTGCCTCAGTCAAAACCCGTGTAAGTGTTTCCACTTCCACAATGACAATGTCAATGATAAATGAATAATTGAAAGGAAGGAATGATGAATCACAAAGTACTATAACTCACCACCCTTCAATAGATTTCTTGAAAGACTGAAGTCATACACATCACTTCAAGGTCTTGGATCTTTATTTTCTTGATTGCTTGAAGACCTACAAAAATGAGCCTTCACAAAACAATGAAAACATGAATACACATAAACTCACATAGAATTTGACAGGATGTTAGGATCTTGAATTGTTACAATAAATCTCTGAAAATGCTGCTCTTGACTTGATCTTGAATTCTCTTGATGATAGTAATTGCTCTTAATTTTTACCTCTTGCTAGTTGATATTCAAATGATGCAATAACTAGGTATTTATAGGCATTTAGTCAATTTATCAAAAAATAAAATCTTGACAGCCAAATTAGACAATTGAATTGCAAAGATTAAATTGCCACAACTAAGATATTTAAATGTGGAGCCAAAATAGGACACTCACACCCAAGGCGTGAATCCTTGCCCTATTTTTCAAGATTTTAAGTGTCGAGGGCAAGGTATTAGATAAATTCAATTGTTTCCCGCTTGCAATTCATCAGTAATTGTTAAAAACAAGCCATAGAATGTATAATTTAAGAAATTAAGTACTCAATTAGGTCTAGTAATTTAAGGGGGGACAAACCATTAGGTGAAATTTTCATGGACAACAATTTACGATTGTGCAAATTTCATCCATACTTATATCATATATTCATCCTCTATCATGGCCACATCCACTACCACTATTTTCATCTATTCAACACTTATCCTTTTTCCATATTCCCTCTTAAATATGGTTTACATTCTAGACATACCCCTCTTGAGATCCCCATCACCTATGTGATATACCAAATTTCTATTTCTCTTTCACCACTACTACCTCACTTACCCAAGCCACTTCCATATCCCATGCCTTGAATGACCTTAGGTAACTCCAATATTATATGCCTTTTTCCCAACTTATTACTTCATCTACCCCTCTTACCTCCCATACTCATGCACATACAAACCATAATGGTTCCCCACCCCCTTATGTAACTCTTCATTCCCTTGCCCTATACACACTACTTTACAAGATGGAATAACTAAAAAAAGGTGGATTCAAAACTAAATGGGAAAGATAACAATGAATTCTCGGATCCTAGACATACCCCTCCATATTTTAACATAGTGAGATATAAATTGCTTATGGGTTTTATGGCACATTTATTTCCAATGTATGATGGTAAAGGTGATCCTAACACCCATCTGATATCATATTCAACATTTGTAGACTTTCTTTATGAGTATGGTTTCTTAACAAAGTTATTTCCATCCACACATAAGGATTTTACTATTCAATAGTTCTTTTCACTACATTAAGGGTTTATACATTCGTTTAATGATTTGACTAAAGTGTTCCCTATGCAATTTAAATTTAATAAAGGCCTTAGAGTTATTATTTGTTTATTTAAGTGTCTCCAAGGACCAAACAAACATGTTAATGATTATTTCATCCAAACTTAGTCTTATTTTAAAAATTGATTTCATCTTTGTATGATTTTGAAGTATAAAACATCTTTATTAAGGGGATAATTAAACCACTATAGGAAAATGTGTACCTAAATAGTTTTTCTTATTTTATTTATATGTGTACATGCAAAAATTTTAGACTCTCAAGTGATAGAAAAAAATGTATTTAAATTTGGATCTTCGAGTCAAAGTAATTCTTACCCATCTAAATATTAAAAATCAAATAAATCTTCAAAGGATAAAGAAATAGAGGAAAGCATTGCTCATGTTGAAAAAATACTTCTTAGTTTTCTTCATTTAAACTAAATTCATTTAGGGTAATCCCACAATAATGAGTCCCACTTTTTCCTTTATTTTCCTTGTTCCCTCCTATGGCCCACACTCCACACTTTCCTTTGTAGTTTTCTTTTAGCTCACTCTTGATTGTTGAGCCTTGATTGGAACTTGAAAATCCTTTGTTTCTAGTTTCACACTCCCTTTTGTTGTTTGTTTTCTAGTTCCCTATTGGGCCTTGGTCCTTGATAAGAACTTGGAACCTAAAGGTTTTAGTTACCTATTGACTCTCAAAGTCTCATCCTTGTCACACTCTCATCCCTTATCCTTTATTGGGTTACAATTCCTAGGCTAGACTTGGAACCTAGAACCTTAGGTTCCATGTTCCCCTTGCCTTTCGACCCTCGCTTGTATCTCTTTTTTGACCCATTGAGTTGTGGGTCTTGGGTTGAACTTGGAACTTAGAACCTTGCTATCAATTCCTTTGGCCTTGAGTGGAACCTAAAACCTTAGGATCTAGGTCCTTGTCTCTTCCCACATTTTAGTCCTTGCATGTGTTTCTTTTTCAACCCACCAGATCACATGTCTCGGGTTAGACTTGGAACTTGGAACCTTGGTTTTGGTTCCAATTTATCTTATTCTCCCACCCCTCACTTTGTTTCCTTTTAGTTATTGTTGGGCCCCAAGATGTGATAGGAACCTAGAACCTAGGTTCCAATTTCTAGTTCCCTCTTGGAACTTAACTCCCACAATCCACTAGTTCTAGATTCCTCTTTGGGACCGACACCCACTGATTCAAATTTCCTCTCTAGGCTTGATGCCAACAAATGCACTTCATCATTCTAGGTTCTCACTCTAAGTTCCACCTAAACCCAAGACCTGTGGGGCACCTTGATGGTTCCAAGTTCCTCCCAAAACCTACCACTCAAGTGGAACCCAATCAACATAAGTGCATTTTTTGAAAATGTGTTTAGGAACAAAAGTTATAGGTACCCTATTTTACCCATCCAAATACTTTCCATTAATGCAGGAGATCACACAACTACCAAAATTCAATATGGAGGCCCTCTTTTGATCTAAGATATCTATTTTGGGTGGAATTCATCGTTGGTCATGGATTTAGCATTTCTATAATGTCACAGGTTGCGGTTTGACTCCCTATAGCTATTACATTAGATTTTTGGATAATTTTTATGTAGGTTGGCTTAGCTATGGTCTCTAGATGCCAAAGAAATTTGTAGGGCAGCCATTGATGTCAATCTAATTTATTTTGTGGGTGCAAGCCTTTAGTGTCAAAGAAGATTAATATTACAAGAGGGTTTTGTTGTATAATGTCTCTAGGGCATTAGGTGTATATCCAAGAAGATTTATTGGTCACAACCATGTTTTTTTATTTATCACACTTGCTAGCATGAGTATAATATTAAGTTAGATGAATGTAACAATATTTTAAAAATATTGCAAGTATTATAATGATCTCTCTCATTTTATACATGAATATATGCATTTTTTCCATGGATTACCAAGTATTTTTTGGTTGTAAAACTTCATGATCTATGTTGTACGCAAATGCATGGATTCAAATTATTTATTTCAATTATTTTATTTTATCAATGTGTTGTGAATCCACTGCCCAATAGACAAGCATCAGTCTAGAACCCTAATCTATCTCACACATTCAATCAAACAAACATAAATGAGTAGTGTAACTTATTAGGAATAGTTTTTGTGCATCCATAATCTTGCATCATAACCAATGATTTATCATTAAGATATTTTAAAAATGAATCTATCTCATGTGGGTTATGCTTGCACAATTATATTAGTTATATAGGGATTTTGAGGTAGTCAATTGTTCTTGGTTTAGTGATAGTCTTTGGGGCTAAGACAATGAGTTGTATTTGGATGTAATTAATTTATTATGTTTATTTTGTGTGATTTCAATACTAGTTAATATATTCCCTTGGGAATACCCTCTTGACTTTGAGTTGATCTCAAAGAGTAGGAGATGAAACCCACTCTCTTATATTTGGCCTTAAACCCTCTATGATATGTTTATGAGATGATTTCACTTGCATGATGATAGCCCTCACCTTGTGAGTGAGATTTAGTTCTAGGAAGTAGAGCAGTGTTTATGGGACCCAAAAATAAGGAAATGTGAATTAGCTTAATAGAGGGAATTAATATTACATTGGCTCTAAATCCAGTTCTACACCTTGATCCATAAAAGAACAATTCTCATGGATGATCATAATCTAAAGAGAAGATGTGGTCATCGAGAAAATAATTGAGATTAGGAAAAGAAAAAGGTGAAGGAGTGATAGCTAGATGATCAATGGTGAATTCTCCCTTTATCTCTTTTTGAGGAATAAATTTAAGGTCAAATTTTGTAACAAATAACTCATTTAGTTAAGTTCCCTTACAAGTCAAATTTTGAGAATAATTTTTTAAGAAAAATGAATTTAATGATAATGTGCATTTTTCTTGGAGAAGATAATTTTTTTAGCTTATGTGTTACAAATTATATGAGAGAAAGGAATTGCTTCTCCAACAAATAATATCTAGTTTTATTATCAATGAGAGTATGGATGATGTTATATACAACAAGTTATCTACCTTCATCATCATGTTGATCCAAGAGGGTGGCTAAATAATTAGATGATGTAGATGGATAGAGTAGAAGAGTATGACCCTACATAAAATGAATTTAAATGAGTAGATTGACCAAATAAGTCATTAAGAATATGTGTGAAGGGGTGAGTCCAATCTACCAACCATGAAATAAGTTAGAAAATAGATTGAATCTTCCCTCAAAGAATATAAAGTTGAGAAATGTTGTGAGGATATGGCATGTTAATGATGAAGTCTATCTTCTTTGTATGCACCTGGATACCATGAAGCAATACTATAAATCCTAAATTTTATTATTATCAACTCCAAAGATGCACTTAAGAGGATTTAGTCACGTGTATAATTAGACCCATTCAAAGATGAGATGGAGATTCTGAACATGATCTTCACACAAAATAGGTTTGACCAACATATCATTGCCATAATCCTCAAGAATATTGTGAATGAAATAATAGAAGATAAGGGTTATAGCATGTTGGTATGTTACCAGTATTTTTAAAATTGAAGGGAATTACCACATGGCAGAATGTACCCCAAGGGGTCATGGGAATATTTTTTAACCAATCATCAAGATTAATAATAGTTTTATTATAGTTTGAAAATCCATCTGTGAAAGAAAGAAAGGAATGGCCTATTGTTGAGTCTACAATCATATTGATATTGGGAAGATGAAATTCAAATTTAAGAGAGGCTTTGTTCAAATCATGAAAATATGCATACTCAAATTTGGCCATCAAGTTTAGTGACAATGACAATGTTAGATATTCAAGTTGAATAGTTTAGTGGAAATATATAATTATCTTTTAAAAGATTCTCTATCTCATCCTTAATCATTAAAGCAACCCTATGATGTATTTTCATATACTTTTTATAGGTTGAGCATCAAGACATAACATGATATTATGAACCACTATCTTGGGGTCAATACCCAACATATCCTCATAAAACTAGTGAAGATATCAAGAAATATATGTTGAGGATTAAAATGGGAAGAAAATTATTCAATCTTGAGAGACATTTTCCAATTTGATTAACTTTCTTCGTATTAGTAGGATCCATAGGGACACCAATACTACCACTAATGGCATGTGTACTATGATCCTAAGGATCTAGAATGTGTGGTAAGTCTTAAGAGATATTTGACATCATGATGGACTCTCCAAAGTATATATTATCATTTAAAAACTATGGGAATCTACAATCATGATACTAGGAAGGAAAATAACATATACCCTAAGAAATTTTGCTAGTGCCTCCTCAATAGAAAGGTCATATAGAGGAGTTATGGATGAATTTTCACTATACATAATAAATTTAGCATGGAATAAAGGAAGAGAAATAAAGAGAAGTTAAAAGCATATTTACTTTCATAAAATTAGTGTTTCAAAGTTTAAAAGAGCTAAGGTAACATCTAAGACTCATATTAGAGTTATATACATTTGTCTCTATAGGGATCTTAAAACCTTGATCTTTATGGCCACAATTATTGCAATTGTATCTTAATTTAGAAAGGATAGTGAACACAACTATAATATGATATAATTTTACAAAGGGAAAATGATCACCATTAGTGGAAAAGTTAATATGAGATGTATAGTCACAATAATCAATAGGAGAAATACATAAAGTATTTATTATTTTAGATTGAGAAGCTATAAATGAAATTTTTGATATGTCAACGTGAGATGGGTTTATTTTATACTCACCTAAAAAAAGAAGTTTTAAAGCCTAAATATCCCCAATCATCACTTCTACACACATTAGAAGGAGATGAATAAATTACGTTATCAATGACATCATTAGCAAAAGCTAGTGACGATGTGACTGGATCTAGCGATGAAGGAATTATATTGTGAAGTTTTGAACAAGGATGATGACCGACATCCACTTATGAAAAATAATGAAAGGGATCTAAATCAAATCTAATTATATGAATTATTACCATAACATAAATTTAAGTAACTGGTGTAAATTAGATAAAATTTTCTTCCATGGAGTGAATCCATGGTCTATCAAGAAGAAGATTGTATGATAAGGCTCTTTGCATCACATATACCACAATGGGTAAGGTAGTAGCCCACCCAAATCTACAAGAAACATAACCATGCCAAGAGATTTCCTACCTACACTATGAAATCCACAAATAGATAGTGTTGTAGGAGAAAGAAAAGAGGTATCCATATTGATCTAGTTTAATAAATCTACAATGCAAATATTGAGACCAAAACCAAGATGAGTGAGAATACACTTAATGCTAATTGTATGATTAACAAAAATAATTAGAAGAGGTTCATATTGACTTTTAACCTCTCAAGGAGGAAGCTCATATTGTTGGAAAAAGTTATAAGTGGTATTTGATTTTATGTGGTGAATCAAGGTAGATACTTCATTTGGTGTAGAAGAAGATGATACATGGATATTTTTTAGAATATATTGGAGCATGCCATGATAAGAAAGAGAGGTTTGAATAAGGTATAAGAGAGATATTAGCAAGAGGAGCATGAAGCTACTTGATAAGATCATAGTCTTTGAGATATCTTTGAGTGGGATGAAGAGCTAAAAAATAAAAAGGAGAAGTTGGAAGTAGGAATAGTAGTTTTCTTATTTCATTCAATATTATATGTGTGGGATATCGTATGAAAATTAGTAGCCACATGCATGGTAGAAGTGATATATTGAGAAATTTTAAGATAAATAACTAGGGGGTCAAGGAATATTAGGGATACCTCATGCAGTTCTTTGTTTTTTGATCCATAAGAGTTGAGAATTTATATTAAAAGAAAATAGCAAGTAACAAATAACAACACCTTATAGATAGAGTTCAAATTGACATCTTAAGACTGGCCCACCATTACCCACAGAATCAAACCAAAGTTTTGATAAACACTGAAAAAACCAGGACCCGACACCCAAAATACTGCTTAAAAATGAAACAAGCCACTACAATGGTGATGGTAATCTACTGCATACTAGTCCCACCCAACCAAAAAACCCTATTCTAGTAATTGAAACCCCCATCTTACATAAATTTGTTCAATACCGCGAAATCTACAAATTCCTCTTGCTAGTCCTCGTGATCCACCCGCATCATCCCAAAATACTTCTTCAAGAAAATGATGGCCGCTGCCACTATGACTCTATGTCGCATCAGACCCAACCCTTGCATGTACAAAAGGAATGGATAAATTTTGATGGTGTCCTCCTCTCGAACTCACTCCACATCACACAGTCGAGGGTACCCTTTACCAATTATCGCCACTCACAACACCTCGTCTATGCGCTTAGTCAATTCTTTCTTAAAAAGCTTCAAAACTAGCTGCTTGGCTTCTACCTTTAGAACCAGATTATCTAGTAGGGAAGCAAGGAACCGAGATGAGATGTGGAGATTATCTCTCATGTACTCCTTGGCTTCCACACGACCCAATCCCAGCATCATCTTTACCGCCACAATCACCAGACGGTCATATTTCAACAAAATCCTCTTTAGGCGTTGGTCAGTAATTTTCTTGAACAAGATTTTTCCTTCCGACGTGCCTGAGGAAATTGGTGTATCTGCACCGAAGTGTGCTAGACCCGCAACATATACTTCCACCATGAACTTGGTTCATTTCACCATTCCACACCTTCTATCCACTACACGTGTTAGAGGGGATGGCCCAAGCTCCATTCTCTCACTTTCGCCTCCAAAGGCAATACAATAAAAAAAAATGTCGTTAACAATTCCAATGCTTGTACAAGCTTGCTAGAAATTAATGCTCTAATTTTGAAAACACTGCCACCCTGCACATTGTCCTTTTTGCTTAAGGCGAGATGTCAAACCAGAGCAAAGAGGTCAAAAATCATGAAAAATCATCATGAAGGAGAGTTGTTGCCAACTTAAGGGATGTCAGACCCATATGATCTCCTTACAGCTGAGCCCGCAGTTTCCACCCACACTGCCCCACTATCACCGGCCTTCGCAATTCCGCTTTACCACGTCCACTGTGGCATACAAGCCACCTCCCTCCACCTACTTGGAGGGATGCCCACCCTACCTCCCACGATACCTCATGCAGTTCTTATTGGTTTGGAAACTTTCAAGTTTTCTTCATGTAAATATGAAAAAATATTTTTGGTTTGACAAGATCTTGAATAAATCTAGAAATAAAAGATTGTATTAACTAAATTTTGATAAATGGAATGAAAAGGAGAAAGTGTATTAGAAATAAAATTATAAGTAGGAGAATTAGAATATGGAATATAAGTAATATGTTTAAAATCTTCAATAAATTCATCTAACATATCAAAATCATTTTTAGAGAAGGAATTATCAAATGCAATAAAAAGAGAAATAGTCATCATGGTTGGATAACATTCATTCACCAAATAGTAAAAATAGGAGGTGTGACAAGGAAAGTTTACCAAAATATAATAGATAAAAAATAATTTAGTTATGAAGTGGATTTTTTCTAACTAAACAATTCCTTCATTAGACTATTTTAATATTGTAAAAATTTAAATAACATAATTATGGTTCTCTATAACAAAAAAGAACAAAATAACATTAAAAATTCCATAAATATTATTCAACCTTAGAAATAGGAAGTAATTATTCAACTAAAGCATTAAAGTGAGTAAGAAATGTTGTTTTATTAAAAAATGAAGAACGATATATCTTTTTCTTATTACATATCTATAAAGAGGAAAAATAATAGAACTTGGCACCAAATGTTGTAGTTTATTATTTTTAGGATGTCAATGCATCACACAAACTTCTACACATCACCTTATTGTTTGTATGACTCATGCTACAAAAGGTTCCAAAATCCATAGTTTTAGACTAGTAATTAGTTAAGCCTAGTCAAATAGATACAATAAGATGCCAAAAACCACAAGGTAATAAAATAGCTATGAAATATATTGAATAAAAAAAATGCATTACATTAAATCAAGGAAACAACTTAGAGAATCAACATGAAAATATCAAACCTTCGTGCAATTGAGTATTTTTAAAATACTTACAAATAAAAAAGTAGGATAAAATCATTGGAGTTGTTTAGGGGTTCTCCTAAGTCAAACCCATTTATTGGTCTTTTAACCTCCATGAACAACAAAAATAGAGAAGTATAATAAAATATATATGTTCTTTTATCTTACATGCTTAAAAAATGAAGAGCAATAAAATAAAATAAAAGGTAACAAATACCAATGGTTTCAACCTTGATCTATGGAGAAAACCAACATTGTGAATAGATTTTACATATAAGGAGATGGTTTACATTGAATATATTTTCCTAACAAATAATGGAGAAACAATATGAAGAAGAAATAATACTATTTGATTGAAATAGAATAATATTAACAAGAAATTAAAACTCTCCAATGAAATGAATGATGTGCAAGCTAAGTGTTCCTTTGAGAGCCTTAAACAACCAAATAGTGCAAGAGAATTCAATAATCCTACAACTTCAATGGATATTTTGGAAAAGTTTCCCCAAGAGAGTTAAGAGGGAGAGCGAGATAATTAGGAGATTTATTTGATTGGATGGGAGAATACGAAGCACTACTTTCTTAGCTAAGTGTTACAATAGGTTTTGTGGAATAGTTGTGCACAAAACCCATGTTTTAGATTCAAACAATTCAAGACATTAGTGCATCAAGTAAATGTCCACGCATCACACTTGTATCCTGATAAAATTCTCTAAAATTTTACATGTGTGACAAAGCAAAGGCTAGAAAGCTATTGAAGTCTAAAAATATGGGCAAACCTTGGTGTACGAAAAAAGGAGAGGACTTGGGATTAATTGGACCTAGAATATGCTATGGGAGTGGACAGTAAAGTAGGTTTGAAACACAACATGAATCACGTGATTATACAATTTTCTACGCTATAGTAAGGTTGTCAATTTTACAAGTTGGACAATTGATTAAGACAATAGATAATTTGTGTAAAAAATAAGTTTGTTTCTTCTTTTTAATCACTAAATCTAAATGTGCCACGATTCATTGCCTTCTAACTACTCTTGAATGATTGAGAGATTGAATGTGTGTGATGTATACATGAATGCCTTTTTATACAAGCACATGATAATAAATCACACAAACTTGTATATAGTTAGCTTTAGATCAAAGAGATAAAGGGGACCAATAGGCCAAAATTAGGATTTTCAAATGTGAATTTAGATTGCTCAATTTCATGCTCACATGGATGGCCTTGTGCCCATTGACTTGACCTAGATTGGAAGTGCAAAATGGACCATGACATATATATAAAATCTTGTGATCATTGTAAGGATCAAAATATATAATTAAACAAATAGATTAGGTGTATTAGAACATGTGTACATAGGAATAAGATATGTCAATAATTATAAGATCATGTGTGAGTTGATCTAGGTAAAAATTAAGTAAATAAACCTAATTTGCATAAATATACTATTAATCATCATGTACATTTATTTAAAAAAAACAAAAAAAGATAAAATATATTTTCACTATGAAAATACAGTACAATCAACTAATTGATAATTAACCTATTTTATTATTTAAAAATTGCATACCATCCCTTAATATTCCTATCAACCCAATACATTGTACCTCCTTAAAGTAAAAGTGCTAATATGTATCATAACATGCCCTACCTATTTTAAAGTGTTAGTGTGCATCACAACATTGTACCTCCTATCTATCAACGCCATATATTTTAAACAAGGAGTTCCTACCTATTTTCTATGTATCCACCTTTAAAATGGTGTTTATTAGTAAATACCTTTATTCCCACCTCAAGTCATGTGCCCCACCTCGTTCACTTTCTGCTCCCCCTTCCCCTTACATTTAGGAGGGATGCCCCTTATGGATAAGCTTCTACAAAGTCCATGCATCTCTTTAAATAAACCAATACATATAAAGTAGATTTTGTGATAAGCATATACAATATGCAACTAACATCAAATGCATTACCAAAAACCAATAATTTATATAATTTCTTATCGAGATTCCATACACTTTTACTTAATTAAAAATATGTTTTTCTAAATTATAAATACAATGGAAGTTTGGTACCATGCAATATTATTTAATTATAACTATTGTGGCCTAGCACTACTAGCCCATCATCATCGACAATCTAATTGGTGCTTTTTTAAATCTTTTGAAATGTATTATATATTAAAAGGAAAAGTGCCGGTGTTTATTATTATGAAATAATGTTCAATATTCCATTGTCTTGGTCTCTAGTTTACTTTGTGTCTTTTCTTCTAAGATTAAGATAAGCTTTTAGGTAAGATGGACCACCATGCCTAATATTTAAAATGAATTCCACATGACTTCACATGATACAATCCACAAAAATATGTGTGGTATCGAGGAGCCTAAACCAAATATGCTTGGACAGCTTTAATTGATATTATGATTACTTTTATCATTACCTTCCCACTCATTATATTCCTAGTTATACTCTTAATTATGTGGCCATGATTTATGGCATTAATGAGGAAGATTTGGTTCGTAGTTCAACAAGCACCTAACTTCATCCTCAAGTTGAGTTCATTATTATGCAACTTGTGATTATCATAGTAAAGATAACCTTATTCTTAATGTGAATATATTTTATGAATGAGTTTATTCTGATGCAACTTGAGATTATGATAGTAAAGATAATCTTATTCTTAATGTGAATATATTTTCATGAATCTAGAATATGGACTTTATGTTTGTGTTAAGTCTATTTTCAAAAACAATTTATAAAAGGAATTCAAATTAATTATTTAAATTTAATAATATTTTAATGGTGAAATTTATATGTTTATGTTTTTTTTTTTTTTTTTTTTGAATTTATGATGATTAGATTGTTCTTAAGTGCATTGATTAGCATGTAATATGATTTATTTAAAAGTTTATAAATAATGTTATCCAATATCAATTTTATCATTGCTTATCTCTAGAAGTTGATTGTGATCTCCAAATATTTCATTTGATGTTATGATTCAAATCCATGAGTGCAGATTTGATCCAAATCATCTTCATGCCTATGGATCTAAACCACAAATTTTTAAATTCAAAATTTTAAATTGGTCCCCCTTCCCTTTATCTCATTGATTGTTGTGAGATTACTAAAGTACAAATGATTCCAAATCACAAGCTAGATGGTGTATTTAAAGAGTATTCCTAATTCAATTAATGCATATAACATAAATAAGGACCACATTTATAATTCTATCTGCAAATCAACAAAATGTATTACATCAACATTGCATCATCATACTATAAGTATACTACACACTTGCCTTTTTTTTTTTTTACCCTGGTTCATCATTGTTGAGTCAGTCCATCTAGGGACCTAAGTATGGGTAACATGATAGTATACCTTCTCCAAAAGTGTTTTTAAACACTACCTATTTATTTTCAAACTCAACATACATACATAGGAAAATAGGTCTTATTCAATAAAACTCTTTTAGGTTAGGATTGTGAGTTGTAGGTTCAAATTTTTGCATCAAATTTAGGTTCAAAAATATGGATATCACTTACACATATTAGTGTATTATTATATTTATTCATTAGTTTATTATCTTATATTTATCATGAACATATGATAAGATTGCCTAGGTAGGACTCTACTTGTGTAGATGTCATCTCTCACATGGAGGCACATCTTCTAGAGGCACTTAGGTAGGTAAATTACTATATTTAGAAAGTGGTAGTTGGTTGATAGGACACATCACTTAGTGATTTACTTGGAAGTATTTATTGTTTGTTAGGCCTCCTCACTTGAGCATATCCTATATATGCTCATCTCTACCTCACAATCTTCTAGAATGAGTTTTTAGAAATTTATTCTTTTAGGAGAACCAGGGATCACTCAGGTCGATCCTTGGTGTTACTGTGCAATACATTACTTGCACATTCCCCCACTATACATTTATTTAGTTATTTTAACTCATTTTTATTTGCGAATATATTTTGACAAGTACATGCTTGTGGGTGGCCTTTGGATTCAAACATTCCATGGATGTACTCATGTTAATGCTTTCCTAGTTCACCTTTGTATGGTTGCATGCATATTTCTATCATGGTATCAAATATTTCCCTTACAACCCATGTGTCTTTGTCTCTTAGATATATATTTTTGGAGCATCCTAACATGAATACGATGCTTCAAACACATCCACAACATCCAAAGTTCCTAAGGTAAATCTCTTACTTACCAAATTTTGTCTCCATTTTTTATTTAAAAAAAAAAGTGTTTGTAATTAAAATATATATGTATAAGGTCGCTTCATAGTCATAGGCAAACCATTAAAATCTATTTTGTAGGTTTATAAAAAAAAAAAGGTTTAACTTGGGGACTGCTACCCTACCCCACATTCCCCCATTATTTTTTTTGGCATTTGTTTATTAATTTTTAATTTTATTTTTTTTTGTGGGGGGGGGCATCCTACTTGGTGGCCCTTGTTGGGTGCCAACTAAGGGTTCACTTGTTAGTGTAATTAATTAATTATTAAACTAGCATAAATTAACTTAGGTCTTCATTTAATCATTTACTCCTAGGTTGCTTTATTAAATAAATCATAAATAATGTTGTAGGAGATAAGATTCCCTTCTAGAAGATGAGTTGTCTTTTCTAGAACTTATCTCTATCTTGTTATCATTCCCTAGGTAGTTAGTTAGGGTTTCATGTTGTCACATGTAGTGTGATTTGAACACTTGGCAACATCTTGTGCATTCTAGGTTTATCTCTTGCCTATATAATCAGGCATATGTACTCTTGTATATTATCTAGATCATCATAATAGAATCTCTATTTTGAATGCCATTATTGTTTACTTTCTGTGTGGTTGATTATTTCTTCCTAGAAAAGGTCCTCCATTGAAGACTGCAGCTTCATCAAGGGCATTGTGCATCCATCATTCCAACACCGCCCACCCCACTCCCCTAATGACCTTTGAAACTTGTCTAACTAGGCCATGGTATCGTAGGGGATACTTATCTCCTAATAGGGATTGCATGATCTATTTGAACACTACCAATATTCCTATCCTTTAATGTTTAGCAACCTCCCTTCAAAAATAGCATCACATGAAACCTACCTACCTCATTATTAATTTTTTCTTGGTTTCAATATAGTATATCCCATAAATATTTTTTATTTTAGCCTATTTTGTTAATTCCACATGACAATTTGACACTATTTTAGTGATTTTTCTATATTTTATGATTTTTCCATAATTGGTGGTTTTTTTACCGATGGTTTGTGGTTATTTGTGTTAGTTTTAGGATCAAAAATTCAATAAGAAGAAATTGCAACACATAAGTCAATGGACACCACAAGATACCCTAGGAAAACCCTCCAACATGAGGGAAAAAACCCAACAAATATATCGCTTATATATTCAGGAATAAGAGTAGAAATTTGCTTACAACTCAAACATAACACAATGTTTAATTTGATACAATGAATAATAGCATCTCTCCTAGATGTGAAGATACAAACCGAATATGTTTCTCCTTGAAATCAAACTGTTCTATCAAAATGATGATCTACTGCTCAAGTGCGAAATTATTCTAGGAGTGCGAATATGAATGAATGAACTTGATGATGAAATGAGATGAACAACACCTTGTATTTATACAAAATAATGTGACTCTTCATGAGGTCAGTCTCATTAAGAGTTTCCAATAATTAAATAGGTTAGCCATCATAAATAAGTCGACCCGAATAAATAATAAATATTATGCCAAGTGAAGCACCTCTTCACTTTAATAGATGCAATAAATAAATTGTTGTTAGGCTATATGAAATTTATTCTTCAACAAGAAAGACAAAAGTATGTAGCCCGAAGCTACAACATCAACACTCCCTCTTAGCTAGGGAGGAATACTTTCGATACACATTGTCATGGAATCTCTCAACATGACACCCACAATGGCTACACCCATATGTGGAAGGGGCTCATCATGGATTCACTCAGTCATGATATCAACCATCATGGATACTCCCATGTATGGTAAATCATATGTGCACAAGTGCCCATCATGGAATCACTCAACGTGATGTCGTCATCTCAACATGACGTTCACCATGGATACTCCCAAAGGGTGAATAAACACAAGTACAAGAAAATCATCACAGACTCTCTCACGTGATGTTGTCATGGATTCACTCAACATGACATCCACCATGGCTACTCCCAGAGGGTGGAAAACAAGGGCTTACACCTCAAATTTCTCTAACAGAGAAAGATGCATTAAAGCAAATCACGAAAGATCACTGAAGCTGAGTCTCCCTCTTAGCTAGGCCTTCATTCTCCACAATACCAAGTTTGTCTCGGAAGTACACAAACTTTACTCTAGAGAGAGGATTTGTGAGAGTGTATGTCATCTTCTCATCAGTGCTAATATACTTCAATTGGATTGCTTTCCTCAATACCGTATCTTTGATATAGTGGTATTTGATCTCAACATGTTTGGTTCTATCATGAAACATTGGATTGAGAGAAAGCTTCACATAGATTTTATTATCACAATCAATGACAGTTGAATCTAATGATTTCCCAAACAATCCTACAAGGATCTTCCGAAGCCACACTATTTCTCGATTTGCCACACACGCTGCAATGTACTCGGCCTCTGCGGTGCATAGTGCCACTAAAGACTGCTTCTTGCTACACCAAGAGATCATCACAGACCCCAAACTAAAACAAAATCAAGAGGTACTCTTCCAATCAGAAAAATACCCTACCCAATCAGAATCAATATAACCATGCAACTTCAAGTCCACACTAGAAGAATATCTCAATCCATACCCAACTGTGCCACACAAGTATCTCAGGATATGCTTTTCTACAACTAGGTGTATTTTCCTTGGTTCACACATGAACTGACTAAGTGCACTCACTGCATAAAAAATATCTGGTCTAGTATTGGCTAGATACATCAATGATCCAATCAACCGCCTATACATAGTAGGATCCACCAGATCTGAACTAGTTGCAGCCTCTTTTAACTTCTAAAATTTTTGTTTCTATAGATGTAGACATGGATTTGCAATCCATCATACCAAATCCCTTCAAGATGTCTATTGTATACTTCCCTTGACTTAGAATGATCTCATTAGGCCTCTTCCATACTTTTGAACCAAGGAAGTAATGCATGTACTTAAGATCCTTCATTTCAAATTCAGAAGCCAACTCCTTCTTGCATTTGATAATGAGGTGTTCTTCTCCAGTAAGAAATAGATAATCAACATAGAGAACCAAGATCATTGCCTCACCATTAATTACCTTGAAATATAGGTTTGAATCAACATAATTCTTGGAGAAGCCCAAGCTCAGTAGGTATCAATCAATCCTCTCATACCAAGCATAAGGAGCCTGCTTAAGACCATACAAAGCCTTCTTCAATCTACAAACATTAGACTCCTTCCCATGAACCTCAAATCCATCAGGTTTCTCAATGTATACCTCTTCTTCAATTACACCATTTAGAAATGTGGTCTTCACATCCATCTGGTGTAACTTCCATCCTTTAGTCATTGCAATAGCAATGATAGTCCCGATGGAGGTATAACGAGCAACTGGAGAAAATATTTCCTCATAGTCTATTCCTCTTTCTAAGAGAACCCCCTAGCCACAAATCTAGCCTTGTGCTTCTCAATGCTTCCATCATTCGCATGCTTGATCTTGAAAATCCATTTAGAAGATACAACAAATTTTCCTTCTGGTCTAGGTACAATGTCCCAAACATTGTTCTTGAGGATAGATTGATATTATTCAACCATAGCATCTCTCCATACTTTTTGATTTGTAGCTTCCTCAATGATTTGTTGACTCATCAATGCAACATAGCTTGAAAATTTCTAAGGTCTTTTTCTTTCTCTAAATGTTCCTCTAGGGGTTGCAAACTTTTCTGCCTCTTGCATTGTTTGCCTAGCCTATAAAGGTCTCTTTCGACCAAAAACAGTCTTTGTAGGCCCATCAATAGGTTCCAAAGACTCAACTGGATCGTCATCTTCTTGAGGATCAATAGCCTCCCTCTGAATCTCAGGAGTATGGTCAACTTCCATGTCCTGAGGAGACTCCTCGTCTTCATTGTCTATCTCCATGTGAGAGACTTTAGATCTCTTGAATGCAACATCTTCTTCAAATTTAACATCCCTGCTGATCTCTAACAGTTTCTAACCTGGAATATAAATCCTGTAGGCTTTTAAAGACTCATTGTAGCCTACAAATATTCCCTTCTTTCCAGATGGTTCCAACTTGGTCCTTTTATCTTTAGGGACATGAACATACATAGGACAACCAAATATTATCAAAGGGATGACTTCAAGCTTCACGCCTGTGAAAGATTATTCAGGAGTCATGTTCTCCAAGATACGATGAAGGCTCTGATTCAGAACATACACATCTATCCTAGAAGCTTCAGCCCAAAGGAAGATTTGCAAATCCTGATCATGAATCATGGCCTTAGTTGCTTCTACAATAGATTTGTTCTTCCTTTCTGCTACACCATTTTGGTGTGGATTGTAGGGAACACAAAACTCCCTCTTAATTCCTACTTCAACATAAAAGTTATGAAAGCTTCCAGAGATGTATTCTCCTCCGTTTTCAGATCTCAAAAATTTGATCCTCTTCCTGGACAAGTTCTCTAATTGAGCTTTGAATTCCTTGAATCTCTCAAGTACTTCCTTAAATTCTTTAGTCTTTAAGAAATAAATCCAAGTCTTTCTAGAGTAGTCATCAATGAAAATTACATAATACAAGAAACCACTCAAAGAGGCAACAAACATTGGACCACACAAATCAGAATGAACAAGATCTAGAATGCATTTGGATATACTTTCAATACTATGAAAGGGTCCTTTAGTATTCTTACCTAATGCACATCCTTGACAAGTACCTTCATGCTCCTAGTTGAGTTTAGGAATGTCGGTGACCATCTTCTCCATGGTTAGAAGTGCTCAGAATTGAATGTGAGTAAGTCTTTTATGCCAAAGCTCACACTAACTTGATGTATCCTGAAACAAAGCATGTAGTGAATGAGTGGAAAGGCTGTAGAGACATTATTTCCGAACACCAATCACTCAGGCTAACTTGATGCTAGAGTTCTTTGGCCATGTGAGAAATTTACCTTCGGAGAATGCAACTTAATATCCCTTATTCTTCAAGGCTGGAATAGAGATAAGGTTCCCCTTGATGCCTAGTACAAATAGCACATCACTCAACTGCAAGGAGATGCCAAAATCTAAGTGAAGAGTGGAGGTCCCAACAACTCAAGCATAACACAATGAATAATAGCACCTCTCCTAGATGTGAAGATACAAGCTGAATATGTTTCTCCTTGAAATCAAATTGTTGTATCAAAATGATGATTTGTTGCTCAAGTGCGAACTTGTTCTAGGATTTCGAATATGAATGAATGAACTTGATGATGAAATGAGATGAACAACGCCTTGTATTTATACAAAACAATGTGACTCTTCATGAGGTTGGTCTCATTAAGAATTTCCAATAATTAAATAGGTCGGCCATCATAAAGAAGTTGGCCCAAATAAATAATAAATACTATGCCAAGTGAAGCACCTCTTCACTTTAATAGATGCAATAAATAAATAGTTGTTAGGCTATATGAAATTTATTATTCAACAAGAAAGGAAAAAGTATGTAGCCCGAAGCTACAACATCAACAATTTGACCCCACATGACATTTTTGACACACTTAGTGATTTGAAGACTAAGACATTCCAATTATATCTTCTTGCTAACTAGGCATCATTGTCATCATTGTTTATTTGGGATAGATGACTATGACTATATAGTTAATTTTTGTTCCTATATACTAGGTACATAAAACAACCAATCTCCCATTCATATTGATGGGATGGAACATATACTATATAAACACTTCTACATAACTATTTAAGGAAGTTGTCTTCTTTAGCTATAAACACTCTTGAATATCTATTTATAGAATCCACCATCATCAATTGGTCAATATCAATGAGACTATTGTTAGAGTTTAAGTTTTGATATGTGCATAATCAACCATGTTCAAGTAGTTTTATTTTGTTCACTTGTGTAATTTTGTAGCTCTTTGATCCAAAATTTATTAGATGTTCTTCAATTCTATAGTATTGTAATGATTCTTTGACTAATATTTCTATAACTTCTTTGTAGAGGATCTTATTTCATTGAGTAGGGTCATCTTACAATCTTGTTGTCTTCTATCTTTTAGAGGAATTTTTTCCTATAAATTTTCTCCTTTTATCAACTTTTGAGGGAATATTTTGTACATGAGTATCTAAAATGACCTAGTTATTAGGACCCGCAATGTCTACCCACATATGTTGTGCTTATGTTGTATTAGTACATTATTATATTTACTCACTAATTGAATATTGTAGCTTATCATCCACACAATTGTAAGATCAAAAATTACATACGCTATGATTTTGACATTACAAATTCTACCTATTTTAGTGCATTTTTTTCCACGTGTTTTTTCCAAATTTCAAACTTTTCATGTCATCATGTGTCTTTTGTCCATTTTAGTTTTTGTCCTATTTATCATATATGTTATCATTAAATCACTAATGTCTACATGGGCATGCTAGCATTCCTTGACTATATGATCATGTAGGCTCCAACTGGAACTCAAGATAAATGCATTTTTTATGCTTCCTATTTATAACTAACACCAAGCTTGATTTTGTAAAGCCTCCAACATTCATCCTTGTGATTCCCCTTTTTGAGTTTAGTATTTTCAGCATGAAAATTTGAATGGTTCTTGGACCTTACATCTTCCATGACTAATTTGGATGCAAAAATCTTCCATCTCCTTGCAATTTCTAGCATCTACTTCAATTTATAACTTACAAAATCTAATGAATTTTCACAATATTTATATTGATCTTCAATCCCTTGATATAGAGATTTGTCCATTCTACTTCTTTATTTTATGGAATTCTCCTTTACAAAGTTGTAGGATTTTCATGGGTAAAGCTTCATTGCTTATTTTTGAATTTTTTATATTGGGGGATCTCTACTTATAAATATTGCAATTTATATTCACTATCCTAAGAAGCATTCCTTCACTAGTCTTCTTTAGCTAGGTGATATTGAATTATTTTTCCTTCATTATTTTGTTCTTTTCCAACCCTTCATCTTCATTCCAATTTTTACAATACCTCACAACACCTTTCTTGAATCTATGTGATGAATTTTAGTCTTGATTTACATTTGTATCTATCTTCCCTCTTGTGATTTTTTAACTATCACTCTTGATTTTTGTACATTTTAGAATACCTATATTTATACGCATATTTGTACTTACAATTATGTGTGTTGATCTTCATCTTCAAAATCTAGCCTTACAATTAGTGGTTTGATATTCTCTCTCTTTTCATTTAAATTATCTAATAATGATTTTGCATCTATTAGATAATTTTATGGCTATACTATTGTACTAATTTTTTTTGTGGACTCTTTTGCCCCTATGTAGGTCTAAACAAGCACATTTTCTTTCTAGCAACTCTAGATGCTAGCATAAATTCAAGACTACAACACAAGTATGTGAATTCCTACTATATGTGATTTCATTTGAGCTAATTGATAGTAACAATACTAGTTCCCTATTTTTCATGAAAAATATCTACTTCTTGTAATAATATTCTTGTATTTTGTATTATTTACTTCATTCTTTACCACAGAAATCCTAGTACCACCAAAAATGACAATATATCATTTACCAAAAAGTCAATAATACCAAAAATAATTTCCCAACTCTTAGTTTTAATTACATTAATTTGATTTTAGTAGGCTTAATACAAATATTTTACCAAGTAGTAAAATTTAACCTACCTTAATTTTTAAAGTAGATTAAGTTTATTAGGTAGGACTCTACTTATGTACGCACCATCTCTCACACAAAAATAAATCTTCTATAGGAACTGAGGTTGGTAATTGTCTGTATTTAGCAAGCAATGATTGGTTGATAGGATACATCACTTAATGATTCACTTGGGAATTAATGTTGGTTAGGAACCCTCACTTGGGAAAATCCTATATATTATCATCTCTACCCCATAATATTTTATAGTGAGTTGTTAGAGATTTATTATTTCAAAAGAACCTGAAAGAACCAAGGATCACTCCTTGATCATTGGCGTACCTAGTGTGCAGGTTTTTGCTTGCATGCTCTTCCACTATACATTTTATTCTTTGTTTCAATACATTATTTATTAGTGAATCTCTCTTGTTGAGTAAATTATTGTGGATGGTCTTTATATTTAGATGTTTCTTAGGTCTACTTACATGAATTATTTCATACTCCACCTATGTATGTTTGAATGTATACTTCCAAAAATGTGTACATAGTTTAAGTGGACCTAGAAAACACACTTAGATTTACAAGTTAGTGGTTGTCATTGTAGGGGTTCTAAAATTATGGCACATGGATAAATGGATTCCCAAAATTTTACCTTGAATTTCCAACATTTGGTATCAAATCTAATGGTTTTGTTAAGAGAGGGACACCTTTCTTTTAAGTGTTGAAGGTTTTTTGGCTGTAGTGGAAGCTTGTTCATTGTGGGTTTTGCAAATTTATGAAAAAGAATTAAAAAATGGCTTCTAATTCTCATCTAGATATTAAGAAGTTCAATGGCACTAGTTATGAGATGTGGAAGTTGAAGATGAAGGATCTCCTTGAAGAGAGAGATAAGTGGTTGGCTGTTTCAAATGAAAAGAAACTAGAATCAACGTCTGATGAAGATTGGAAGAAATTGGACAAGAAGGCACAAGGAATCATTTGGTTGTGTCTTGCATATTTCGTCCTTCTGAATGTTTTAGAAGCATCTACCACATTCTAGTTGTAGAGGAGGATAGGTAAAATTTACCAAACTAAAAGTCTAACAAATAAATTATATCTCAAAAGATGTTTGTATTCTTTAAAAATGAAGGATGGTGATTTGCAGAACATTTAAATGTTTTTAATACGATTATAAGTTATATTGCATTTGTAGATGTTAAGATAGAAGAATACAATAAATGTATTTTGTTTCTTTGTTCTTTACCTGAATCTTGGGAAAATATAATTGTCCATAAGTGTTGGTGGTACAAAATCAAATATGTATAGTCTCATTGCTATACTTATTTTAGAAGAGATGAGAAGAAATTCCATGAATGCAAGCTCCCAAGATGCCTTGCATGTGTAAGGAAGGTCCAAAGAAAAATGAGGGTGTAAAGGGGACAAAAAGAGAGACAAGTCTAAAGGACATTCTAAAACCCCCAGGAAGAGCAGCATAAAGAGTTGGAATAATGGTAAGATAGGTCATGTGAAGGAGTGTAGAAACAAGAAAAATAATTCAAATACTTCCACAAAAAATTCCTCAGAAGATGCTGATTTTGATGCTTTGTTTATTTATGCTAACACTATTAGTAATGATGCTTGGCTTATTGATTCAGTTTGCTCCTACCACATGACTCCTCACAAGGAGTGGTTTACTTCATATTCAACTTACGATGTGAGAGAGTTTTTCCTTGGTGATAACAACACGAAGAAGATTGTTGGTAAGGGAAAGGTAAAGTTGTGTTTCAATGATGGAAGGGTTAAAAACCTTAATGATGTTTTACATATTTCAAAACTTGTGACAAATTTACTTTCAATATCCAAGTTGAATGATTTTGGAATGCATATGACATTTGACAAGTTTGGATGCAGGTTGGTAAGAGGGAGTTTGGTGATTTCTAAAGGATCTCGGATTGGGACTTTTTTTAGGCTTAATGCATCCACTTTTTATAACCCTTTCAATGTAATTGGTAATGGAAATGAATGTATGTTGTGGCACCATAGATTGGGTCACATAAGTGAAAAGGGTCTAAAAACCATTATGAATAAAAATCTGGTTGATGGTATTTTTATTATTCTATTGGAAAAAATATTTTTTGTGAGCATTGTGTGTTTGATAAAAATAATAGATCATCATTTCCTAATGGTACTAATATAGCTAAGATTTTATTAGAGATCATTCATTCAGACGTGTTTGGACCAATGGATGTTGACTCTTTTGAAAAATCTCATTATTATGTTACTAAGTTAACTTATATTAGATTACTATTATCTATTTTATTACTTAAAATAGAGAAAATGGATGTTAAAACTTCTTTCTTGCATGGGGATCTTGAGGAATAAATTTATATGTGATAGCTTGACGGTTTTGTTGTGAAAGGAAAATAACACTTGGTTTGTAGGTTAAAGAGATCTTTATATGGTTTGAAACAGTCACCCAAGATGTGGTACCAAAAGTTTGATGCCTTTGAATTGAAGTTAGGTTTTTTTAGGAGTGAGGAGGATCCATGTGTTTACATTAAGGTTATTGATGATTACATACCAATAATTATCTTGTATGTTGATGACATGTTGTTTATGGGTAACAACAAGGTAATGATTAGGGAGCTTAAGACTTGGTTTTCTGACACATTTGACATGAAGGATTTGGGAGCTACAAAATATATCTTTGGGATGGAGATTATTAGGGATCAGTCTCACAATAATCTTTGGTTAAGTCAGAGTAAGTATGTTGATACCATTTTTCATAGGTTTAGTATGCATGACTGTAAACCAGTTATAAACATTTTTGGTTGGTACTAAGTTTCAAGTTTAGTATGTGTCCTAATTATGATGATAATTTTGAAGAGATGTCTCTAACGTTGAGTTTAGATATGTTTCATAATTATGATGATGAATTTGAAGAGATTTCCAACATTCCTTATGTTAGTACCATTTGTAGTTTGATGCATGCAATGGTTTGCACTAGACCAGATATAGCCCAAGTAGTGGGAGTTTTGAGCATGTTTAAGTCTGACCCTGACAAAGAGCATTGAAATTTTGTTAAGAGGGTTTTTAGATATGTGCACGGTACTTTAGATTACTATTTGGTTTACCATGGTACTAATGATGTGGCTAATTCATTGGACATACAAGGTTTTGTTGATGTAGATTAGGCAAGTAACTTGGACAGTCGAAGGTCCGCCAGTGGCTATGTTTTTACATTTCTTGGAGTTGTAGTTAGTTGGATGAGTAAAAGACAACCTATTGTTACATTTTACACCACCGAAGTAGAGTATATGGCTGCTACACATGCATCGAAGGAGGTGATATGGTTACATAGACTTGGTAAAGGTATTGGTTTTGATTGCAGGACATTAGGATTAGATGTGATAGTCAGAGTGGCATATGATTAGCCAAAAATCCTATGTATCATGCTCGTACTAAGCATGTTGATGTTCAATAGATCACTTTGTTTGATGGTTGAGAATGGTAAGTTCTTGATCGAGAAGGTTGACACTTTGGATATTGTTGTAAATTCTCTCACAAAGCTAGTGACCACAAATAAGCTCTCTTGGTGTAGAAAGGCCATGGCCCTTGATCACTGTACTTGATTATATTATATTTATGTCTCATGGATGTAATTGCAATATATAATTTCAAGTCAAAGAATTTTAGGATATGTGACATTATAATTGCTATCCTAAGTTGATAATTGTGTGTCTCCACATTCTTTGGAAAGTGTTCTAGAGGACATGAGGAGAAAAATATTTATTATTTAATTTCCTATGAAAAATTGTAATTCATTCAAAGAGGTGGACCCACTATGGTGATGGTCACAGAGCATCTTAGGAGCATATTCCTTTTGGGCATCCAACTTTTGGGTGGGGACTGTGCCCAGAAGTACATGCTCTTATGTGTTATTTGCATGTTATTCTAGGTTGGGCGCCCAAGCTTGCATGTTTTGGGTTTGAGCTATTGGAGTTGTCAAAGAGTTATGGAGCACTTGGTATTGACCAATTTTGATTGGCTATGGGTTAGGCGCCCATATGAAGGCCATGTGAGCATATAATAATTTCTACCATGTTTCTGGGCTATCTGCTAAGGGGTGTGTGGGTTTTTCTAGGTGGTTTTACTTGTTGTTTTGAGATACCATTTGTGGTATTCTCTCCCACAAAATGTTATATATTGGAGCATTGAGATGGTGTTTTGTAGAATTTTTTTCCAAGTTGTCAGAGTAAAAAAGTGCTTCCAAATTTCAGATAGGATTGTTGTATTGATGTACTTCCTTGAAGATTAATACAAACATTGGATCTCTTGGGGTGTGGATTTTTGTCTCAAAATATTTTCTCCACGTATATCTTATGTCACTTGTGATTCTCAACTTGTGGTATTGCTGATTTTTCTATTATTTTTGTAATTGCTAATCACATATCATAATATTAGTAATCTTTAGTAATTTTAGATTTGCAAACACATACTTAAGTTCATATTGCTGCAAGTTTTACCTTGAATTTCTAACAATAAGTTGAGAATTTTTAAATTTGATATTATATGATCTTAGAAAAATGATTAGGAGAACATGAATTATTCATCGAAACTTAGTTTTTTATCTATATTGAAATTTGTAAAGAGATCTAGGAATGAACCTTGAGAAACAAAATACAAAAGGAATTAGGTATAATAAAAAGATTAAATGATTTTGAATCTTAATATTCTTTACATATGAATTAGAAATGATAACTAAAATAAATAAGGATTCTAATATGTAATGTGTGAAAGTAGGAATCTAATGTAATTAATAGATGTATGTTATGATCAAAAGTTATAGTGTAAATATAACTAGGAAGATAGTTTCCTTAGTAAATAAGTTTATGATATTATGGGGTTATTTGAATGAATGAAACCATAAATTGTTTATGATTAAACATATTATTTTGGAGAGATATTTACGTGATTTTTACATGAAATTGAGTGGTTTTGGAATGAGGAAATTAAAAAAAGAAGAGTAAAGTGAAATTGATATTGAAAATGTTAATTAGTATTAATACAATAACTTTTATTTTATAAATTGGGTTCCTCTAAAAAGTTTATGAAATGTGTGTAGTCAAGTTAGCTAAATCCTCACCAAAATTTAGCTATACCCAATTCACTAATTTTGATATTTGAAATTTGGTGATTTTCTATCTAGGCTAAACTTATAATAACTATCTTATTAGTAATTTTTAGCAAGAAATACATAAAAGGAAAACATGAAAAATTTAGTGGGAGATTAGGAAATAATTTTTTGGAACTAAACTTTGGGGGCGATGGCCTAGCTTGATTGGCTAAAGCATCATGTTGCAAATAATAGGTCATGAGGTCTAGTCTCCCCACTATCCTCATGGTATTGAAGGGTGTGTCACACCAGTGTCACCGGTCACGTGAATTTTTTTTACCAGGCGCACTGCAGTTTATAGGGGGGAGGCTACCCGATTATGATTCTTGCAGTCTAAAAAAAATGGAACTAAACAACCTTGTCTATGTTTTATTAAATATTTAAAGGAGTATGTCCAAAAGGTCAAATATTTTGTACTTTGATTGTATGGATGATTAGAAATCTAAAACAAATTGTGCTTGCTTTCTTTTATCGGATTATATATGATGAGTTATCCTAATGTATACATGCAATTCTTAATTTATTTGGTAATGTAATGTCTCTTTAGTGAGCTAAAAATTGATATTTTATAAGGTGATTATGAGTACTTGTGAAATATGGAAAGTCTATTCCCAGATTCTCTACATGTACTCGTATTATTATAACACTTTTAATACCTTGGTTATTGATAAAATATTGGGGTTATATTGGGTTAAGAGGAAATGAGTGTTCTTATGGATGGATGCATTTTATATCACTTCCTATACTCCAATCCCAACATATTTGAAGATCATATCTCCTTAAGATATGATTTCATAACAATTAGAGTGGGGATTGGAGTTCACTGGAGTTCACTCTTGTTTCCATAGACTTGCATCACATAAGCTCTAGTGATCTTGGTAGGTAGGGGCTTCATAGGTTCTGTATTGCATATTTTATTATTCCCCTTCAACCATTAGAGCTAAGAGATATCTAATAAAGTCTCATGGCAAGTTATTTGCAGTGTACACCATTTTCCACCAATATTTGGTGTGTTATATGTATTGCTATTATCAAGGTTTCTTAATTATGGAAGGTTTTGGTATAGTGATACAATATCATTTGGGTTGACATTTTGTGTGGTATGAGGATTCAAGATGGGTGTATTGGGAGTAATTATTTCTAATATGGCTTTGTGTATAAATTGTATTATGTCTTGCTTGAATATTTACATTCATGTGTGAATTTGGTATTTGAAATAATGTGTTGAGAAGGGTTATGTGATCTTATTATGTTTGGAATTATTGTTTGGTATGTGTATGGTGTTGTGCATTTAGTGTAATGTATTTAAGTGGTTTTATCTATAGTTTCTTATGTATTTCTATGTAAATGTTAAAGGAATGAATTAATCAAGATAATCACTAATGTTGTTAGTGAATCCAACAATTAGGTTATCAAATGCACACTTATTTTCCTTTATTGATTATTGGGGAGGAAATAAATTTTGTCTAATGGTGGGTTCAATACCTTCCTTGATGAACAACAAAAGCTTGGAAGGATCAAATTTCAAGTTCAAGTTGAATATGTGTATATTATTTATTATCATTTATTCTAATAATTATTATGTATGTGACAATCAATTGATGACCGGATGTAATAATTGTATACTATATTGGAGGCTTGTGGTACTTGATATATTGTATAATTAATAATTATTATTTTGAGATGTAATTATTGTATTTAATTGATTGAATTTAATATTCATCATGTTAATTCTTTATTGATATTGTATACATAGAATTTTGAGCATAAAATAATAAATTAAAAATATAACCTATCCTAATCAAAATGTATTCAACAATTAGATTAATCAAAAGAGTTAGCAAAATATGATGAAAATATAAAAATATCTCACCAACACCAACCCTTGTTGCACCAAGCTATGGTGGTTGTGTTTAGTATTGATCGATTTGGTGTTATGTGAGGGTCTTCACTAGTAGCATAGGGTTGCATATGAGGATGTGATTAAAATGTCTTAGGATAGCATCATATTTATAGATTTTTGGCTATAAGATGGCTAGAATTAAAAGTTGAGATCAAGGGCTCAAATTGGTTGACCCTTGGAGAGATGAGAGGAGGACAAGTTTCCTCACATGATTGGTAAAGATGGAGGGTAGATGGATTGAGTGTAAATCAATGGTGGAGATTCTCCTTGGGAGGAGTGGATGGTGAGGATAAAAAGGGTACTTGGGAGTACTCTAGGGGGATGGGTAAGTCTTTTGACCCATGTGACATGGTACCAAGGCCATCACATGTAAAAAGGGACCATGCCTTGTGTACAAATACCATAGCTTTGTACACATTTGAGAATAAATGATTTGATGTGATTTAATAAAGATTTTGAATGTACAAAAAGAGGATTAATGGGTTATTGGATTTTAACCCAATTAATGAAAAGTGAATAAAACAAACAATTAAATAAATTGGATATTTATTTAATTTTTGGGATGAGGATGCTAGACTTAGGTAAATAAATATTTAAATTCATTTATCTAAGGTCAATATGCTCAAAAAATGATGATTAAGTGATTTAGACTAGAAACACGGTGTAGGTGAATAGTGATGAATAGTGGCATTATTAATTAAATAATTCAATATTATTTAATTATAAGGGGATGCATGTAACGCCCCACCACGCAACCCTAGAGGAAGTTGCAAACAACTTTTTAAACAGGCTAATTTTTTTTTAAGAACAATTAATAAGCAAGTTCACTAACTAATGCCAACAACCTCTAAGGTTACAAGACAAAGGTTATATAGAACCTCAACAAAAAACATGAACTTAAACCATGCCAATAATTTCGATAATAATTAAACACATACATTCCAATTAAGATGATATACATCTAGCATAAAGATAACTTTCCATCTCATTAATCCTTTCATTAAACAATAAGGTTACAACACTCATTCCCTGAATGAGGTAATTCCAACAAATATAATTACAATTACAACTTCCACCTCGATAACAATGAGGGGTATTAAATAATACAAGAACAACTAAAATGAAATAAAGCAAGAACTGCAATTGAATCCCATGAGCTCTCCAACTGGAAATCTCATCCACATGAAAATGAAGATAGCCCAACGGATTTAGGTGCACGCCACCCAACCAAGTGGAACCCAAAGGCCCACCCCCTGTGCTAGGAGATAGTAACCAAGAATCCTAGCCAAGACCATCTACCACTAGACACTAACCAACACCAAAACTGAACCAAACTGAAACAACCAAACACATAATCCTCACAAGTATAACACAAGTACATCACAAGTACAACTCATATACCATGCAAGTACAACATGAGTACAACTCTACATGGTCACATTGCTTCTAGAAATAAAGCAGATTAAGTATGTTACGAAAACCATACACAAAGAACCAAATACCAACTGTGGTCACATCAGGTATGTTATAGAAACCATACCCACAATAACAAGTACCAACTGTTGTCCTAAACAGAGTGTCATCACACAGTTCATCATGGGTTGTCCTCTGGGAATATTCATAGGCTCCGACCCCCACTAAGGGTTATCCTGGTGACCTCAACCGAATCTTGGCCCCCACACTCCCTCATGCGGAATCAAATACCTTTCGTACATACAAGATAGATGACCTTGCCATTCCAGGCCTTCCCACTCATCCCAAGTCTAAACGAGCCCTTGTGTCTATGAGTGAGGCATAATTATCTTGATTAGTGTGAAGTACCACCTAATCTTCTAAGTTTTTTTTTAGTTATCACTTGATTATACCACCTTCGAAGGTTTCCCAGTTTACCTCTCTGGGCTTTGGCCCCTACCGAAGCCACTCTTCTACTGGACAACACATATACCATCCAAACTCCAAGGGTAACAACGTGCAAACAAACAAGATACCACGACCTCTCCTTTTTCAGGAGGCAACATAAGTTCAACCCTCTCCAAACGTTGGAGGTAACAAGGTAACAAAGTCACTCCTAACAAGGAGGCACAACTCACGTAATCCACTCCCAATCCAAGGAGGTACAAAACATCCTCGTTCATGGAAACCGGTTTATTAACAGATAACATCTCATGCACCACCCAAGGAATACAAAACAAGTTGACATAACAAGACGACAACCCCCATCCTCAAGACCCTCTGGAAGACTTATGAATTACACACTTATTTAGCCTATTTCCCAAACAAGAACACGAAAGGAGTATTCACTAAAGGCACATGGAAAAAACTACCTTCGGATATTCTAAATCCATTCTGATGCTAACATACAGTACTTATTTGCCTTAAGGAAATTTGAATTAAATATCATCTCTTTCAAACGAAGAGTGAAATTTGCAACCAAGTATTTCTTTCTCTAATTGCAAAATAATAAATATACAATGATCATTTATTTCAACCATTTAGGAAATAACAATATAGAGTTAATAATTGTTTCCTCCAAGTAATTAAATCATTTTAAAAGAAATCAATTATCTTTACAATTAAACATATTACAAACAACTCCCTTAATTGCCTTTATAAATATATTACCCGTAAACAAAATAAAAATGATACATGCTTAAAAGCACAATATTTTAAATCATTACATTGTATTTAAATCATGATACCACCCAAATCATTTGCTCAATATTTTAATATAAGAATATTGTAAAAAGGTTCATTTGATCATTTAAACTATATATAATAATATTAAATATTATAATTTAAAACATTAAATATTAATATATATTTTATCATATAATATATATTAATATCTAATATTTATAAAAAGATAATATTTAAAATGTTAAAATAAGTTTTAAAAATACATTTTAGGCACCCATGCCCTCAGGCCACGTGCCGAATTAGGGCCGGGGTGGCCACTTTTCTCCCATAGCCACGGATTTCCTTTGGCTGCGACAGAGGTCTTGGATGGTGGCGGCCACACCCAGGGTGGCGGAAATGGTGGTGGCGGGTTGTTTAGGCGCCAGCCGAAAACCAGGCGGCGGTGGTTTAAGGGTGGGGTGGAGGCGGAGCCATGCCCTCGGGCCACGTGCCGAATTAGGGCTGGGGTGGCCACTTTTCTCCCATAGCCACGGATTTCCTTTGGTCGTGGCGGAGGTCTTGAATGGTGGCGGCCACACCCAGGGCGGCGAAAATGGTGGCGGCGGGTTGTTTAGGCGCTAGCCGAAAACCAGGCGACGGTGGTTTAAGGGTGGGGCGGAGACGGAGCCGGCCACTACGGGTGGCATGGGCGGAGGTGGCCACAACGCAGGGTGTGGATGGACGGTGCGGCGTAGACGATGGAGGGAGGCACTGGCGGAAGAACCACCGTGCAGGGCGCGGGCGGAAGAGGAGACATCGATAGCAGAGCTGGCAACACCAGCCACCCACAGTGGTGGTGCGGGCTGCACAGTCCGCGCGGGCCACGGACAGGGGGATGCGTTGGGCGCGCTCCCCCACTCCGCTTCCCAAGGGAGTGGCAGTGGGGTGAGCCCCAACCCCCCAAACATTTAAATTTTTTTTTATTTTTATAAAAAATTTCCCACTATCATTTTTATTTTTGAAAAAAACCAAAAACCAGAAACTAAACAAAAATATACAGGCCCTTAACAATTTCGAATTTTTTTTTAAAGAAATTTTGACAGCATAACTTTAGGAAGGAGAAATTATAAAAAATTATATAAATACCAATATATATATATATATACACACCTCTTTTCTTTTATCCAAATGAAGTTTCCATCCAATTGGAAAAAACCAAAAATGAAGATCCAACTTAATTGATAAATAAAATAAATTATAACCATAATTTCATTAACAGGACATGAACCTGTTTTCTTGCAGTTGAGTGAAGACCCTGTTGATGCCTTGATTCCCTCTTTAGTCCCTCAGAATCTTCAAGCTTCAATCCAAAAACCCACTAAGTTGCACAATTTCTCCCTCTTCTCCTTTCAATTTTTTTCTCGAAACTCCATTCACAAGACTTGTGAAGAAATTCCAAGATAATGCAAATTTTCCCCAAAATCCTACAACCGCCTTCATAAATTCCAAAAAACAGAATAGGAAATATCTCTTTTTCTTTTTTTTTGAATTTTTGAATTTTCAAATTTCTAATTTGACTTTTAATTCATTTTCTTGATTTTCATTTCCAACTCAAATATGCATGCATTTCCAAAATAGATAATGTAAATCATTTCAACATAAATAAATTAATCCATTAATAAAATAAATTTACTACAAGATTAAAATATATATTAATTAAATTAAATTACTCACTAATTTAAATCACATTTCTAACATTATTCTAACTTTCTAAATAAACTGAAATCAGGCAAATTGAACAAAATAGAACCACTGGACCATACTAGGACCGATGACACACTATGACTAGGGTGACGACTCGACACGAAAATCCTAGCTACTATCTCCCAATCGAATGTCGTTGGGCCTTGGACATGCTCAAACCTGAGAAACTAGGTGGAGTCGATGTCCTATACCTGTAAACCCGCGAGCAAAGAATATAACCACATGCAATAATATGTCATAAATAAGGCACACCATGAAGAGGAAATTACGAAATCGTAGGGCACTCGCAAGCGAGTGATGCAATATCGTCCTCTTCACCAATATAGTAGTACTAACTGACAAATCTAACATGCTAATATAATCCAAAGCATAAACATCATTAATTCAACCATCCATAATGCTAATTCAAAACATGGCATAAAAGTAACATCATATTAAAATACAATCACATCAAAAGATAACATTAACGTCGCTTTGTAGATAGCGATCAAATAACATACAGGTACCATAGTCAAGGTACTAACAGAAAGTACAACATAACAGAGCATAACACTGTTCAATCAAAAGGACAAAATAGAGGGGTATTACAATGCAATTAGATAGTTAATTAGATAAATAAGGATCTATTCAATAAACTGTACAAGAAATGATTAAGTAATTAGGTAATTGAGAATGTGTCAGTTTTAACTATTTATAGATATTACACACACAATTTGCATATGAATGTAATATTTATTTAAAAGAAAGAAAATAATTCTAACACTTTTGAGGGGTTATTATATTCTTATTTCTCCTAAGTTACACTTATGGGGCATGGTGATATAATATTCATACTTCAACTTGGATATGTTTATATCCTAATTGTGATATAACACCTTTGAGGGGTTGTTGTATTCTCATTTCTCCTAAGTTACACTTATGGGGGGTGGTGATATAATATTCTCGCTTCATCTTGGATATGTTTCTATCCTAAGTGCGATATTACACCTTATCAATAAATTCACTTAGGATTAGAATATTTAAATTTTCTCACCTAAGTAACAAATAATGATGTACACATGTGCTACCACTATCTCATTAACTCTTAACTCATGGTAGTTAGGTGCTACCTTTGTTTATTCAAGACCACCTATATCTTAATCATATTGAGCTAATTGATCTACTTATTGGCTATTGAACTCTTGACCTCTTAATAAAATTAAGTTATTTCACCTCTTGATTAAGAGTGATTACGAATTAAAACTCACGACTACTTGATTCATACATTCAAGAGGCCTATATATTGTAAACAATATTTTGTATTATATCTTTTCATATCCCCTATATTAAAATAATAATTATTTGCATTCTACATTATTTATCTATTTTCTTTCAACTTTTCTAACTTATCTCCTCTCACCTAAATTTTGATTCATATAATTACATTTACATCGAATTTTACAAAATATATATTTATTTTTCAATTATTATCTTTTTATCTATTAAAGAAAACTTTATCAATATAAACAATAAAATAAAATACATTACAAAACATAACAACAAATTATCCAATAAACGACAAACAAACCTAACACCTTTATTTTAATGATAATCTATATCTTCTTTTTAATTATTTATTTTGATGAGTATTTAAAAATTATAAAAATATTTAATTCAATCTATCTTTTCAACTTAATTTTAATCTAAAACTTCATTGTATGATAGTAACTTTCACTATTTAATTTATATTTATAGTATGATAGTAACTTTCACTATTTAATTTATATTTGTCACATTTTTTCTTAGCTAAGAGATGGAGAGTATGCTTAAAGCATTTCAAGTTGATGAAAAAGGATACGTATTGAACTTCTTTTCATTAGAATGTAGAGAAAATCCTGTCCGTGATCATTTAAAGTAGGGCACTCACGATGACCTACCAAACTTGCAAGAAATGTAATTTTTTTTTTATTAATATAAATTGTTTTTAATTATAAATCAAACTTTAACTTTATATGTGAGCTGATGTAATGGCAAAGGACTTTTATTTTTGAATTCGTAAGTTCAAATCCTATAAAATAAAATATATTCTATTGAAAAAATAGTTTCATTTTCATTTCTAATAATTTAAACAAATTATCTTGCGATACATCCATGTTTTTTTAATAATACCTAACACCTTTGAATTTTAAAATATAAAAAAATTATCTTGCGATACATCCATGTTTTTTTAATAATACCTAACACCTTTGAATTTTAAAATATAAAATTTTGAACATTTCAAAATATTCTCATTCTATGTGGTTTAAAATGTAGATTTTTGTTTTTGAACATTGGCACGTTTTTTAAGAATTTAACACGTGTTTGTAAAATAAAATTCACATGCAAATGTACATATAATGGAACAGATTTAAATTATTGTTTATGATTTTTTCAAATTACTGATTGAACTTTTTCATCAAGGAATATTTTGTGAATGTTTTTTTTTTGCTTGTTTAACCCCTTGGAAACCGATATATTTAAGTATTTCATTACTATTAGGTTTTATGTGTTACAGTATCTACTTTATTCTCTCTTAATATATTACTATGTTAGATGTTAAGGAATAGATGTGTAAAAATAAAATTTAATCACATGTTAATTTACTAGAATTTGGAATATTGAATTGATAAATCGAGTTTAAAAAATAAATAATCGAATATCGAATATAGAAGGTCACTATCTAGAGTGTCTGCATTACACAAATGTCTAGACTTCATGTTGTCGTTCATACAACCCAAAATATTGAAATACTTTTAGAAAATGTTTAGTTTCAATCTAATAGTTCATGCAATCTACTCAACCAAAAATAAGAATGCACCAACAATACTACTAAGTAATAGAATAAATAAGAAGATTTATATTGCATTTAATAGAGAAAAGAAATAAACAATGAATATAAAAGCACTTACAAACCTCTATGAAGTTGAATGCTCTTGAAATCCCTACAAGTACATATAAAAGAAAAAAAATGTTTACAATTGTTTAAGAGCTTGCCTTCAGATCAAACCTCTATATTGGTCTTTCAACCTCCATAGACAACCAATGATAGATAGATTAGAAAAATAGGGTGTGTTCCCATCCTAAGTGTATCTACGAATTAAGAGCATTAACAATACAAATATATAAATTAAAATGAAAGAGATTACAAGGATACACAAATATCACAAAGTGCTTAGGGACACTACAAAGAAGTGCTACAATAATAATGAGGAAATAGAAAAGGTATAGGAATGAAATGAGAACAATGTCATCTTTTGAAGCTTGAAGAAGCCAACAAGACAAGTGTTGCTAAATGATTCAATGCCTTTTAGTAGAATGCTGGAGAAGTGCTAGTGTGCTTGTGAAGAGGAACCAATGCCAAGAAAAGTTGTAAGAAAGAATTGTAGATAGCTTGAGAATGTGAGAGATTGAATATGTGGGAGAGAGTGTGTACAGAAAAATATAGATTCAAAATAGGAGGTTGGAGGGAAGAGGAAGGAGCTACGAGTCATCTAGATTCTTCGTAAGTGGCTACCATTGACTTGGATGGGTGAAAAGTGGTAAAACATTTGGAAATAGTTGTTGAATGAGAAACTATCGCAAGGTGATAGTGTTGCACTAGTATTTAGGCAATTTGAGCTCTATAAAAGATGAAACACAAGAAAAATACAAGGTTAAGGCAACTACAACATTAACTTGACAAAAAATAGATCACTAGAGGCAAGACCTTTGCACCATGGGAGGGAAAAAGACTAATGCAGACCGACTAAAATCAGCCTAAAAAACACAATAAAGGGATGTACACTAAAATGTAGCATAAAATTGTAAGGGTATGCAGTTTTTGACATTACAAGATGATAAACATTAATATTTAAAGTTTTTTTCTTTAAGATATGAAAACATACCCTTCAGAACAACAAACGTTAAAAATTAATCTTATTTTAAATCTTAGATATATGGAGTGAATTTTAGATATCTAATTACATTAAATGTTTATCTTGAATTTACAAAGAGGGAGATTGACTTAGTTGTGATATAATCTAGATAATTAGAATCTAAGATTGAATTTCAAAACATAGTACTATAGTGAATTCGGTCTATAAAAAAATTGTTTAAGAGACTCAAATTAAGGCTACAAGACTAACCTTAATCTTCTTAAGGGTGGCATTGACATTTATATGTGACCTTAACCTCTAAATCTTTGTAACTTTGATACTTATATAAACAAAGTTTCACTAATGTCTATACTTTCAATTCAAATATTTAGTGGTGTTGATGAGTACCATTGGAAATTCTCAATACTTCCTTAATTGCAATCAAGCTTCATTCATTAATTTAATAATTTGTGATAGAAGAAACAATAAGAAATGCATGGAAAAAATGAATAAGTAGTTGTCACTAATGCAATAGATTGTAATGAATTATTCATACCATAATGTAATAGATGCCTAAGACTAAAGAGTAATGAATACCTCAGTAGTAGATTAAGTGCATGAAAGCTAGGGATTTGATATTGTTGATGTAAGAAGTGATCTTATTGTTGTGAATGATGCAAAAATAGAGTTATGATAGAGGCATTCCATGATTCTATATATTTCAATGCATGATATTAATTATGATTAATAGATAGTCGATGTTCTTTTTATGATTAAAATGATCTAGGGTTATGTACTTTTATGCATTCCTTAGGCACATAACTTGAATTTTTTTCCATGCACACTAGTGACTAAAAATAACATTAGGTTGAGTTATCTTAGGGCTACAATAAATTTAAATATATAATTGAGAGGGTCAAGGTCGTGAGGGTGGCCTTAAATGTAAGGAAATAATGTATGCAAAATAACTTCTTACACAAATCTTGAAGGGAGTTATGTACATAAAACTTAAATATGATCCAAAATTATTACATAAAGATGAGAAATGAAATCTTAAATAGATAAAAAATTATATCCCGACATAGTGATTTACATGGGAAAAATCCTTTCAAGAGAAAAACCACACATTCCAAAACTTACACAATGTATTATCAAATATAAAGAGGATTAAAGTACACTTACAATGCAAGTCTTCATAGGAGTATTCACCAACAATAAACCTGGAATAATTTTGGCATCATTCCAATAGAACTTGTGTACTTAAAAATTCACTTATTAAATCAATTCCCAAAGAACCAACTTATATACCAATAAGTAAACTAGGAAACCATAAATAATTTTAAAAGCCATGCTACAAAAATTCCCAAAAATAGCACCCAACATGGGCACAATTTATAATGTCACCCATGTGAATATTCTTTCTCACCTGCTAAAAATAATAAATCATTAATTCAATTGTAACCTCTAGCTTGATCCACTCACCATGAGCACCCAAATTGACATAATATTCCATCTTAAATTAGAAAGCATATCAAAAATAATAAATCCTACCATAGTTGACCATGATTTCAAAGTAACTCTACTATTTTTAGCATGTACACATCATAAGATGACATCATAAATTTTCATAGAATCTCACACAAGAGGGACACTCCAAATTTTCTATTTTATCCACCTCATAATGACTTATAAATCATCAACAAAAGTATTGGAACTTGGCACCATATGTCTTACATAATTTCTAATGCCCCACTTGTGGTGCAACATGAATATTAATAAAATATAATTAAAATATGGCATGTAGGTATGAAGAAGTATCTAATAATAAAATAATTGAATTAGGAAATTTCAAAGGTTGAGACACCCTAATTCCCAAAATTCTCCCTCTTGTCGAATACTTTTCAAGAGCCTAGGGATAACATGCCATCATGGAATCAACTTCTAGGGACTATTAGGCTCGTATACTTTAAACACCTTCTAAAATTCTTTGTGCTCACGAGTTTTGTCAATGCATAAATTATAGTACTCATGTTTTTTACCTTTTCCAAATTCACCTTTCCATCCTCAACCATGTCTCTTAAAAACTGATACTAAAAATATATATTTGTATAGGAATGGGATTTTAGGTTCTTTTCTAGGCATATTGCACTTTGACTATCACAATAAGTTGTAATTGCTTCTTGTTTTATCCCAATGCTTGAGCATAATCTCTTAAGCCAAATGGATCCTTTAGAGGCGTGATTTTCTTCCATATGATTTATCTTTGTAGTGAAAAAAGTGACCACAACTTATTATCTATGCATCCAAATTATTGCACCATCAAATAGAGTAAACACATAACAACTAGTGGATGTTCAATTATTGACATAACCTACCTAATCTAAATCCACATAACCATGAATATATAGGGAACACCAATCTTATATACCATAAAAATAAGGAATATTGGTGCAGGAGCACATGGGTGGACAGACGATCAACACCAACAAAAAAAATTGTTGGTTTTCTTTCCTTTCATTTTCCGTTTGTTTCGGTCATGTGTGGCATCTCTCTATAGAAGGAACTCAACTGTGTAGTCAAATTGTGAATTTGAAGTTTTTCCAAAATGTCATTTTAAGGCTCCATGGATAGTTTTAAAAAATATTTCTAAAAAATTCGTAAGGAATCAAGTAAATTGTTTTTGCAGGGACATTATTGGAGGGTACCATGTCAACATGCAAAATGAATCAGATTTATATCTTTCATTTTTTGAAAGAAATTAACGCTAAAAAATTGTGTTTTTAATGCCAAAAATGTGTTGCCAATTTACAAAAACTTTAATTTTTCAAAATTTATGAGGGATGGAGAGAAATTGTTTTGCACAAGACCCGAGGACATCATCTTGAGCCCACTTGCCAATTTTTGTGTGAATTGGATAACTTTGAGTTTTTCGCCTACAACACCCGTTTACATTGAATTGGCATTTTCAGTCTTCTTCAAATTAATATTGAAAGGAATTATTACTGCAATGGAATCAAACATTTTGAAAAAAAAAAAAATTCCAATCTCCAAGTGATTAAATGACTATGATTTTTATAACCATAAGATATGAAGTGTTTGAAATTGAAGGAAAAAATAATATTTATTCTTTTATTTAAAATTTCTAGTTTGCACCAAAACTTGAAATTTTTAAAATAAATAAAAGAAATGGTAGAAAAGGCAACTTAGGGGGAAGAATGTGAAGAACCAAAGAAGAGATAAGAGAATAGGAAATGAAAATTTTGCATCCATTTATTAGCTTGCAAAATATAAAATAAGGAGAGGCAGTGCCATAGTGAAGAGAGAATTGGGTGAGGGGTTGCATGCATTTGGTTTTAGATGCCAAGAATGAGTCTTTTAGGGAGATGCATAAAGAAGAGATTTTAATTAATTACAAAGAGCGGACAATAAGTTGTGCAATGAAAATAAGAAGAGGAATTTTCTATCCCAGATTGAGGAGAAGCAGATTGAAAGTGTAAGAGATGTCATTGAAGGACAAAATTGATTTTTTTTTTGTAACAAGTTAGTTTTATGTTGATTTGAATAAAATAAAATTTTGTTGCTATAATTGTTCACTGTGTTGTTGATTGAATTTCAAACTTGTGTGAGTGGGTGTTTTTGGAGAGAGGGGAGTACCCTCTTACATCAATTGGTATCAGAGGAATCTTGAGTGTGGAGAGTATCCATCAGGATTTGTGGGAAATGTGAAGCAGTAGAGTTGTCTGAGGAGTTCGAGAGGATTGTTAGTGAGTGTGGAGTGCTGAACAATTGAGAACCGAGAGGGACAAACCGTGGAGATGTAGATGATGTGAGTTGTGGAATATTGCAACAGGAAAATATGGGTTGGGTCGTGAGGAGGCCTGTGAGGATATTGTTTTGGGAGTAGTATTAGGAGAATGTGGAGGACAAAATATGTGAAGCGATCGAAAAGGTGATTAGAGGAAAAGTGAAAAAGAATGTTGGAAAGAGTGAGGAAGATGTAGCCCCTATCAAAGAAGTAGCAACCGATACATGCCATGAGGAAGGCATGGAGAGAGAAGAAGAAAGGAATGAAGTAAGGAGCGAAGAGGTCGCAGCGAATGTTTATAAAGGCGGGATGCGCCATGAAATAAATGGCTTCATAAAATAAAAAATTGCAGAGATAAAAGGGAGTGGGATGATACATCGTGAAGTGGGTCTGCAAGAGAATTGAGGGTGGAAATTACACTTGTGTGAAGAAAAATTGATTCATTTCTGCAAGCTCAAAGAGGGAGAGAAGAGGCATTGAAAAAAAGGGGGGTTGCACAGTGGGTGAAGAAGTAATGGCGCCATGTCGTATGACATTTTGAATAAAAAGCAGATGAAATAAGTTTGTATTATACAAAGATATACACATGGAAGTCAAGAGAGTTTGTGTATAGTTTGTGTGAGGGAAGCTCTTGAAAATTAGAAGGATCATGGATGAATAGGGGAGATAAGACAACATAGGAGTGAACATAATTTGCACCATCATTGGTAAGAGTTATGCATACATAAAAGGGGTGAAAATTTGTGAGAAAGTGAGGAGAGAATGTAGATGAAGTTTGTGTACAGAGATGGGCATGAAATTAAATTTGAGTTGAATTAAATTTGAGGTAGAGGGTAGGACCCTCTTGCATCAATTGGTATGTGAAGAAGAAGAAGGTTCTCTTGACAGAGGACAACGGAAAGAAGAATAGAAGAAATGAGTGTTGTAGCCCCAAATGGAAGGAGAAAGAGGTAAGAGTAACCCCTATGGAGGTATGTGAAGAAGAAATGAAGGTGAAAGAAAATGAAGAAGTGATTGTAGAAATAGAGGATGTAGTTGCAGCGATGGAGTGCCAGGAAATTGCAACTGATGGAGATGTGGAAGACGTTGCAACAAAATATGATGTTATAAAAACAAGAGAGAAAGAGGTAAAATTTAATTTTCTTGAATTTGGTGATGAGAAGGCTAAGTTGAATTTTCACATGGTTGAGGTGAATAAAAAATTAGTTGATAGAAAGAGAGATCATGTGATTGCAAATTGGTGTATGGATAAGTGTTTGCATATAGAAATTGTGGAGGATGTTGCAAGATTTTGGTGGAGGTGGTCGGTTTGTAGTGGGTTGGATCCCACAAATGAGAAGAAGAGAATAAAGGGTGTTTGGCTAAGGAGGACGGTTCATGGTGGAAATGAGTGCACAAGAGGAAGGAAGGATGAAATGGAGTGTTGTTGGAGGAAGATGGTGAGTGTTCCAAAAAGATGTTGGAAGAAGGAATAAATTGGTGCACAAGATTTAGCGATGGAGTTCGCTGTAGATTGGTTGCAATTTGGAAGAGTAGTGCAACTACTCAACTCCATCATTGTGAACCTATGCTCACAATCTTTCTACCTGACGTGTTTGGTGCAAGAGCAGACGAGCGGACAAGCGGTCAACACCAACCAAAAATATTGTTGGTTTGATTTTCTTTAATTTTTGGTTTTTTTTGGTCATGTTTGGAATATCTCTACAAAAGGAACTCAATTGTGTAGTCAAATTGTGAATTTGAAGTTTTCCCAAAATGTCATTTAAGGCTCCATGGATAGTTTTAAAAATTATTTCTGGAAAATTCATAAGGAATCAAGTAAACTCCTTTTGCAGGGACATTCTTGGAGGTACCATGTCAAATGTCCAAAAAAATCAAATTTATATCTTTCACCATTTGAGAGAAATTAATGTTGGAAATTTGTGTTTTTAATGCCAAAAGTGTGTTGCCAATTTACGAAAACTTTAATTTTTCAAAATTTATGAAGGCTGGAGCAAAATCGTTTTGCATAAGACCTAAGGACATCATCTTGAGCCTACTCGCCAATTTTCGTGTGAATTGGAGAATTTTGATTTTTTTGCCTGCCGACACCTGTTTACATTGAATTGGCATTTACAATCTTCTTCAAATAAATTTTGAAAGGAATTATTATTGCAATGGAATCAAACATTTTGAATTTGATTTTTTTTTATTTGCAAATTTCTCCAATTGATTAAATGACCATTTTTTATAACCATCGGATATGAAGTGTTTGAAATTGAAGAAAACAATAACATTTATTCTTTTATGTAAAATTTCCACTTTGCACCAAAACTTGAAAGTTTTAAAATAAATAAAAGAAATGGAGAGAAAGGCAACGTAGGGGGAAGAATGTGAAGATTTAGAGGAGAGAGAAGAGAATAGGAAATAAAAAGGTTGCATTCATTTATTAGCTTGCAAAACAACAAATAAGGAGAGGCATTGCCATAGTGAAGAGAGAATTGGGTGAGGGGTTGCACGCATTTGGTTTTAGATGCCAAGAATGAGTCTTTTAGGGAGCTTCATATAGAAGATATTTTAATTAATTACAAAGATTAGACAATAAGTTGTGCAGTGGAAATAAGAAGAGGAGTTTGTTGTCCCAGATTGAGGAGAAGCATATTGAAAGTGTAAGAGATGTCATTGAAGGCAAGAATTGAATTTTTTTTGTAACAAGTTAGTTTATGTTGATTTGAATAAAATAAAATTTGGTTGTTGCAATTGTTCACTGTGTTGTTGATTGAATTTCAAACTTGTGTGAGTGGGTGTTTTTGGAGAGAGGGGAGTACCCTCTTACATCAAATACTCTAAGGCACCCCACAAATATTTAAAAAATATTTTAATGGCATCCCAATGAACTCTACCAATATTAGACATATATTAGCTAAGTACTCACACTGCTTAGACAATGTCTAGTTTAGTACAAACCATAGCATATATTAAAATTCCAAAACCACTCTAGTAAGGAACTATGCTCATGTTTTCCATCTCTTAAGGGGATGTAGGATAATGTATAATAGATAACTTTATTCCTATTGTAATAGGAACGAAAAATTGGTTTGCAATCCAACATGTTAAACTTTTGTAAAATTAAATTGACATATTTACTTTGGTCAAACCATAACTTTTTATTCTTTCGAATCTCTTCTAATTTTCCATCCCAAGAATGTGTTTTTCAACACAGATCTTTTATTTCAAACTTTGTTGAGAGTTAAGATTGTAATTATAAAATCAAGCCTTTCCCTTTGCCAACAAATAACATGTCATCAATGTATAAAGAAATAACTAGGAAATTATCATGATTAGATTTAAAACAAACGTAGTGATCTAAATTTGATCTCTCTAATCTTGAACTCAACACATATCTATCAAGATTTTGGTACATCTTAGGACTTTGTTTTAGGGCATACAAGGATTTATTTAATTTTAAAAAATAAATTATTTTATCTTCTAAATTATTTTTACCTTTAACCACAGTTATATGGCTATGTCATATAAATATCCTCATTTAAATCATTATGAAGGAAATCCATTTTTGTTGGTGTAAATAGGGTTATTTTATGTCTAGTTATTATATCAACCTTTCTAGATTTACCTATTCACACTAGTTAAGTCTCCACTTAGGGATTTTTTGAATTTTCGTCTCATATGATTGAGACACATGTACTCACCTTTTGATAATCCTATTGCATGCACACTTGACACAAAACTTGTCATATGAGCAAACATGTGTTGCATATTTGGAGGGCTAGTCTATCATCCAATCCTACCTTCCTATCTCCTCTACCTTGCCTATTTATGCAAGGCACTCATTGTATATTCTTATACAATTTCATTTTATATGATATATCCTATTGTGAATTTTTTGTTTCACTCATGGAAGGCTCTTTTTTGCATTTTGATCTTGGCTTCTCCAACAATTTTTGAATTTTCTTGACCTCTAAGTCATAATCTATAATAATAGATAATAAGAATATAATGGATTTTATTTTTTTAATAGGAGAAAATATATCTTTAATAAACCACCTCAACTTGGGAGAAACCTCTTACAACCACTCATGGAAGACTCTCTTTTTTCATTTCGATCTTGGCTTCTCCAATAATTTTTGAATATCCATTTTCTTGACCTCTTTATTTTGTATTTCTCAATACTCCCATCTAAACCAATATTTTCCTTGAACACCCATTTACATCCATTAGGTTTATGCACTTTAAGAAAATATACAAGGTCTCATGTATTATTATTTTAAGTTATACTATTTCTTCATCTATGGATATTTTTCAAGACTCTACATCATTCATATTACCTAATGTCTCTTACATAGAAATCAATTCACTAATATTAGTATTCAATGTAAAAATACATCTTCAATCGTTAAGTGAAAGTCTTTTTGGTGGTTATTTATGCCTCATAGAACTTAAAACAAGATAAGTTGGAGGTTCTTCCTCCTTTTCTAAATATTACGAGCTTGAAGAGCTCTCCTCAACTTCTTGTCTATCTAGGGGTTTTGATTCATTTTTTTTAGGCATAGAAGGAAATTGAATCAAATATTTCTATTCTATTTATTATGGATGTAAGACAACACAAGAAGACTTAGTTTCTTTAAAAATCACACTTTTATTATATATTACCTCTCATGCAACAAGATCCCAAATCTTTTATCCTTTTACATCATATTGTAATTAATAAAAATATATTTAACAACCTTGTTCTCCAATTGTGTTCACTTCTCCCTTGACACATGTGCATATGCCTCACAATGAGAATTTTATATGTCCAATGAAGGCTTGTGAACCAACCATGCCTCCATGGTCATTTTATCTACAATAGTTAATGTAGGAGACTTGTTTATTTGGTAGTAAGTAGTTGATATAGTCTTAGCCCAAAATTGTTATTCCGAGCCAGCTTCACTATGCATACTCCTATCCTTTTTTATTGGTGTCCTATTTACTCTTTGTGCACTCCATTTTGTGTGGATAATATAGACTTGTCTTTTATTTTTTAATGCCACAATATTTATAGAATCTATGTCCATTATAATTTCACAAAATTTTAATTTTATTTTCAGTATGAAACTCATCTATATTGATTTTAAACTAAAAAATTAAGATTTATTATTTAAAAATAAACCCATTTCCTTACTATAATTATCGATAATTAAAACATAATATATGGATTTTATAATCAAAGGAATGTCAATAGAACCAAACACATCAAAATTAATAAAATCTAAAGTACCACAAGATTTATGAGAACTTGAATACAATTAAATGGTCTTATTTTTCATAAATCCAATACTCAGAAATTAAATTCAAGATTATAATATGTCAAACCTTCAACGAGGCTTTTAATTTTCAAATTCCATGGACCCTTCTCTCCTACGTGGCATAAGATATGGTGTCATAACATATTGTTTTCTACAGGTAACTTAGAATTAGTAGAAAGAGCACCCTTTGATACCTAGAAACCACAAGCATCCACTAAAGAGGATTCCATCTCTTTACCTCATGAAGTAGTTGTAGATTTATTTTTTATATAGTCACTATTACACTCAATAGTGTATGAATCGAGATAAAATAATATTTGAAGTCTATTTCCTACGGTAATCACCATAACACATCTTACCATTTTAACACTTGCTTCAAAAGATTCACTTGCACACCCACATTTATTAGTTTACTCATAGATAATAAATTACATTCTAATTATAGGATATTTAAGACACCATTAAATCTCTTAACTCTACCATCAATAAATTTGATCTATGTACTACCACAACCAACAATAGGTAAATGAGAGTTATCACCCAAGTAAACCTTTCCTCCATATTTTGCATGCTTATAGAACCAATACCTATTCGAGGTCATATGAAAGGATGCACCTAAGTCAATTAACCATGTATTTTGCATGCATAAGTGGTATAATTGTAATGAATGTGTCACAATATTCTTTCTTGAACTCAAAATCAAAATCAACTTGCTTTTTTATTTTCTTCTTTATACTCCTTATGGAAGTGATTAGGTTTATCATAGTTCCAACTAGTGGATTTGGACCATTTAGGAGATTAAGATCTCCATTAGACTTGGATCTAGATTCATTATACTACCTATCATTGTTCTTTCCTCTTTCTTTTGGTCTTCCTTAAACACTCAATGTCTTTTTGGTATTCAAAGGGAACTTCCTTGATATCTCTTTAGAAGGCAAAGAAAAAATAACATCATCTACTTTCAAAGTGATAGGAGTATTCCTAATGGTCATGAGTAGGTTATCTCATGATTTTGGAAACTAACATAATAAGTTTGACATCTTTCCTCATCCATTTTCACATCCATGAAATTTAACTAATCCACCTTTTCTATCCTTAAATAATAGAATTTTTTCCTCAAGAATATTTTGGTCACTAAGGATTTTGATTGATATATCTCTCCAAGTTTTTTAATAAATATTTTTTAGTGGTTTATTTATGGACATTAATAAAATTATAATTTGAAAGAAATAATTTGATTAGACCCTTTTCTTTTTGTTCTATTACATGATATTAAGATTCTTGAGTAGCATCTATAGGTCTCTAAATATCTATATCAATGAAATCTCGTTGATCACCACCAATCAATATTTCTTCCATTTTTTAGTTTTTACATCATAAATTTTGTGCCTAAAACATTTTCTACCTCAATTCTCCTTGATATACTTTCTATCTTTATTTTGTACACTAACGGCCATAGATTTACACAAAATCTTCCACTCAAATGAAAATTGGCTCAAAAAACTCTTTACTTGACAACTAGAACCAAATGTGATTAGGCTTTAATACCACTCATAAGGAAGCAAGGTATGTGGAAACAACTTCATATACTAATCTTGAAGGGAGAGATGCACAATCCAAACTTATTATAGAAAGTAAAGAAATACAATTTTAAATAGATAAATAAATTATATTGACATAATTATTTACATGGGGGAATCCCTTTCAAGTGAAAATCTCCAAACTCTAAAACCTACACGATGTATTATAAAATTTGAAGAAGATTACAATACGTTCTTTTAATGAAAATATTTAAAATAGTATTCACCAAAAATAGACTTGAAATAATTTTGATAGTATTGTAAAAATACGTGTAACCTAAAAATTAACTTATTAAACCACTTCCACAAGTACCAATTTATAGACAATGAACAAGCTGGGAAACCATAAATATTTCTCAAAACCATGCTATAAAAATCCTCAAAAGTGGCACCCAACTTGAGCACAATTTCTAGTGTCACCCATGAATATTCCTTCTCATCTACTAAAAAGAGTAATCATTAATTCAATTATAAAATAGTAATTCTTGTCATTGATCATCATGTTTACAAATGAACTCCCTCTATGTTTATCTATTACACATAATAATATGTCACCATAACCTCATATAATCCCACAAGAGAGGGGTGCTCCAAGCATGCCATATTTATCCACCTTATGAAAACATGCAGCTCATCAACAAAAGTACTGGAACTTGGTGTTAGATGCCTTATAAAAATTATAATGCTCAATTTGAGGTGGAGCACAAATATTGGATAAAATATAATTAAAATATGATGTGTAATTAAAGGAAAGTGCCTAAAAATAATTGAATTGGTTATTTGTAAATTTTGAAATAACTTATTTCTCAATATTGATGGTGGCATTGACTTGGGTAGAGAAAGTATCGATTTGAGAACCATGATTGCTCTATGTAAAGGTAGTTTTTCTCTAAGTGGGAAGTTGATTTGAATTATTTTAGGAGTTTAGATGATAATACCTAATATGGGTTTGGTGGATTATAAATTATGTAAAAAACAAACTATGAATTATGAAATAACTCTTATTAAAAAATGAGAGTTCATACAAGTGAGCAAACTCAATGGAAGAGATGCATACTTACAAATGTGTCTCATTAATTTCAAAATAAGCAATCTACACTTTTTGCAACTAAATAAGATCAAACTTAGTAAGATTTCTAAACTATGGTTTCTTTTGGAAACTAAATATTCATTACTAGATCCTTACTCCTAGATCTTTGTTGGAAGTTGAAATGGATATTTAGATGAAGGTAAAATATCTATCAAATTAAATATAAAGTACATAATATTTATTTTTGGTATCCCAACTTGGTGGAGTCTTAACCCCTAGCCCATCGAGTGAAAATCAAACTTCTATGGTGTGTTGGAAATATCTCTAGAAGGCCTATGTCAAAAAATATATAATATTTAAAAAAAATCTATTACCCAAAAATACATTGAAGGACTCTAAAATGCAATTCACAAAGATGCCTAAAATGTTAAAAAATGATATTTTTTATATTTTCTAGATTTTTCTATGTCAACGTCACCCAAATGCTCTCGGATTTGTGTGGGGTCATAATTAAATTATGAGGTAGGGCTATGCACCTAAGACCTCCACACAAAGTTTCATCTAACAAAAGGGAAAATTGTAAGGGTGTATACTTTTCATCTCTATAATTCTATATTATTATACTTGAATCTTTAATATATATATATATATATATATATATTATTATTATTATTATTAATTAATATTTGCCTTCAAAATATGACTATATTATTATAGACATTTAAAACCACATACTAAAATTTCTACTATTACCAATTCCCTTAACATCATCACCTTCTAAATTAATTAAATAAATTATATCTATTTAATTGATTATTTCAAAATTTTAACCAACATTAATTATATAATTTTAATTATTTAATTAATTAATCTAGCATTTCTCCTAACATTAATTGAATAAATTAGGACTATTTATTCAATTAGTCAACCATTTGCTAATGTTTATCCTAAAATAAATAAATTCAATATTTATTTATTTTTAATTCATCATTCCCATTCTAAAAATTAAATGAACAAAATTTATTTATTTAACTTCTTTGTTTCTCTTGACATCATTAGTTGACTAAAATCATTTATTTAATCTATATAATCATTTGAATAAGTTAAAAAATGATTGGTCAAGGCAAATCTTACGCAAGTTCCAAGATTGCACATATGTCCAAAAAAAAAAATTAAATGTACATGACCTATGCTTCTCACTTCTCTTAAAAGTCTTCTAATATAATCTTGTTCATCTATTCAATCAAGAAAATCCTAACCCTTTACATAAATCTGAAAAATTACCATTTAGTCTTTTAGAAAGGTCTTTTCTTATCCTTATCATACATCATTTTTTGAGATCTCCACCATCCAAACTCCTTGGATCATGGAGATTATTTTGTGCACCAATTGTAAGGTGCCATATTGAGTCTCTAATGGATCTAAACATTTTAAGCAATCTTATCCTTTGATGTTTCTAATAAATTATATCCCTTATCCAACATCACTTAAATTTATAAATAGTCCATCATATGAACTATTTTCAACAACACTTATGAATCAAAAGTTATGTTGCTAGTTTGAACACCAATATATCTCTCTCACATCAAAAATCATTTTGATCAGAACACACTTTATTTGCAATAAGAGGCTTTGGTGAGAGACTTGTTTTAGTTTTTCATCTTGGATGCATTAGCCTCTTATCTCTATTGGAGGTGGAAATTAGGCATGGAATAAAGGTTTGAATTTTATTATTTAAATCTTTTCTTGGTTCTTTGTAGTCTTTTCCATAATTATAAATAACTATTAAGGAATAATTAAGTATGTCTTTATTATTTAATTAATAATATTATTCTATTGTAATAACCATTAATTAATTGTAAATTATGTCTTTGCTTTTTATTTTTCATAAATATAGTTCAAAATGTGAGTTAATTAATTGCACTTAACTATTGATTCCAACTTTTTCTTATCTTAAAGTCACTTATAAGTGAATGCTTCAAAACAATATATTCCAATACATTTGATAATTGTAGTATTGTCACTCTTAATATAAATATAAAACAAAAACAAATAAAATATAAATTTTCTTGTGTAAGCCTTTTATAAACAATTGTTTATGCAAGATATGACATTGTCTTTGATAATAATTTTACAATAAAAAATAATATTTAAATTGTGTATAATCACTTGAACAAAATTAACTTTGATGTTCAATTTATAAAATCATTTTTATGACTTTTTAAAATATTGAATAAAAGTTTTAATGATTAAAGAATAGAATAATAGATAGACAAACAACAACAAAAACTACTAACAATTAAATTAAGTTGATAGATACTAGAGGCAAAATCAATGTCTTTAATATTGCAACTAAGAAGGGACAAAACTACAAAGTAACAAATATAAATAATCATAATAATAATAAAAAATACTATATAGAGCCAAAGAAAATGGTTTTGCAAGGAGTAATAAATTGCAACCACAATGATGAATTAATCACCTAATTGAAACATAATTAAAAATAAAATAAAATGTGTGAGCTTTGTTAATCTATCTATATGATTTGACACCATAGAAAGAACCAACCATATATTACTTTGTCGAGATATGTAAAACCTTGAAGGAAGAAAATTAAAAATAAAATGTAGGGCCAAAAATAGTTTACATGCATAAAAAATGTCTAAAAATAATAATCCAAACACCTTCTATATATACTTGACAATAAAAACATCGTACTTTCCATGAAAAAATTGAACATCAAAGACTAAATGAGGAGAAATACACTTCTAGCTTCTTATTTCCAATGAGCTAAACAAGGTCAATTGTAGAAAGAGAGAATTGATATCCTACACTACCAACATCGAGCAAATTTAACCACTTGTAAAAAGAAGAAACAATAAACACAACACCAATAATATTGTTATAAACACTTTGTTCTTAGAAACCTTGTAGATGAGAGGAGATCTAAATTATTGGTGATTTCATTAAAAAAATTGGCTAGATGACTTTGATGATTAGCAGTGGCTCCTAGCTACTTCAAAATTTCTTCTATTTGTTGTTTGATCTCCAAGCTATTTTATATAATATCTAACATAGTGTTTTCAAGAGTGACAATTTAAAAATAAGACTAGATAGAAGCCATATAGTTACAATTGAAAGAGGTGAAATTTTGTTAGAAAACATACAACACATATTTACATTAAAAAAAAGGATAATTTGATGGTATGACTTAAAAGATAAAACTATGGGATGTCTTGATCCATAACAATTTAATTTTATAGGGAAGGTAGCTAGCATAGATTGGATGATGGATTTACATAAGGTCTTGGAGTTTGATAATAACTAGAAAAAGTATTTGGTAGATTATTTTTTCTTTTATAGTAGATAATAATGGAACTGGTTGAATGAAGTGAGTGATTAAGGAAGAAACTAGTAATGGAGAAGTTTTTATGATGTAAATTGAGTTTGTGTTGTAGCTTTCAATTTTTGAATATAATATATTGGATTATACCATTTGTTGGATGAGAAGGAACATTTTAATTTTTTTATTTAAACTCCCATCAATATTAAATGAGGGAAGAAGTCTTTGATATATTTCTCTAACTAGAAAATGTAAAATATTGTATCCAATGTTCCATCATCAATCTTTAAATAAATTACACCTCAAATTTGTTGAGTGTTTAATCTAAATTCATGGTGGGACAAGAGTTTCCACCATGTGGGTATTTTACGACTACTTTTTAGAAATATTGAATTGAATTTTTAGGTATTGATTTCCTTTCCAAATCATTATATAAAGGTCCCATTAATCAAAAAATGTTTCTACACCTTTCTTAAACAATAATTTACTCCTAGACATTACTAATAATGACACATTGTGATGGTTAAATCATGGCATTATGGTTCTTTCCACCAAAGTTCCAAACCCTTACTGGGGTTTTATTGCTAAGTATTCATGTTGGGTATGAGGTTCACATTTGTGGCCTCATTGGTTCATAGCTTTGTTTAAACACATTTACCTTCAATTTTAAAAAATACATGGAGACATTTTTTCAGGAAAGTGGTTTATCATCTAGTTGAATCACTTGGTTCCACTACATTAAAGTAGGGAATATTAATCCATTCTTGAGAGGATTTTTTTATCAACACAAGAGAGTAATAAATATCCCATTCCTTTGTAATCATCTTAAAAACTTATTTATAATATTGAATCTTGAAGTGTCGAGCTAGGAGTATTTTTTCTTGTCACCAAATAGAGGCCTCAAATTTTGATGATGTGGTTTTCTGAATTTCTAAATGAATGAGATCCTTCTAAGGATCTAATCCTTTTAATATAACCATATTCTTCTTTGTGTTATGTTTTAATATTCTATGAAATTATTCTACTTTGTAACACCATCTCAAAGAGGGGCAAAATGTAGATACCTAAATTTGACCATTTACATTTGGTCGAATTTACCTTTTTTCGTCTATTTTATTTTTTTATCTACGTTAATTAAATAGCATTGTCATTATTTAACTAATAAATTCATCATTTCCCTAAGGCCCTCTAATGTATTTAATTATTTGATTAAATACTTTACTATCTTAACCTTCACACTCTAAATTGAATAAATATACTAACTTATTTAATTTAGTCACATATCCTATAAGAATTAAATCTAATATTCAATTCCTCCCCACCTTCTCTCTCCTAGTCACAATCCTCCATAATTGACCCCTAATCATAATCCTCTTGTTAATCCCACCATTAGTATGTGCACATTCATAATATTTAATTTGGATGTAGAATTTTTGGTGTTGTCATTGATGTCAACCTCTAATATGGTTAGGGAGATTGTAGATTGTTGCACTATGTTGGAATTAGTGTTGTGATTTGATGTCAACCTCTAGTGTGGTCATGTTGAAGAGTTTTTGTGGTATTGAGTATGTGTTTTATATGTTGTAGATATGTTGACTAGATGTTTGTGGTGATGGTAATTTAGTTGGTTCACTTGGTTTCCAAGTGATTTTGAGGAAATTTGAATAAAAGAATGTGTAGTGTGGCAGAGGCGTGTTCAGTGTTGTGCTCCAAATTTCTTCATGTTTGAAGGAATAATTATGTGGTTTGGACGTGATGATCAAAGGTGTTCAAAGGTGCTATATCCATGATTTCAATTTCTAGATCGTGCGACAGTAGAAGTTGTGTTTGACAATGTGTTGCCTATGAAGAAGGTTATTTGAGTGAAATGAGATTGCTTTGTATTTCTCTGTGTTGAGATTTCTTGTCTTGAGAATTTTTGAACATGCTAATATTGTATGTATCTACCTTCCCTTGGAGTTTTTGTGTTCACATTCTTCACAAGCTTGGATTCAAAAGTTGTGTCATGTGGTAGTATGTCTAGTTGTATAGAATGAATGTGTTCTTCAATTTCAAGTGGTTGCATCAGCAGCGTTGGATATTTTGATAGATTTGAATATTCTTGGATGTTGCAAAATGTTTCTATATGGTTTGTGTGGTATTTATAGACTTGGAGAGGCGTGTATGTGGTCATTTTTTAGTGTTACTGTAGGTTTGGTTGATCTGGCATGATAGTGCTAATTATGGAGGTTGTTTTTTGTTTGTGGAAGCATGGTGAAGCACGTTGGTGTAGATTTGGGTCCTAGTTAACCCTTAGAGTCATCTTACTTCACTTCTTTCCATCACATAAGTGTTTGGTGCTAACCTACTTGTTGGTTGCACATTTGAGGTGCATGAATTTCATTAAGACTAACCTAAACAAGATTGTTTGAGGTCATGAAGGATATATAAATAAGGTTATTATTGGATATGAAGTGTTGTGTGTTGTGAAGTGTAAAAATATGTGAATGTGGTCGAGTGTGGTGATCTAAGTGTAAGCTTAAACACCTAAGGCTTTGAATGTAGTGACCAAAAGGTGTCTATTATTTTAGTGTGCTTGAAGTTGTTGGAGGCAGTGAGTTGAAGGTTGTGGATGGTACAAAGTTGCAGTGGTGGATTTTTTCTATTGCTCTAAGATATTGAATCTCTCTATAACAATCTTCTATTCTTCTTTCTTCTGGATGGTGAGTCCTTTAGGCAGTGAGCCTTTCTTGTCTTTTGGGTAGTGAGCCCTTTTGGAAGTGAGCCTATTGTATTAAGTGTTGTTATTCATATATATGTGAGTTAATCCTCACCATGATTTTTCCTTGATTAGGTTTTTCCATGTAAGAATGGTGTTATCTTGTGTATGGTGTTATTGTGTTGATGTTTCATATGTTTACTTTCTACTGACGCTTAATAAGGATCTGATATTTAATAAGGGTTTAAGAATTTATGAGGGGTTTGATGATTTTAATGTAAAACCAATTCACCCCCCTCTTAGTTTTCCTATGTGCCTAACAATTGGTATCAAATTTTTGGTTCCTTGGAAGAAGATTAACCACTTGAGGTAGATCCATATGGCACACAAGAAGGGTGTCAAATCTCTTATGTTTGATGGAACAAATTATGCTTACTAGAAAGCCAATATGGAAGCCTTTCTTGTGTCTCTAGGGTTTGGAGTTTGGAAGTCAGTTGGAATTGGATATGCTATGCCTGATAATGGTCTGGAAAGTGATGATGAAGTCAAGTATTATGAATTTTTTTTTAAGAAATGCTATCTTGAGTGGTCTTTCTAATTCCAAATTTGGGAAAGTGATAAGTCTCAAAACTACTAAAGAGGTTTGGGTGAAGTTTTAGATCATTTATGAATAATATGATAAGGTCAAGCAAGCAAAGATAGAAAATTTCAAAGCCAAATTTTAGAACCTAAGGATATCAGAGGATGAAGACATTACATCCTACATGCTTAGAGTGGATGAAGCTGTTCATGTCATCAATGGTCTTGGTGGTAAGCTGGAAGAAAGTGAAGTAAAAAAGGTATTTAGAACTCTTCCTAAATATTATAGTTCTAAAGTTTTTTCCATTGAGGAAGCTCAAGATTTAGATCAATATTCTAGAGATCAAATGTTTGGTTCTTTTGAATTGAGAGAGTTTGGTCAAGATACTACAAAGAAAGAAAATACCTTTAAATTCAACAAGGTAGAGAAGGATGATGAATCAGATCATGATGATCTTGATGAAGTGGAAGCAAATTTTGTAAGGAGATTGAAAAAGGACACTAGAAAATATAAAGGTAAGTTACCCTTTAAGTGTTTCAATTGTGGAAAGATATGTCATTAAATGCTTCTAAATGTCCAATAAAAGTTACAAATTACAAACATAAGGATCATAAAGGTAAACTTGTCAAGAAGAGTTATTATGTTGAAAAAGACAATGGTGTATATGATGATGAGGAATTAGAATATCCTTATGAGGATAGTGGTGAGTTCTTGTTCATGGATCTAAATGTAGGAACTAATTCTACTAATCTTGAAAGATGTATGATAGAAATTGATTCAGAAATAGGTCACAATATTGAAGGAACTATGTTAACTACTTTTCATGTAAGATAGGAGATAAATTACTAGATAATTGATAGTGGATGCTCAAATCATATGATAGGTGAAAAGAGTAAGTTTTTTAAACTTTAGAAGTATGATGGTGGTCTTGTTAAGTTAAGTGATGATACATCTTCTAAGATCTATGGAAAAGTTTCAATTATTTTTTATGGAAAGCATAAAACTGGTGATGTTATTTATGTCAAGGGTCTCTAGCATAATCTTCTCAGTGTAGGATAAATGTGCAACAGAGGATACAATTTGGTGTTTCAAAATGATGGTTGTGAAATCAGAAAAGGAAGCTCCAAAACTTCAGTTGTTGTAGGAACAAAGACAAAAGAAAATGTTTATGAGCTCAAAGAAGGTGGTGTTAAGTGCTTTATATCATAAATCAATAAAAGTTGGCTATGTCACAGAAGAATGGGTCTCATCAAATTTGATAGCCTAGTGAAGATCAGTTCTACTAATGCTATGCGAGATCTACCAAGGATTACAAAGCCTATCAATGCAATCCGCAAAGAGTATCAGTTTGGAAAGAAAACAAAGAAGTGGTTCAAAATGAAAGAATATTCTATTGCACAACCTTTGGAGTTAGTTCATACAGACCTATATGGACCCACCAGAATAAGAAGGTTTCAATGTGACAAGTATTTCATGTTATTAATAGATGATTATTCTATAATAACTTGGGTAATATTTCTAAAGAAAAATAAAAAGCTCTAGATAAGTTTAAAGCCTTTAAATCTATGGTTGAGAGTGAAATGGGTTTTAAAATAAAGTTTTTGAGGTCTGACAAAGGTGGTGAGTTCACCTCTATAGTGTTGGAAAACATACTCCTTTACGTTTTCACACTATGTTTGGGTCCCTTAATAAATTGGACTTAATTAAGTGTCTAATTTGCCCAACTATGCATCTACAAGCCTAATTAATTGTAATTTTTGAAAGGGGAGTCATGATTTAATTAATGCAATTACCATTTTTAACACCCTAAAATGAATAGTTCCTAGCAATTAAAATATGTTTTTGGTGGCCTTTTTATGACCTAAAATTTAAATTCAAATATTAGCTTGTAATATTTAATTTTTTAGGAAATTAAAAAAATTACTTATAAAGCAAGGTCTTTTTATCAAATTCAAATCCTAAGAGATATAGATTTTCAAGAGAGAATTAATCTAAATTTAACAAGAGCTAAGATTATTGTCAAAGGTGTTCAAGAGCATATTTATTATTCATTTTTTGTAAAATTCAAGATCTCAAGAATCATTTCAAATTTATCAAGCAACATGCATGTTTTGGAGCTAGCATTGTGATGTAGGTTTCAAGCATTCAAGTCAAGATTCAAGCATCAATATCACATCATCAATCAAGCCATTTCGTGAAAGATCAATACCTTGGGGAGATGTTTTGAGTTTCAATCCTTCAAGGGTTTCAAATCCAAGGGTTTGGTGAGTTGCAACATAGCAAGTGTTCATTCATCATTTCTTTCTTGTTTCATTTCAAGGTTTAGTTACCAAAATGGGGTTTGACCAAGGCAAACCCCCATTCACCAAAAACAAAAAAAAATTCCCTCGTGTGTGTTTTTTCGATCTTAGGTTGAAGAAGGATTGAAGATCTATCAATAAAGAAAAATTGCAAAAGTTGTCAAAGTTGCAAAGTTGTCAGCATTATCGTCAAGGCATAGAAAATCACTTTAAGAATTTATTTATGAATCTTGGTTTCAAATCCAAGGGTTTGGTGAGTTGCAACATAGCAAGTGTTCATTCATCATTTCTTTCTTGTTTCATTTCAAGGTTTAGTTACCAAAATGGGGTTTGACCAAGGCAAACCCCCATTCACCAAAAACAAAAAAAAATTCCCTCGTGTGTGTTTTTTAGATCTTAGGTTGAAGAAGGATTGAAGATCTATCAATAAAGAAAAATTGCAAAAGTTGTCAGCATTATCGTCAAGCCACAGAAAATCACTTTAAGAATTTATTTATGAATCTTCGACTGTGAAACCCAGAGAAATCAAGAGTGCAAACTAAGAACCAAAGGACTGTGAAAGTAGATTTTCAATCCCTATAGAAAGACCCATTCACCCTTGGGCGAATGAGTCCCAGGAGGACACTCAGCACAACCTTTTTGTGAAAGGTGCATAAAATCTAATCCTTCTCATATCTATTGAAACTTTGCATGTTATTTTAGCTTAAAGTTTAATTTAGAGGTTTCATTTGTTACATTGCATAATTTCATTCATTTAGTATTTTTCATTCATCTCCCAAAAGTGCATTTAAGGTTGATATACCTTGTTCTAAGTCATAAGGAAAACAACAAGATCTTCATCAAGGTTGACTCACCTAAGGGTTGAAATTCAATCTTTCCCTAGGGGATCTCTTTTTCCTAATGAAATAAGGAAGGAAATTTTAGGTGCATCATACCCCCATTATATTTTGATTCAACTGCATTTTCCTTTTATTTCAACCTCCAATGAGTTTAACAGTTTTTGTGAAGATCATGGAATAAAGAGACAGTTATCAGCTCTTATGACTCCTTAGCATAATGGAGTTGTGGAGAGGAAGAACAAGACAATTTAGGAAGTAGCAAGATCCATGATGAAGGAAGAAAATATATCAGATGTTTATTAGAGAGAAGAGATTCATATTGCAATATACATTCTTAACAAAGGACAAAACAAGAGTGAACATTTCAAAGAATTCTTATGAGTTATGGTATGGAAACCTCCTACTGTGAAATGTTTCAGAGTGTTTGGAAGAAATTTTATATCAAGAGAGATGAAGAAAAAATGGGAAACTTTGATGCAAGATCTAATGAAAGAATCTTCCTTGGATACTCTACAAAAATCAAGGAATACATATGCTACAACAAAAGGTTGAAGATAGTTGAAAGTGCAAGTGTTAAAGTTGATGAAGAACCACATAATTTTTTTGTGTTGATAGAAGGATATGAATCTAATGTACCCCCTTGTAGTGAAGAAGAAAAAGATGAAGAGAAATAAAAAATAGATGATAGTTGAAGAGGAAGAAGCTTCAGAAAGGATCCCTAAGACTCCTAAGTATGTGTAGAAGAATCATTATGGAGATCAAATCATTGGAGATAAGAGCAAAGGTGTGTTGAAAAGGAGAAAAAATGTTATTACAAAAGAACAAGTAAACTTTTGTTTACTTTCAGAAGTAGAACCTAAAATCATAACTAAAACATGCAAGGCTAAGAACTGGATCAAATCTATGGAAGAAGAGTTGAGACAAATTGAGAAGAATCAGACTTGGGAATCAGTCCCAAGACCAGCAAACACAAATGTCATATGAACTAAATGGGTTTTTAGGAACAAATTGAATGAGAATGGAAAGTTTGTTATAAATAAGGCTAGACTTGTGTTTAAAGGCTACTCACAAGTGGAAGGAATAGATTTTGAGGAAACTTTTGCTCTGGTGGCAAGAATAAATGCCATTAGAATTTTTTTGGATTTTGTAGCACATAAAGACTTCAAGGCGTATTAGATGGATGTCAAGTCTTCCTTTTTGAATGGTCAGTTAGAAGAAGTGGTTCACATTGAACCAAAAAAAGTTTTTTCACTGTCAGAGGATGTTGATCTAGTTTGCAAATTAAAAAAGGCATTGTATGGACTCAAACAAGCTCTTAGAGCTTGGTATGCAAGATTGGATAGATACTTGTTACAACATGGATTCAAAAAGGTACTAAAAATAGCAATATTTACTTCAAAGTTGAGGGAGATCAGATGTTGATTTTCATTGTGTATGTTGATGACATAATATTTAGAGTAAATAAAGCTAGGTGTAAGAGATTGTAGATCAGATGCAAAAAGAGTTTGAGATGTCAATATTTGGGGAGATGAATTTATTCCTTGGGTTAAAAATTTGTCAATCAAAAAAAGGGAATTTTCATTTCACAATCAAAGTATGTCAAGAAAATATTGAAGAAGTTTGGAATGGAGGATTCTAAACCAGTATGTACTCCCATAGTTACTAGTTGAAAGTTGAGAAAAAATGATGAATCTCCTAAGACAAATCAAAGAAAGTATAGATCAATGATTAGTGGACTATTATATCTTACTATTACTAGAATGGATATCATGCATATAGTTTGTCTTGTGGTAAGATTTCAAGAAGATCCCAGAGAATCATATGTGGTAGCGGTCAAAAGGATATTTAGATACTTGAAGGGCACTCTGGATTTTGGTTTATGGTATCCCAGGGATACTAATTTCTCTTTGAGTGCTTAAATAGATATAGATTGGGAAGGTAATGCAAATGAGAAAATAAGTACAAGTGGAGTGTCTTTCTTTCTTGGAACGGGGTTGGTTTCTTGATTGAGTAAGAAGCGAGATTGAGTGTCATTATCTACTACAGAGGCATAATATGTTGCAGAAACATCATGTTGTACACAAGTGTTGTAGATGAAGTAGACATTGAATTATATTAGGGTGTCATATGATGAACCTATTTCTATCTTATGTGATGATACAAGCGCTATTAGTTTTTTCAAAAAACTCGGTAATGAATTCAAGGATAAAGCATATGTCTATTTGGTATCATTTTCTAAGAGATAAATTTGCAAAGAATGAGTTGAAGCTAGAGCATGTTGCCTACAAAGGATCAAGTTGTAGATATTTTTATAAAGGCTCTTCCAAAAGATATATTTGAGTATCTCTTGTAGACGTTAGGGGTTTTACCTCTCCTTTCAATTAGATGGATAAGGATGTGCATTTTTCTAGGAGATAATTTCAAGATACATTCTTGGTCCTAGACTAATCGAGGCTACCTCTCAGGGGGAGTAGGTAGTGGTGTCTTTGGTAGGTGTTGTTAGGGGGGTGTATCTTGTGTCCCTAATGGGAGAGAGTTATAAAGGAGGAGTAAGTGGAGAGAGAGAGAGAGAGAAGTAGAAATAAATTAATATGTTGGTGTTTCCTAAAGTGAAGCTTTCAGGTGATGTCAAAAGGGAGAAATTGTTGCGCTTTTCCATTGATGTCAAAGGGGGAGAGAGTGAAGTTTGAAATTCATGGAGAGAGATCGAAGTTTCAAAAGCTCCTCAAGTAAGGGGGAGAAAAATGAAGGAAAGGGAAAGAGAGACAGAAGCCTAAGAAAGTGGTAGAAGTGTAAGGAATGTCCAAGTTAGGGGGAGAGATTGAAGTAAGGGGAGAGTTGTATGAGTTTTAGAGTTACATAGTTACTACTATTGATTGGTTTTTTAGAGCATTGATTTCAACCTCTAGTATGGTCAGGGAGATTGTAGATTGTTGCACTATGTTGGCATTATTTTTGTGATTTGATGTCAACCTCTAGTGTGACCATGTTGATAAGTGTTTGTGGTATTGATCGGGTGTTGTAGATGTTGTAGGTATGTTGAGCAGGTGTTTGTGGTGTTGTTGATGCAACTGGTTCACTTGGTTTCCAAGTGCTTTTGAGAAAATTTGAATAAAAGAGTGTATGGTGACAACTTGGTGTGTTCATTATTGTGCTCTACATTTATTCATGTTTGAAGGTATGTTTATGTGGTTTGGATATGATTAGATCAAATGTGTTCAGAGATGCTATATTTAAAGTTTCAATTTCTAGATTGTGTGGCAGTAGAAGTTTTATTTGACAGTGAATTATCTATGAAGAAGGTTGTCTGGGAGAAATGAGATTGCTCTGCATTTATCTGTGTTGAGTTTTATTGTCTTGTAGATTTGTGAACATGCTAATATTTTCTATATCTACCTTCCCTTGGATTTTTGTGTGTTCAAATACTCCACAATATTGGATTCATAAGTTGTGTTATGTGGCAATATGTTTGGTTGCACATAATAAATGTATTCTTCAGTTTCAGGTGGTTGTGTCAGTGGTGTTGGATATTCTAATGACTTGTTGAATATTCTTGGATGTTTTGAAATGTTTCTATGTGGTCTACATGGTATTTTCGGACATGAAGAGGCATGTATGTGGTTGCTTGTTAGTGTTAGTGTAGGTTTCGTCGACCTAGCATGCTAGCACTAATTGTGGAGGTTGTTTGTTGTTTTTGGAAGTGTTACAATGCATCTCAATATAAATTTGGGTCCTAGTTAACCCTTAGTATGTTATTCCTTCACTTCTTTCCACCATGAGAGTGTTTGGTGTCAACCTATTTTTTGGTTGCACGTTTGAGGTGTATGCATCTCATTAAGGCCGACCTAAACAAGATTGTTTGAGGTTGTGAAGGATATATAATCAAGGTTATTGTTGGAGATGATGTGTGGTTTGTTGTGAAGTGTGAAAATATGTGAATTTTATCGAGTGTGGTGATCTAAGTGTGAGATTAAATGCCTAATGCTACCAGATGCAGTGAGCATAAGGTGTCTACACACTTATACATTTTGACTCAAATTTTGACGAAAGTTCGTCAGAATTTTGACGACCTTTCGTCGAAATTATTTTGTCGATTTTTCGATGAAATTTGAAATGTCAAAATTCCGACCTAGCATCGTTGACTGGGTTGGAATTTTGACATTTCAAATTTCATCAAAAAATCGACGAAATAATTCTGATGAAAGGTATCAGTGACATTTTCAATGTACTTGAAGTTGTTGGAGGTAGTGAATCGAAGGTTGCAGATGGTGAAAAATTTTAGTGGTGTATTTTTCCTGTTGCTTGAGATAGTGAATCTTTGTAACAATTTTCTTCTATTCTTCTTTCTTCTTGGCAATGATCCTTTCTTCTCTTTTTGGCAGTGAGCTTATTGTATTCGGTGTTTCTATTCATATATTTTTGAGTTAATCCTCATTGTGATTTTTCCTTGATTAGAATTTTCCACATAAATCTAGTGTTCTCTTGTGTATGGTGTTGGTGTGTTGATGTTTTATATGTTTAATTTTTGTTGATTCTTAATAAGGATTTGAAAGTTAATAAGGGCTTAAGAATTTATGAGGGTTTGATGATTTTAATGTACTACTGATTCACCCCCCTCATAGTTTTCCTGTGTCAACATAGGAGATGTCACATCCTCCAACATTTACAAGTGGGCTTTTAATCCACCTCATTAAACTATTCTCCCACCTAATCACCTTGCTTGCACAATCTAATCCTATGATTAAGCAATCTAATCTCGTTTCCATTTATGGCCCACTTACCCTTTTGTCCCCTCATCATAAATGATTTCTCCTTTTGGAGAAGTAATCCCCATGCCTTTAAGAAATTTTCAATTCCTTTTTATTCTCCCCAAGTCCCTAAGGAATTTTTAATTCCTTTTATTCTTCCCATGCACATTAAAATGGAACTATTAATTCCTTTGGTCAACCCTTTCCTCTCATATTCTCTCATGGTGACAAGTGTCACCTCAATGGTGGTTGAGATGTCTCAAGGTGTCTCAACCCTTGATATTCTCCAAGATCTTATCTCCACCATCAAAAACCTATTCTCCCCCTTGTAAATGACTATAAAATGGAAATCATTTTTGGTGTTCGTTCTAACATATGCAATAAGGCATACACACTCTCAAGCTTTATACACTCACCATGGCCAAATCCTTGCATATGTAGCCATCTACAACCACTTTTGTGATCAAATCATGCTAAACCAAGGTGTTATGTTGTTGGATTGAAGAAAGGAGCACACAAAGCAACTTATCAAAGGGGCAAACTAAGAATCAAGGTCAACATTGGAGGTATTTTGTGTCTTCATTTGCAAGTTTGAGCTTCAACCATTAGCTCTAATCTTGAGTGTTTTTTGTATTTTTAGTTTTGCTAGGTTTAGATTTCCTTGCATTTTTATTAACTAGAAAACACTACACACGGTAGTGACAAAAACCATTAATTAGAATCCAACATCTAGAGCCTACTTAAAATTCTTTGGTTTAGACTTGGAAGTGGGAACAAGCACAAATAAATGATCTGCAATGTTAGTATTCTAATGATACACCTTTACATGAAAATAAATAATAGCATGTAAAATGGTTGGCATTGATATTAAGAGTAATAATGCAAGTTATATGGTAAAGGTGGAATTAACCTAAGAATAATGACAAGGATTGGGCATCCCTACAATTAAAATACATAATTAATGGATTTATTTGTATTTGAAATTGGGTGATAATTGGTGGCCAAATGCAAACCTTCATAATGGCTCCAAGACATACTATATGATACAAGACAAGATGGAAGCAATACTATATATATATTTGTTTGATTTAGTATAATTCTAAATCAAATTGTTGTCCCACGATGGAGAACCACAATGAAATTTTTGTCCCATTAATATGAGGAAACTATAAATTTCAAAATGAAAATAGTTAGGATAACTTTCTCTAACCAACAATATTGATAACTTACTATAAGAATAACTCAAAGAATTTAATATTTTTGCAAGATCTAAAAGCATCGACATAAAATTAAAATTAGAAATTAGGTTAATGAAGTACATTGGAAAACACATTAGAGAGACAAACAATATATGTTAGTCAGCTCCCTCCCTAAAGTTAAGGTGATTCAAATTGTCAAAGTGTTTGGAATCAATCATTTCACCTAAAAACAACTAACAAGTGATGCTCTTGTTGGTTGGTTAATTTTTATAACATGTTATGCATGTCTTTATTGGCCATTTATAATAACATATAGTAACACATTCTTTATTTGTAAAAGACTGTCATTTTTTCTTAAAACTTTTGACTCATTGAACCCTAATATTAAGTTTTTGCGAAACTAGCAATCAAAATTTTATATTTGTCTTTATGAAATTACTGTTATATAATGACCACAATTGTTTTTTCAAATAGATCAAAATAATAGCTCTATGAAAAATAAATACCAATTCTAAATCAATTAGACAGAATGTTTAATATCTTATATTCCCTGAATCATAGAGAAATCTTTATGGAATGGAATTTTTTTTAAGTGCAAATCAATCAATTTCAAAGAATAAGAAATATATTCATATAAGATGCTTTGAAGGAAAAACACGGGATTTCCAATTAACTATATGATCTTATGAATGTAGTAACTTTACATAAACTTTAATGTGAAATGAGAATTTTGCCAATCGAGGAATCTAAGTTTGGGAAAACTTGTTAAAGAAAAGTCAATAAAAACTACCTTACTGTTTTGATGTGCATGACAGTTGAAATGAAAAAGGAGAGATACAGAACAATGAAATAGAATCTCTAGACTGCAATCCTTGTCAATGCACTATATGTTGGGAGCTTTTAACAAGCAGGCATATTGAGGTATCACAACCAACAATTGAATAACTTTTGATAGAATAATTGCAAGACGCACCCACATAAAATCAGAAATTTAAACACAGTATTCATAGCATTCACTGGCAAAATGGGCAAAGGCAAACTAGTGTTTCGGAGCTCCTTATATAACTCCATATCCTCCCCACTATGATACAATTCAGACTATAGTTAAAGCTTATAAAAATATAATTTTATTTTTTTAATCATGAATTGATTATCATCCAAATCATGTATTATATTATTCAATTATTTGATCTTGTGAATGATGGGCTTCTAAGAATCACTTACATGAGGCCTTCATTTCTAGAGTTATTAGGATTAACTTCCATAGTTTTCTCTAGTTGAGATTTTGTATAATAATGAATATTGATAACATGTGATGTAGGTAATTGAGTCTTTAGAGATTTTGCATCACTAAAAAATAAATACATATCTTTTGTGGTTGTGGAACAATTTTTAAGTGTTTGTTTAAAAACTTATCACTATTGTGTATTAGTTTACAATGATTGCACAAACTTTCTTAGTTGTTTAATAGTCTTGAGTTCTTTTGCAGGATCTTCTTGTTGCCATATAAATTCTTTTGGCTGTTGAGCAAGCTCCTAGTTGTTGTGCAACTATTCTTGGTTGCATTTGTTCATTTGATTTTTTTTCAAATATTTTATATTTGACGTACACATGTCATTTCAATTAGAAAAAAAGTCAATGGATTTAGAAGTTTTCTCTAGGAAGATATGGCAAGATTTATTTGGAATCAAATCGTAGTTTCAAATTTGAGCAATCTTATTTGAAAATATCCCATGAAGACAAATTTGATAGAATATGAATGGTTAGGATTTAATGATTGGGAATCATTATCTAATTATTTCTAAGTACATTTAGGGATAAGAAGATGGAGCGAAAATGCTACAATAATAAGATCGAAGTAGAGGCTAATTTGGACAAAAAAGATCACTTAAAACATGGCAATTTGATAAATTCATGCAGAGAAGAAACAAAAGAAATGGTAGGGATAGGTGTCAAATGAAATGTAGACCATCAAACAAAAAAAATTCCCAAACTTGTTGCATGAACATAATATTTGATCATTAGAGGCAAGGAAATGGTTGCAATTATCGTGGCAAAATAAAAAGCCATCAATTTTTGTGTGGAAGACATTTAGAACCTATGAAGAGATAATCTAGAGTGAGATCATTAAGGTTCCTACCTACAAATTTCCATTCACAAATATGAGGAAGAGATTATAGATGGTTGGATCACATCTATGTGCAAACTCAGGGGCAACACTAAAGTGTTTATAGTTATTGTTGTAAGCCATAAATGACAGAGCATTAAATGTTTGTGTGTAATGATTTTAGAGTTCTTTTCGGCATGTTGTAAGTCTTGAAGGTAGATTTTAGATCATTTAGTGAAGGTAGCATTATTTTCCTTCCTTTTGGTGTGTGTCTACTATGCTTAGGATGTCTTTCATTGGGACCCCTTGCTTAGATTGCATCAACATGTCTCAAATTCTTTCATGAATTGTCTTGAGTGTTTGGTCCAAGAAAAAATTACCACAAGATGAATTACTCCACAAGTCTTTTACATTTTTATGCAACTCAACTTACTCTATTTATTCCAATATACCATTGGACATGTCACATCCATGCACTACCCATATCACCTCATGCCTTTGCATAAGCACCAATATCCCTTCACACTAGCACACAAGTGTTAGGATTAAGGTGTCATTAACCTTGCAAATTCCATTTATATTGTATGTCTCTAACACTCTTGGGGAGTGTACTTGGATGCCTAGGATGTAATTGGAGAAATAATTTGTAATTAAGATTTTCTTAGAATATTGATATTACTTGTCATATGCATTAATGAAGGAGGTGGAGCACTATGATAACAATTATATTTAACTTTGGACACTAAAATCTATTTTCCAATTCTAGGTGCTAGAATCATGGAGAATATTGTAATAGTGGATGGAACCCCATGAGTTGACTTCTACATGTTGAAAATTAGGATAAAACTTTAATTGAAAATATGTAGATAATTTTATGCATCAAAATAAATAGATAGCACTAAATCATAGATGAAAATAGATTACAATATAAATGCAAACCATAATGCAATAATTATGTGGAGAAACCCTTGCAGGAAAAAAACTCCACACCCAAAGAGATCCAAGACTTCTATTAATCCTTCAAATGAGTTACATCTATATAACTTCTCTCTCAGCATCACTACAACACTTCATGGCTTCAACAACATGTAAATTATCTTGTTTTTTCTTCAAATCAAGCACTAAATATATAGGCATGAGATAAACCACAAATCATAGATGGTTTCTAAAAAACCATTTAGACATAAATCACAAAAAATAAGAAACTTCCTCTTCCAACTAGTGATTTTATCTATTTTTTAGTAATGTGCTCATGCAAACTAAACAATAATCCTTATCTTCTCCAAGCTCACATTTAACTTCCCCATTTCCATTCTCTTTCTAATTTGACAACTAAAAAACACTTTACAAGTTGTCATAGTTGTATTTAGCAACTTTTATGACAAGTAAAAGACAATTAAAAATTATCAATTAATAATTAAATACAAAGCAACGTTGAGACATTTTCTCAAAATTCTCCCACTTGTCAAACACCTTGCAAAAAAGCATAAAGGGAAATTAAATAAATCAATATTTAGAAGAAATAAGGCCCATGATCTCTCTGCACCAACTGAATATTTTTGTGCTCATTGGTTTAGTAAGAGAATCTGCAAAAATCCCTAAAGTGTCTACTTTTTTAACATGAATTTACCACCCTCAACCATTTCCTGAACAAAGTGATATTGAACATCTATGTGCTTCATGTGGGCATGATAAATTAGGTTTTAGCTAAATAAATGACACTTTGGTTGTCACATCTAATTATTACTTGCTTACATTGAAATCCAATACCTGAACACAATCTCTTTAACCATAGTGCCTCCTTACAAGAATGTGTCACAACCATGTACTTTGCTCCTGTAGTGGACAATGCAACTCTAGGTTGTCATTTTCTCATCCAACTGACTACTCCTCCAAATAAATTAAAGACATATCCACTTGTGGACCTTTTGCAATCTAAATCACCATCATCTAAATCAACAAAGCCATGCAAATATATCACCCTAATCATATCATAAGATTCATGATAACAAATATAATGTTAGGAGTCCCACGTAAATATCTAAAAACCCTTTTCACATAAGTCCAATGCTCTTTACCAAGATTTTCCATAAATCTACTAAGAACTCCCATAGCTTGGTCAATATTAGGTCTTGTATAAATCATAGCATACATAAGGCTTCCTTTAGCCCTAACATATGGAAATTTATACATCTCTTCAAGTTCATCATCTATTTCACGACATTATTCGAGAGGTAGCCTAATGCTAAATAGAAAGGGAATACTGATTGGTTTATAGCCATGCATGTCAAAATGTTGCAAAATAGTGTTAACTTACTTCTTTTGATTTAACCATAATTTTATTTTAACCCAATCCCTATTGATTTCCATAACAATATATATTTTGCAAACCCTAAATCTTTCATATCAAATGTACCAGATAATTGACTTTTAAGTTCCTTAATCATTCCCTTATCATTTTCAATAAATAGCATATCAACATATAGGACAATGATTAGTAATCGATCATCAATTAATTTAAAATGAACACAATGATATTATTCACTTCTTATAAAATCATGATTTAATGCAAAGGTATCAAATTTATGATACCACATTCTTGGTGATTGCTTCAAATAGTACAAAGATCTCTTTGACCTACAAACCAAGTGTTCTTGTCCCTTCACAATAAAATATCAGGTTGTTTCATAAATATTTTCTCTAAAAAAAAAATAGCAATAGATAGAAGGAATCTAATGGAGGTTATTTTATCCACAGGAAAAAAAATCTCACCAAAATCCACTCCCTCAAATTGGGAGTAACTTTTTTCCACTAACCAATCCTTGTACCATTTCAACATACCATTTGCTTTAAATTTATTTTTAAATACCTATTTGCGTCCAATGGCTTTCCTACCCTTAGGCAGCTCAACTAGATCCCATGTTTCACATTTTTCCAAGGCCTTTATTTCATCTTTCATTGCCTCTAACCAAGAATCATGCTCATATAAAGATAGGGCATATTTTGCATATATAGGTTAGTTATTAATATAAGATAAAGCAAAAAAATAATGAAAATCAAATGAACTATATCCATACCTATCAATAGGTTTATGTTGTCTAGTGGATCTTCTTAGAGGTGTAACAAGTGTTGGAAATTTGTGTTGTCACTGATGTCAAGATCTATATTGTTGCATTGATGTCAACCTATGAAGATGCTTTGATTGGTTGAATTATGTTGTAATTAGTAGTCTCAGTGATGTCAACCTCTAGTATTGTTGTGATAAGCAAGTGGTTGTGGATGTTCAATCTCTTGTATGGTTGAGATCCTAAAAAGGTCTTGTAGGTGTTGAATTGGTGTTTGTAGTGCTTGGTTTCCAAGTGCTTTTAAGAAAGGCTGAATAAAAGATAAAACAATGTGGTAAAGTGAGTTCAGTGTGGCAAAGTAGTGTTCAGTGTGTTGCTCTGTAGTTCTTCATGGTTGAAGATCTGATTGTTTGGTTCAGATATGTTGATCAGAGGTGTTCAGAGGTGTTATATCCAGAGTTTAATGTTTTGGATCATGTGGCAGTAGAAGTTGTGTTCACCAGTGTGTGAACTATGATGCAATGTTGTCTGAGAGAAATGGTTTTGCTCCACATTTGTTTGCAATGTGGTTTCTAGTCTTGCGGATCTAGGATTGTGCTTACAAATTTTGTATCTATCCTCAGTCTAAGTTGTTTGAGTTTTGGTGCTCCGCAAGTCAGATTCATGAGTTACAATATGTAGAAGGTTAACTAGGTGTACAAAATGATTATTTTCTTTAGGTGTATAATATTGTGAAAGGTTTTTTGGATTTCGTGTGTTGACGGAATATTCCAGATTATGTTTAAGTGTTGTATGTGTACACATCTAAAAATGGTCACGGTTATTCAAACTTGTTGATTAATTAAATACAAATTATTTAATTAATATTCTAAAGTCATCTACATATAAATAAATTTAATTTTTTTTTTTATATTGTTCATTTTTCCAATTCTTCTAGTTAAATTAAATAAATAAGTTTATTTCATTATTGCTACTTTCCTCTTAATTAAACTAAATAAATTTTATAATTTATTTATTTAATTATCATTTCGTTTCTAGAATTTGAATGTTTAAATTTGAATTATGGAATATTCTTCTAATACATTTAACATCTCACATAATTAAATATTGTAAATATTTAATTACTCATTTTCTTTCACTTCTCACATAATTAAATATTAATTTATTTAATTTTTGAAACTTCCATTTGCACATGTCACATATAATTAAATAAAATTATTTATTTGATTAACAATTATCCTCAACCTTCAACCAATTTTCATAAATGAAAAGACAAATGCCATGTTTGTCTCCATTTTTAAATGAGGATAGTTTTGTGGGTTGAAAACATTCTTCCACTTTCCTCTCAACCTTCCACCTTTCTCTCAACCTCTTCATCTCTCGTCGTTCATCTTGAAAAGTTTGAAATTCAACCGTTGATTTCCGCCAACTGGATTCGTGCCTTCAAAAAATCTATAAATACAGCCTTCTCGTAAGTAGATTTCATACGCAGTTACTATAGTTGCATTCGAATCAGCATATCAACATTTAACAATATCATAGCATTTCAATTTCATAGTTTAAATCATTAGCAATGAACATGCATTTTCAATCAATCTCATTCTCCTAAGTTGTCATTTCAACAAGTTTTTTCTTGCACAACTGAGAGCCAACAACTTTAATCAAATCCTTGGAGATAGAGGATGATGGGACGAATTTGAAGAAGTTGCTATTGTTTAGAGTTTGCATTTATGTTTTTTAGATTAGTTTCTTTCAATATAATGTCTTATTGGTGTGATAGTTTACTTTCCTAATTAATTCACTTATTTGAAAATATAGTATGTGGTTTGTGAGTCATCTTTAGATTTGAAGAAGCATGTACTTAAATGTCTAATTGTGTTAACACAAGTTCGGCTAACCTTGGGTGTTTACACTAATTGCGGACATGCTTCGGTGTTTGTGGAAGCATGGTGTGGAGTGTATACGTGGATTTAGGTCTGAGTTAAGGTGTGATGTGGTTCGCCTTCATTTCTCTCCACCACGAGAATGTTTTGGTGCTGACCTAATTTGAATTTATATGTTTGAGGTGCATAGCCGACCTTGAAAAATGTTTTTAAGGTTACAAATGGTATAAAGGCAAGGTGAAATGACGATGAAGTGTGTGTAGATGTAAGGATGTGTTGAGATGTGAATTTAATCAGATGCAAATATTTGAAGTGTGAGCTTAATGACTATAAATCCAATGCAGTAATTAGAAGGGCCTACATTTGCAGAGTACCTAAAGTTTCTAAAAGCAGTGAGTTGGAAGTTTTTGATAGTGTAGAGTTGTAGTGGCGGATATTTTTTGTTTCTTTAAGATGGATTTCTCATTGTATCAATCTTATTTCTTCTTCTTTCTTCTTCTTTCTAATTTAAAAGTGAGCCCTTATTTCCTTTTAGGCAGTGAGACCTTCGACAGTGAGCCTAATGCATTTGGTGTTGCAATTACTTTATATTGTGAGCTAATCCTCACCATTTTTTTTCCCTTAGATTTTCCACATAAATCTGGTGTTCTAATGTGTTTGGATGTGTTTTCATTACTCTTTCTCATGTTTATATTCCGCCAATGCATGATAAGGGTTTAATGGTTGTTAAGGGTTTAAAGATTAATTCAGACCTGAATGTTAATGAGGGTTTTGATGTTTTAATGTACAACTGATTCACCTCCCCCCCTCTCAGTTGTCTTGTGTATTCAACAATTGGTATTAGAGCAAGGTTCCTTTGAAGAAAGCTTAATCTCTTGAGGTATCTCCTAATGGCACACAAGAAAGAGGCTCATTGTTTGATGGATATTATTATACATTCTAGAAGACCAAGATGGAAGGTTTCCTTGTCTCCCTAGGGTTTTGAGTTTGAAAGTCAATTGAAGATGGATATGCAATGCCTTCAAATGGATCATCAACTGATGATGAGATCAAGGCTTATGAAAACAATGCCAAAGTAAGGTATGCTCTCTTGAGTGGTTTTTCTAATTTAGAATGTGTGAAGGTTATGAGTTATAAATCTACTAAATAAATTTGGGAGAAACTAGAAAGTGTCTATGAAGGAGATGATAAGGTCAAGCAAGCAAAGATGCAAAATTTGAAGACTAAGTTTGAAATGCTAAGGATGAAAAAAGATGAAGATATTATAGGCTACATGCATAGAGTGGACCAAGTTTTCAATTCCATCAAAGGCCTTAGTGGAAAACTTGAAGAAGATGAGGTCGTAAAGAAGGTATTAAGAACTCTTCATAAATCTTATATTCATAAGGTTTTTGCTATTGAAGAAGCTCAAAATTTAGATCATTATTCTAGAAATCGGTTGTTTGGTGATTTAACTACTTTTGAATTGAGAGATTTTGGTCTAAGTGATTCAAGAAAGGAGGTTGCTTTTAAAGTTGGCAAAGCAGAGAAGACTGGGGAATCTGGTCTGGATGAGTTTGATGAGTTAGAAGAAGAGATTGAAAAAGGGAACTGGAAAATACAGAGGTAAGTTACCTTTCAAATGTTTCAATTGTGGAAAGATAGATCATTATACTTCAAGATGTCCAGTCAAAGCTTCAACTGAAAAATTTAAAGAGAGTAAAGGTAAATCAATTAAGAGAAGTTATTATGTTAAATATGTTAGTATATCTTATGATGAATCTGATTACATGGATGATGAAAATGATGAATTTTGTTTCATGACTCTCAATGTTGGAACTAATTTTGCTAACTCTGAGAGATGTATGAAGTTGCTTTGGAAGTAGGTCATAATGCAACTATGGTGACTGCTTTTCATGCAAGAGAGGATAAAAACTATTGGATTGTTGACATCGGATGCTCAAATCATATGACAGGTGTTAAGAGTAATTTTGTTAAACTTGAAAAGTATGAAGGAGGTCTTGTTATGTTTGGTGATGATATGTCTACTAAGAAATGTGAAAAAGGTTCAATTAGTTTTGATGGCAAGCATAATACAGAGGATGTTATTTATGTTAAGAGTTTCTAATATAATCTTCTAAGTGTAGGAAAAATTTGTAGCAAAGGATATAATTTTGTATTTCAGGATGGTGGTTGTGAGATCAGGAAAAGCTTTGTTACTCTGATTATTGTAGCAAGAAGGATAGATGGAAATTTTTATCAGCTTAAGTGTGCTAATGGTATGTGCTTTATGACTCAAATGAATGAAATTTGGATATGGCATAGAAGAATGTGTCACATCAATTTTGATAGCCTAGTGAGGATTAGCTTTACTCAAGTTCTGAGTAATTTACCAAAGATTACAAAGCCTATTAATGTCGTTTGCGAGGAATGTCAGGTTGGGAAGCAAACAAGAAAAATATTTAATGTCAAAGAATATTCTACCATGGGACCTTTGGATTTGGTGCATACAAAAAAATTTGGACCTGCAAGAACAAGAATTTTTCAAGGTGACAAGTATTTCATGTTATTGGTTGATGATTAATCTAGAATGACTTAGGTAACATTTATCAAAGAAAAATTAGAAGCTCTAAATAATTTTAATGCATTTAAAGCTATGGTTGAAAATCAAAAGGATATGAAAATTAAATTTTTAAGATCTGGCAGAGGTGGACAGTTCACCTCCAATGATTTTAATAGTTTTTGTGAAGATCATGGAATAAAGAGAAATTTGTTAGCTCCTAGGATTCCTTAGCATAATGGAGTTGTGGAAAGGAAGAATAGAACTATTCAAGAAGTAGCAAGGATAATGATGAAGGAATCAAATCTACTGAATGTTTACCGAAGAGATTAAATTCATACTACAATATACATACTTAACAAAGTGCAAGCAAGGACAAATAGTTCAAAAACTCCTTATGAGTTATGGTATGGAAGAACTCCTATAAAATATTTCAAAGTGTTTGGAAGCAAGTTTTTTATCAGAAAAGATAAATAAAAGTTAAAAATGTTTGATGTACGATCTGATGAAGGAATCTTCCTTGGATACTCTACAAAGAGCAAGGATTATCGATTCTACAACAAGAGGCTAAAAAGGATTGTTGAAAGTGAAAGTGTCAAAGTGGATGAAGACTTACATAAAAGCTCGGTGTTGATATAAGGATATGAATCAAATGAGTCCTCTTGCAAAGAAGAAGAGAAAGATGAAGGAAAGGAAAAATAAATGCGGGTTGCAGAGGAAGAAGCTCCAAAAAGAATCCATAAGACTCCTAAGTAAGTGCAGAAGAATCATTTTGAAGATCAGATCATTGGTGGCAAAAGCAGAGGTTTATTGACAAGAAAAAAGGCTACTATTATAGAAGAATAAGTTTAAATCTATGTTTACTTTCCAAAATTGAACCTAAAATAGTGATTGAGACATGCAAAGATGAATTATGGATCAAGGCTATGGAAGAAGAATTGTTGAAAATTGAGAAGAATCAAACTTGGGAAATTGTCCCAGGACCAATGAACAAGAATGTGATTGGAACTAAATGGGTTTTTTGGAACAAACTGAATGATAATGGAGAATTTGTTAGGAACAAGGCAAGACTTGTGTGTAAAAGATACTCATAAGCAGATAGAATGGACTTTGAGGAGACATTTCCTCTGGTGGCAAGGATGGAGGCTATTAGGATGTTTTTGGTTTTTGCAGCACATAAATATTTTAAATTTTATCAAATGGATGTGAAGTTTGCATTCTTGAATGGTGAGTTGGAAGAGGTATACATTGAACAACCAGAAGGATTTCAATTATCAAATAATTGTAATATGGTCTATAGATTGAAGAAAGAATTGTATAGGCTCAAGCAAGCTCCTAGAGCTTAGTATGAAAGATTGGATAGGTACTTGTTGCAACAAGGATTCAATAAAGGTGTCACAAATAACAATCTTTATTTTCAATTTGAGAAAGATCAAATCTTGATTGTGGTTGTGTATGTTGATGATATAATCTTTGGAGGAAATGGAAGTATGTGCAAGAAATTTGTAGAAGAGATGCATAAAGAGTTTGAGGTTTCTATGTTTGGGGAGATGAATTTCTTCCTTGGGCTTCAATTCAATCAGACAAAGAAAGGAATATTCATATCATAGTCAGATTATGTTAAGGAAATTTTGAAGAAGTTTGGAATTAAATACTCTCAACCGATATGTTGGTTATTGGTTGCAAGTTGAGTAAGAATGAAGAATCTCTTAAGGCTTATCAGAGCAAGTATAGATCAATAATTTGTGGACTTTAATACCTAACTGCTACTAGATTGGATATCATGCATGTGGTTTGTCTTTTGGCTAGATTTCAAGAATATCCCAGAGAGTCACATGTGGCGACAGTAAAGATAATATTCAGATACTTGAAAAGCACTCTGAAACATGGCTTGTGTTATCCAAAATATATTGATCTCTCTTTAAGTGCTTATATAGATACAAATTGGGAAATTTGTGTGGATGATACAAGAAGTACAAGTGGTGGTGATTTATTTCTTGGAAGTAGATTGGTGTCTTTCAAAGCAATAAGTGGGATTCAATGTCTTTATCTACTGCAGAGGTAGAGTGTATTGCACATAATCATGTTGCACGCAAGTGTTGTGGATGAAGAAAACATTGAAGGATATCAGAGTGTCATATGATGAACCAATTCATATCCTATGTGATAACACAAGTGTTATCAATATTTCAAATAATCCAGTAATGCATTCAAGGACAAAGCATATTTCAAACCGATATCACTTTTTGAGAGAAAAATTTGTAGAGAATGAGGTGAAATTGGAGTATGTGCCTACAATAGATCAAGTTGTAGATATCTTCACAAAGGCTCTTCCTAAGGATACATTTGAGTATCTCTGGGAGAAGTTGGGGGTTATTTCCCCTCCTTTACATTAGATGCATAAAGTTATGTATCCATCAAGTGGATTTCAAGATTCATTCCTTGTTTTGGACTGATGTTGGTGGCTACCTCTTAGGGGGAGTAGGTAGTAGAATTGTTGGTTGTTGTAGTTAAGGGGAGTAAGTGTTGTCATTATGTGGCAAGAAAAGAGTTTTGTGTTGGTTTTTTCCTTTGAATTCTTGTCAAATTGAAAGGAAGTTGCAAAGCAGGTGAATGTGATATTGATGTCAAATGGGAAGCAAAAAAAAGGAAATATGTGTTGCCCTTTTCCATTGATGTCAAAGGAGGAGAGAAAGTTAAAAAAACCATATAAAAAAGGGAGAGAGAAGTCCTGCAAAAGAGTGAAACATAGAAAATAGGGTTGTTCACCACAATGGAGTGATGAATAATGGACCTAGTTTCATTATTTCATTCAAAATGTGTGTTATAGAAGACAAATTTGAAATCTAATAGAACTAACTATCAAAATGCGGATCTAGAAAGGGTAAAATGTTGTGTACCTATCACCAAAGATGTTTTTGTAGACCTCACTAAGGACTCATTCACCCTATGGAAAATGGGTCCTTTCTAGGGCTCCTAGAAAATGCTTTTTGGATTTTATTCTTCTGTGTTTGCACTCCCAAACTGTATTTTTACACTATCGAAAAGTTGTAAATAAAAATTGTAGGTTAATTTTCGTGATTTGACAATTTTTCTTGGAACTTTGCAACTTTCTGCATTTTTTCTCTCCAAATGATCTTCAACCTAAAATCTATAATCACACATCAAAGAGAGAAAAATGTTGTTGGTTAGGGAATAGGTCAAACCCCATTTTGGTAATTAAACCTTAAAATGAAATGAAACATGAGAGAAGGAATGATGAATGAACAAAGTAATTTTACAACTCACCACACATTATTTGAATCATTAAAATACTGCCAAAAACATCTTTCAAAGAGGGGTCCTAGGTCTAAGTGATGACCCATTCGCCATAGGGTGAATGAGTCCTAGGCCACTTACCTAGGACACACATCAGACAATGTTAAACATTATGCAAAAATAGGTTCATAAGACTAAGTGAAGACCCATTCACCCTATGGAAAATGGGTCTAGGGTGAATGGGTCTCAGGTCACTTACCTAGGACACACATTACCCAAAGTTAAGTGTTGTGAAATGGAATTTATGAATGTCGGATTTTATCCTTTGGAATTTGTATTTAATTAGGCTTGGATTTAAATTAAAGGGTCCAATTAAAGAAATTTAACCTCAATCAATTAATAAAGCCCTAGATTAGTGTGAAAGTGTAAAGGACCCTAAATAAGGTACAAATACTTCCATTTTATTTAAAAGGGCCCTAAACTTAATGTGAATATGTAGAACATATTACAACACTAAATTAAAGCAACATTAGGCTCATTTTATTATTAATTATTTCCCAAATTAAGTGTGAAATGGGATATTTTTTCCATTACATTTTGCCTCCACTTTGGTGAGTATGACCCCATGTCAAACTCACACTAAAGTAAAAATTCAAGACACAATCATACACTATCAAAGACCAAGAAGATCAAGCCTAGACTGTCCAACGCAATGTGAAACACATCTAATCTCTTGATTTTCACTCACTTCGAGGTAGAAGAACTCCAGGCTATTCACTAGGTGAGTCTTCCAATAGGGTGGAAAATGAGATAATCATATTAGGCTCCCATACAATATCAAAGCTATCCTCTTAACAACTTCAATAAGGCACCACAATGTGGCTCCATAGGCAAGCAAGGTGTGTTATGCTTGTTGGCCTTGAATTTAGGGTTTCAAGCTCCATAGGGCTTAACAAGCTATGTTATACCAAACACCTATGAACATTAGAAAGGATCCATAGGCAAGCAAGGTGTGTTATGCTAGGTAGCCTTTATTAGGGTTCAAGTTTCACAAGGTTATCAAGTTGTGTTATGCCAAACACTTATAAACATTATATATAAGTTTTTGTTCAAGGGATTTTTTCTTTGTTCATGTAAGGTCTTCTTCTTAGGGAAATTCATGCCTAATGTCTCCAAGAGAGGAAAAGTCAAGATTAAAAGATTTACAACTTAGGGAATGTAATGTGTAGCATCACCACTAAGAGGAAAGTCATACGCTAAGAAATATCGTACTCTTAGAGGACATCAAATCCAATGACACCACCAAGAAAAGGATGCATCACAAGAAAAAAATATTGTACCGTGAAACATGAAAAATGTCAAAAGATATTATCGACGTATGCCCCCACTATAAAGCGGTTGCTAACACCATTGTTGTGAGAAATTGATTTAAAGTAGACAATGTTTACTCCTAAGACATGAGAGCTTACTCAGAAAGTCCTATGCCAAGTCATATATTTTTGAAATAATGTTACGTCATGAAAAAAGAGGGAGGGGTTGCCCCAAAAAATATATAAGGAACTCTATGGATTCGGGGTCAATATATCTTTTCTACAATGTTGTTATAGATCTTGGAAAATTCATCATTCCCCAAATACTCATAGAACTAGAAGAATGACACATAAATATTGAAAACAAAGAAAAATCATTTTGAATCAACATGGAAGAGACCTAAATTTTTTGACACCTTATGTCATCCCCAAAAGGAAAACACAAGACAAAGAATAAAATATTTACGACATATAGAATAATGTAGATACATATAGATGAATGCACAAAGAGAGAGAGAGAGAGAGAGAGAGAGAGAGAGAGAGAGAGAGAGAGAGAGAGAGAGATGCACCAAACGAAATAGTATAGGGGATCACATTACGCACATGCAATAACATAAAGAAATATGAAAACAAAACTAATGCAAAATACTAGTAAGGCACATGTGAGTCAACCTATAGCAGGTTGTCTACATCTCAATCTTGATTGGTATATACGGAAGGCAGAAAACTAGCCAAAGGTACAATATCAAGTGTCGAACTAGGATACACACCAAGTTCAACACTATTTTTAGGAGAATTTTCATTTAATCTCATAGAAGAGGAGAACAATGAATTCAACTCATTATGCACTTGTTCATCAATCTTTGCAATTTCAATGTCATCATATAAATTAATCACAATAGGAGGTTGAATGATAATGTCTCTAGAAGGTTCGTGTTTACCTTGCAATGAAGGTATAGAATCATCATACATTGCTTCAGGTAAGTTCGGATTTTGATTTTTTGTGTCATTTTTTTCTTCTTTAGTTTGTAACATATGAGCAATAGCACGACATATATGCCTACGCTCTCTAACATTTTGATTTTGTTTCAATCTATTGTCAATTTTTAATTGTGTAGGGGGAGGTTTGTCAACCATAGGTTTCTTTTCTTCCCTTAGCGGAGGAATGGAAGGAACCATGGGAGGTTGTTCAACCACTTTCTCTTTGGCTTTGTAAACTTGTTTGATTTTAGGAGGCACAACAGGATTATTAGGGTTGTATCATGGTCTCTTATAGGAAATGGTAAGAGGATTTATCATAGGTTGCTCTTGGATATTTGGAAGGGCTTTTAGTTCAATCATTGGTTCATCAAGGATAGGTGGATCCATCACAAGTTGAGGTATATTTCTAAGGGATAACTCTACTATGCGCTTTGCCTTAAAATTTTGATATGCTTTGAAAAATTTTGTCATTACAAGGTCTAATAGGTTCAATAGGCTTGAGCTAAAATAAATCTAATGTAAATTTCCCACAGGAAGACACGGGATTAAAGCCACTATGGTATATAGTAAAGATTGCATTGCCAAAGGGAAACTTTAAACATTTATGCACAATTGATGGGATGGAATTCATGGAGTGAAGCCATGGGTATCCTAACTTCACACGAAATTGATCCAACAATGGGATGAGGTGAATGAGACATTTAATTTTTTTGGTTCAACTTTTAGAGAGAGATTTATCGAGCCCATCGTAAGACAAGCAAAACCATTGTGCATTTTGATCCATGCTTTCGGTCTTTCATATGTATCTTGATAAAGTTCATGCACAAATATGAATTCTTCAGTGATCACATTCTCTACACAGATGAAATCAATTAATATCGCATTGGTAGGCTTGTCATTGATTCTTTAAGCTATGTAAAGAGAACCATCGGGTGCATGTTTAAGTATATCTTGTTGTGAGAAAGCAATAGTAGGCAACATCTATTCAAAATGTGTGTTACAAAGTGCAAATGAGAAACAGTAATCAAATCTAAACCAAACAATAGTCAAAAGGTAGATCTAGAAAGGGTAAAATGTTATGTACCAGTCACCAAAAGTAATTTTTCAAACCTCATTAAGGACTCATTCGCCTTATGGAAAATGGGTGTTGGCTAGGGCTCTTGGAAAATGTTTTCTAGGTTTTGTTCTTCTATGTTTGCACTCACAGATTCTAGTTGTTCACTTTCAGAGAGCTGAAAATAAAACCTGTAGGTCAATTTATGTGATTTGACAACTTTTCTTGCAACTTTCTTCATTTTTTCTCTCCAAATGATCTTCAACCTAAAATTTGCAATCACACATTAAAGAGAGAAAAATGTTGTTGGTCAGGGAATAGGTCAAACCTGTTTTGGTAATTAAACCTTGAAATGAAATGAAACATGAAAGAAGGAATTATGAATGAACAAAGTAATGTCACAACTCAACACACCTTATTTAAACCTTGGATAAATGTACAAACTAGCATGAAGTGGCCTCAATGAATGTAGATCTTGATCATGAAACTTGATATAACACAATGGCTTTGATAATTTTGATTTAATCTTGAACACTACATCAACATATTACTTCAAACATGTATGATGCAATACATCTTTGACATGATGAAAGGAATCTTGATTGCTGCGATAATCTTCTACAAATCTTCCCTTGAATGCCTTAGAAATTCTCTTGAAGTACTCTCATAATGCTCTTGTGAAAATTGTTTGATTGCATGAAAGTCTTAAGATTTTGCTAGGATGAAACATAGTGAAAGAGTCTTGTATTTATTCATATCTCAACATTAATTCTTGAAATTCAAAAATCACAAGCTGACATTGAATTATAGATTTGAAATCATTAATATACCACCAAAAATATATTTCAAAGAGAGGTCATAGATCTAAGTGAGGACCCATTCGCCATAGGGCGAATAGGTCCTAGGCCACTTACCTAGAACACACATTAGACAATGTTAAACATTATGCAAAAATAAGGTCATAGGACTAAGTGAAGACCCATTCACCCTATGGTGAATGGTTCCTAGGTCACTTACCTAGGACACACATTACCCAAAGTTAAGTGGTTTGAAATGGAATTTATGAATATTGGATTTTATCCCTCAAAATTTGCATTTAATTAGGCTTCGATCTGAATTAAAGGGGAAAATTAAGGAAAATTAACCTCAAACAATTAATAAAGCCCTAAATTAGTGTGAAAGTGTAAAGGTACAACTTACAACACCCTAAATAAGGCACAATTAAGTCATTTTACTTAAAAAGGCTCTAAACTTAATTTGAATATGTAAAACATATTACAACACTAAGTTAAGGCATTATTAGGCTCATTTTATTATTAATTATTTCTCAAATTAAGTGTGAAAAAGGGATACTTTTTCCTACACTACAAAGACAAAGTGATGAAAAGAATAGATGCTTGTGGAGTAGTGTGCACTAATGTGCAGTATATGTGGAAGTGATCAGAGTTGTTTTTGTTATTGATATTTTTTCATCATGTATTGCCATCAATGACAAAGGGGGAGGTTGTTGTAAATTTGTGTTGTCATTGATGCCAACAAATCTATGTTGTTGTTGCATTGATGTCAAGTTGTGAAGATGCTTTGATTGGTTCCATTATGTTGTCATTAGTAGTCTCAATGATGTTAACCTCTAGTATTGTTGTGATAAGAAAGTGGTTGTGGATGTTCAACCTCTTGTGTGGTTGAGATCCTAAGGTCTTGTGGGTTTTGAATTGGTGTTTGTAATGCTTGTTTTCCAAGTGCTTTTGAGAAAATTTGAATAAAAGACAAAACAATGTGATAAAGAGAGTTCAGTGTGGTAGAGTAGTGTCCAGTGTTTTGCTCTGCAGTTCTTCATGGTTGAAGATCTACTTGTGCGGTTCAGATATGTTGATCAGAGGTGTCTAGAAGTGTTATATCCAAATTTTAATGTTATGGAGCATATGGCAAAAGAATTTGTGTTCCCCAGTGTGTGAACTGTGATGCAATGTTATCTAAGAGAAATGGTTTTGCTCCACAATTCTCTACTATGTGGTTTTTAGTCTTGCGGATGTGGGAGTGTGCTTACAATGTTTGTATCTATCCTCAGTCTAAGTTGTTTGAGTTTAGGTACTCTACAAGGTTGGATTCACGAGTTACAATATGTAGAAGTTTAATTGGGTGTACAGAATGATTATGTTCTTCAAGTGTATGATGTTGTGAAGAATTTATTGGATTTCAAAGTGTTGATGGAATATTCCAGATTCTGTTTAAGTGTTGTGTGTAGTTTGTGAGTCGTCTTTGTATTGGAGGAAGCATGTACTTAAATGTTTAATGGTGTTAACATAGGTTCAACCAACCTTGGGTGTTTACACTAATTGTGGATATGCTTCGATGTTTGTGGAAGTGTGGTATGGCGTGTATATGTGGATTTAGGTCTGAGTTAAGGTGTGATGTGGTCCACCTTCATTCATCTCCACCATGGGAATGTTTTGGTGCCAACCTAATTTGAATTTGCACATTTGAGGTGCATAGTCAATCTTAAAAGATGTTTTTAAGGTTACAAATGGTATAAAGGCAAGGTGAAATGTTGGTGAAGTGTGTGGATATGTGTGGATATGTTGAGATGCAAATTTAATCAAATGCAGAGATCTAAAGTGTGAGCTAATGCCTATGACTCCAATGCAATGAGCAGAAGGGTCTACATTTGTAGAGTACCTAAAGTTTATGAAAGCAATGAGCCGGAAGTTGTTGATGGTGCAAAGTTGTAGTGGTAGATATTTTTTGTTGCTCTGAGACGGATTTCTCATTATAACAATCTTCTTCTTCTTTCTCATTTGGTAATGAGCCATTGGCAGTGAGCCCTTCTTTCCTTTTGGGTGGTGAGCTTATTGTATTCGATGTTGCAATTACTTTATATTGTGAGCTAATCCTCACTGTGGTTTTTCCCTTCTTGGGTTCTCCACGTAAATTTGGTGTTGTCATGTGTTTGGATGTGTTTGCATTATTTTTTTTCATGTTAATATTTTTTCAATGCATGATAAGGGTTTAATGGTTGTTGATTTTAAAGAATAATGCAGATCTGAATGTTAATGAGGATTTTGATGTTTTAATGTACAATTGATTCACCCACCTTCTCAGTTATCTTGTGCATTCAACAAGAAGATACTTTGATGGTTCCTCTTTAGAATTTTCTTCTAATCCTTATTCATCTTCGTTCATGTTGTTCTACATGTGCATCTTCTTGTAGTAGTTTTACATGTGTATCTTTCTGTGGTTCAACCTTAATATCAAAATCCACCATTTTGTTAGGCTTTACATGAGGTTGTTCATTAGTTTTAAATTCCTTAAGCTCCTTGAAAATTACATTCTTGAAATATAGCATTTTCATTTCTACAGGATCCCAAAGCTTGTAACCCTTAATGTTCTCTCCATAACCCACAAAAATACATTTGTTAGCTCTAAAATCAATCTTAGAACAATTTTCTTCAAGAACATGAACATATACCTCATTGCCAAAAACTCTAAAATGAGAAACTGGTGGTCATTTACCTATCCATGCCTCATAGGGAGTTTTATCAACAAGAGCAAAAGTAGGTGACCTATTAACCAAATAAGAAGTAGTGTGAACTACTTCATCCCAAAAGTTCAAGCTTTCCACTACTCAACATGCTTCTAGCTCTATCCATTAAAGTCCTATTCATCCTCACTGCCACTCCATTTTGTTGTGGGGTATATGGAGTTGTTTTCTACCTAACAATTCTTACATGTTTAGAATACTCATCAAAGACCCTATAGAAAAATTCACCCCCATTATTTGTTCTTAAAACCTTTACTTTTCTATTAGTTTGTTTCTCAACAGATGTTTTAAATTCTTTAAATATAGAAAAAACAATAAATTTCTCCTTTAAAAAGTAAACCCGTGAATATATAAAATAATCATCAATAAAAGAAGCATAGTAGCAAGACTTTTCAATAGATAGTACATCCATAGGAACAAAGACATCACGATGAATTACCTCCTAAACTTGTTTAGCCCTAGTACTTCCAAATTTAAATGATTCTCTATGTTGCTTTCTATACATCATTCACAAAAATCAAAATCGGTGGAGTAACCAAACAAACCATCAACCATCTTTTTATTTATGAGGGTTTTGAGACCCTTTTCACTAATATGACCCATCATGTGGTGTCATGACTTGCATGATACAAAGTTATCAATTACATTAACAGAGTTACAAAAAGTAGAAGCATCAAGTCTAAATAGGATGCCACACCTATTACATTTAGCTAAAACCAAATTCCCTTTGCTTAACTTGCAACCACTCTTTTCAAAAGTAAAATGCACCCCTGAATCATTCATTTTAGATACAAAAAATAATTTTCTAGCTAAATCAAAGATGTGCAATACATATTTAAGGGTTTTAACCCTTCCATCACTGAAAACCAATTTTACCTCCCCTCATCCTACAATTTTTTGTGTGATATTATCCCCGAGGAAAAATTCCCCACCATCATAAGTTGAATATATTGAAAACCATTCCTTATGTAGAGTCATGTGGTAGGATGTTCTTTAATCTATTAACCAAGAGTCATCATAAGTCATATTAGCATAAATAAATAAAAAATCAATAGATTCATCATCATTTTGATTTATCTGTAGAGGAATTGTCATTATTTTTCTTTTTATTCTTACATTCATTTTTGAGATGCCCCCATTTACCACAATTCCAACACCTCAATCTACTCTTACCAAGTGTTTTTTATCTTCCCTTGGACTTAGAATGGTCCTTAGACTTGTCCTTTTCATCTTTATTATTGTTCTTACCTTTCTCCTTAGATTACCTCGTGCATGCAATGCTTCTTTAGACCCCTTTAAAGTCCCCATTTCCTCTAAAACTAGAGTTGCAACAAGGGTATCCAACTTCGTATCATCTAAAAAAGAACCACTAATTGCAACAATAATATTATCCCAAAGATTCGGGTGGTGAACATAATAATAAAATACATTTATCATCTTCTATCTTTATATTAATTAATTGTAATTGACTTAGGATTAGACTAAATAAATTCAAGTGTTCTACAATCGAGTCTCCATTATTCATTTAAAAGAATTTAACTTTCTTTTCAAAAATAACTTGCTAATGAGACTCTTAATTTGGTATACCTTTCCTATTCTATTTCATAATTTATATGCAATAATCTCATTAGACACGTTTAATAGAGTAGAATCATATAAACACAAACGAATAGTGTTGAGAGCCTTTTTACCTAGTTTAATCCAATCTTCATCTAACACACTATTTGGTTTCTTCTCTTTATAAACAAAAATCCATTGATCTCTTTCTTCCAAGAGATCCTCCATCTTTAACTTCCAAAGCTTATACCCATTACTGTTGAACTTTTCATTGTCTAGCTGAGATGAGCTAGCCATGATCTCTTATCACACTAAATCTAAAACTGCAAGAAAGCACAACACAGTCCCACTATAGTAAAAAACCCAATCAAACACTCCAAAAAAGGTGTCCCCTTCTCTAATCAAGCCAACTTGGCTCTGATACCAAATGTTGAAAATTGGGATAAAACTTTATAGTAAAAATATGTAGATAATTTTATGCATCCAAATAAATAGATAGCAATAAATCTTAGATGAAAATAAATTACAATATATAAATGCAAACTATAACTCAAGAATAATGTGGAGAAACCTTTGCGAGAAAAAAAATCCACACCTAAAGTGATATAAGACTTGTGTTAATCCTTCAAAAGAGTTACATCAATACAACTTCTCTCTCTAAATCACTACAACACTTCATGGCTTCAACAACCTATAAAGTAACTTGTTTTTCCTTCAACTCAAGCACTTAATATATAGGCATGAGAGAAACCACAAATCATGAATAGTTTCTAAAACCATTTAGACATTAATCACAAAAATAAGAAACCTTCTCTTTCAACTTGTGATTTTATCCACCTTTTAGTAATGTGCTCATGCAAATTAAAAAGTCTTCTTTATTTTCTCCAAGCTCACATTTAACTTCCCCTTTTCCATGCTCTTTCTAATTTGACAACTAAAAAACACTTTACACATTGTCATAGTTACATTTATCAACTTTCATGACAACTAAAAGATAATTGCAAATTTTGAATTAATAATTAAATGCAAAGCAAGGTTGAGACATTTACTCAACACTACATAATGGAGTGCAACACTTGAGAATGTGAATCATCTAGGAGTTATGGGTTAATTATGCGTCTTCAAATAATTGTTTATTGTAATCCAAGATTAAGAAATTAATTTTAGAAATGAATACATTTTAAAGAAAGTTTTATTGTAGTAGCTTCTTGATATATTTTGGCCATGAGCATTTCAAACCCTAGCAATTAGTTCATTTTGTTGCAACCCTTGTGTTACGCTCCAAAATATACAATTGGGAGAAAGTTAATATTAGAGGTGTTGTACACTTTTCTAATCCAAGACACCTTGTATTCATTTAATATTGTAATATTTTATAAATAAAGGGCAACATGGTAAAAGGTGCCCCACTTTAGATAAGAATCTCAAGATTTCTAAGATGACACATTGTGTCAATTTACATTTGTATCATGACATGTATAAGATGTCTACAAACATCTCTATCACATAAGATGCATAAGAGTAACTATGAAACGGTAAGGTGTGCAAAAGAAAGTTTAACATGTGTATAAGAGCATATAAGAGTGGGGTTACATAGTGGACCTATAAGAGTATCTCTAACCAGTTAAGAATAACATGCAAGAGGGTTGCAAGTATAATAAGTGGTCCAATATGGAACACTTGAGAATTACATAGTACCCCCTTCGTCATAACAATTAAACATGTGCAAGAGGAGTTACCTTCTATTTTTGGAGGCCTTACACAAGGAGGAGCACATTGATACAACTTGGACTATAACTAGGACTTAGCACATGTCTTGAGTCCACAATTTTGGAATACTTGTGGTTTCCTAAATCTCCTTGACCTATATATTGGAGGCTTGAGATGAAGGTTACATGATAGTAATTTTAAAGTGAGATTATGCTATCGAATTGACTCTAGACACAAAGTTGAAGATCTCATGTTTTCCTTGTTTAAAACAAGGATGCATTGAGTGTATTGTAATCTTTTTTTTGTGATTAATACCTTGAGTTTTCTTTAAAGGCTAGGTTTTCTTATCGATTGTAATATTTTTTTGTTGATTATAGCGTAGATCTAAATATATTTGCATTCCTTCTCGCACTAGATTCTTGTACAAACCTCTATCTAGTTTCCTTTCATTTTGAAGGGAGGTGCAACTTACAAAACACTTATTTTTTCCAATCACAAATCAAACAAAACATAATGAATACTTACATGTCTTACAATCTAGATAAGCAAATAAAGCAATGCTTTTGCATTGAGGACATTTTCATATTTACATGCCTAGAAGGCTGTCTTGGAATCATTGTCCACGAAAATTCTTGGCAGACCATTTTTCTTAATCCTAAATCTGGTCCTTAAGGGCTCCAAAAGCTATAAGGGCTGTGTCACAAGAATCTTCCCAAAAAATGGCAAGTCTCAAAATCCTAGTATTGGAAAATATTAATACAAATGTCATGAAGAGAGCCTCCTTCACTAATTATGTGATTCACCAATCCCCGGAAGTTTCTCTACATTCATTTTTCCTTTTGGTAAACAAAATTATTTCCCTTGAAAAAATGGCTGATACTAGGTTCCTATATTATAATATTGTGGCTGAAACAAAACCCAAATCTTAATTAAATCAAGGACCCTTGCCATTTTTACAATTTTGTGTTAGTAATTTCAAATTTCTTCCGAATGCATAGGACCTAAGAACAAAGTGAACTCAAATGTTAAAAAACGACTAAAATTTAAATGTGTATGCAAAAGACATTGCATAAACCAGAAAATAACTTCGTAACCCTTGCCCTTGAAGGAGCTCTAGGTAATATTATACAAAAAAATATTCGTTGGATTTCAACTTTGAACCGCTCTTTTACAAAAGCAAAAGTGCTGCCCCTTATCTGACTTACACATGACAAACAGGACCTGTAAAATGACTATTTTGCCTCTGGCCATATGATAAAATAAAATCTCGGGCTTCCACACCAAAAGTTCTCGGGCCCAACTAGTTTTGCAGTAGAGCATCTCTGGGCTATAGTTTGAAATCAACCTGAATTTATCCAAAAGCATTTTTCAGTTCAATTTTAATCAAATAAATATAACTCCAAATTGCAACCAAAAAAATTAGCACATTCCTCAATCATTGCCTATAAAGGGCCATTTCTTAGCATAATTCAGTGCTGTAAATTTCTCTCCTGCAAAACTTGCAAAGAAACTGTATACTACCTGTTTCCCACTGTGACATTTAATTTCCCCCAAAACTAGATGAAGAAAAGCTAAAATGAATCCCATGAAGAAAAAAAGATAGGCGGCAGCCAATCTATCCAAATTTTTAAAACTGTGAAAAGAGTTCAAGTCAGAATCTGACTTATATCACTCAGTACATGATCTATTGGCGATTTAACAATCCAAAGATTGCACCCTGAGGACAAATAAAAGAAATGTAGAGAATGCCATTGTGAATGGATAGATTCTGGTTGTGCCCGAGCTATTGTACCAGTTTCACAGATGTTGTTGATTGGTTTGTTCCCAGGTAAGATACAACAGCCAATGCCATTAGCGCCAAGGACAAATGAGCTACCTGGATAACTAGAGGATTGAAAAACAATTTCAATCTCACAAAACACGGCATGCTTTGACTATTGTTCTATACCGTGCTATGTGCTCCTCTATTCAGTGGCATTTGATGATCCTTGAATCAACAGGAACTCTACTAGATAACTATTCAAGAATGGTGCCCAATGCTGAGGTTTCAAAATGATATGAGCTTCCATAGAGGCCTCAACTAATCCCTTTTGGAAAGGTTTACTACATTAGCATCCAACTCCTCAATTATGGCCTAACTCATTAACAGTTATTCATGTTACTGGGCTCATACTGTTCATAGGGCATGGGAAAGCCCAACTGTAATAGACCTTGAGCAACCCTCTGCAGTTGTCCACCTCAATTGCCATGTCTACTGAACTTGCATAAAACAGAAAGCCTGTATGTATGTTGACCTTGAGACCTTCAGGCCGATCAGAGACGAACAAGAGTTTTTGCATGCGTATCAAAACCATGTAATACCATCCATTTAATTCCATTGCAAGGAGGCTAAACAAGGTTTACGTGGATGTCAGTGTTGAGCTGGCAGAAGAGCTGCACCGCCATTCTCTGCTCCTCCACTAACTGTGAAGACTGTGTTTTGTTCACACCGGACATCAAAGTTGTAGAGTGGTCATACATAAGTGTGACAGCTACATTATTAGACTGTTATTGGGTAAAGCCTGGAGAATGAGAACCACCAACATGATGTTGGTAAGGGAGGTGAGGAAAATTTTGTTCTATCTGTCTCATTGCTGTGCAAGGACAGCATCTATTTCTGCCCAGTTTACCACAGCTGCTGTCACCAAATGCAGATTCACCAGTCATCTCTTCTTCTGTCGTTTTTTGGGTTTTGGTCAAAGTAACAGTCTTCTGGACATGGAAACATGGATAGTGGGTGTATGAACAAGTCAACTTATTTCTGCTGAAAATAACTGGTGCTTTTGCTTCAGATTTACAATATATTAAGTAGATAAAATAGATAATTCAACCTATTTTAATTAAAGATTAGATAGTTATCTATATATTGTATGGCTGGATGTAGCCATTCCAAACCCAGGAAAAAAAATGAACGAATCCTGAAACCCAAACCAGCAACCAGGACAGTCTGCTGCCCATCATCAATGAAACTAGGTGTCGAGCAAAATTAAGCACCTTACACAAAACTAATTTGGAAAAACATATATTAGCAAAAAATACCCATGCTGTTTAAAGTTCCCAGTTCTGTGCTCAGCATGCAACTCCAAATTTGCTCATTTATGACAGTAGTCCACCTTTTGCCCTTGATCAGCAATCAAGCTGTTGGCATGCTTGCATTAATAATAGCTAAGTCACAACGTTCGAATTCGAGTTTGAATTCAGCAACGATAAAATTTGGATGAAGCTCTGTGATGAACTCTATGTGAATTCACCTCTCATGGTGGAATGGCGATTTGTTCTTTTAAGTCAAAATATGGTTCAATCTTCTTGATTTCTTCTTGGACCTACAACAAAACCAGTTTTCAAACCCTTATCTTCAAGGTCCTAACTCCACAAAAGCATGTCAATGAAGCTCTGCGATGAACTCTATGTGAATTCACCTCTCATGGTGGAATGGGATCATCACCATACCACCATATTCAAGGGAGCACCACCTTGAATAGACTGAAAATTACTTCCAAGGCAAGAGACAACTCTCTTTAAGATGTTTTTTTTCAAAATAACAATGCAACATAATAATCTCACAGCCCTCCATGCCTTCTTAAATAAGGCTCCTAGTCCAAACTGCCCTTAGAAGAAGAATCTAATTTGTTTCTATTAAAAAAATCAATGGTTTCATGGCTAAGGCACCTAAACCGCCCTTAGGGAAGATCCAATTTGTTTCCATTAAAATATTCAATGACTTCATGGCTAAGACACCTAAACCACCCTTAGGGAATATCTGATTTGTTTCCATTAAAATATTCAATGACTTCATGGCTAAGGCACCTAAACTGCCCTTAGGGAAGATCTGATTTTATTTCATTAAAATATTCCTTGCCTTATCCAAGCCGCCCTAGGAAGATCTGATTTGGTCTTCAAATATAAAATATCGGTTGCCTTCTTCCTTAAGTATCCTAAACCGCCCAGGAGAGAGAGTTGACCTTCTAGAAGTATATCAAATCTGATTTGATGTGGGCCAACCAGCCAAGGAAGATAATAATATTCTAATTGTTTTTAAACTCCCTTCCTTATTCCTTATAAGATTGCTTTGACTTGCAAGTGGACCATGAGATAATAATAAAATATGATCAACATTACGCTTTATTTTTCGTTAAGGGTAATTCCCCTCTTAAATCTCTTAAAAACATCTTACCAAAATTATGATTCTCATGGCCAATATCATTCCCTTATCTCGCCATCTAACCCACGGGAATGCTAAATGGGCTAGAATCAAGTCACCAAGATGTCACTCCGAGAATGGGGACATTGCAGAACTCTACTAGATAATTATTCAAGAATGGTGCCCAATGTTGAGGTATCAAAATGATATGAGCTTCTATAGAAGGCCTCAACTATCCCTTTTGAAAAGGTCTACTACATTGTCATCCAACTCCTCAATTATGGCCTAGCTCATTAGCAGTTATTCATCCTACAAACAGTGCATGAGGAACTTCATCTAGCACCAAGAAAGGAAAGGTAAAGAAGACAAATGATATTGATCCAAGACTCAAGGATTGGTACTTGGAAGATCTACATTAGAATATAAGGTTCCAAAGTTCCTCCTTAGGTATTTATCTTTTCATATATATTTATGCTTATTTCTTCTTTCTTATCATTTTTTAGGTATTTTTGGTCTTTTTCTTCGTTGACTTAATCTTAGTGTTTCTTCTTTCTTCTCTTAAAATTGTTTATTTATGTCTTATCTATACTCCTTCGTTATTTCTTCACTCATAATTTTATATGCTTACATATATTTAGTCATATATATGCTTATACTCCTATGTGTTTATATATATCTGGCTTTCTTGTTTATATATATTTTCTTCTTTTTCGTTTTATTTTTAGAGTTGCATTGATTTCTTATTTATTTTTTTCTAGTCTTCGAGTCTCATATTTATTTATATAACTAGATTTAGTGTTGTTTTTATCTTTATCTTTATATTTATATTGTCATCTAATCTCTTATTTATAGTTATATATATTTACATATATAACTATATTTATTGTTTTGTTTTTTACATTTATTCTTACATTTATATTTTTAGTTATATAGTTATTCTTGTTCTTTGTCTTTTTTGCCTGTTTTCTTTTCTTATTTTTTTGGTGTGATTTGTACTTTTCTCTACCTTGGTCCTTGAACCCTTCCCTTCCCCCTCCTTTCTCTTTTTAAACTGCTCTAAGTCTGCAATCAACCAATTTATCTCTTCTTGCTCTCTACCATCTTGATGATGGATCACGGAGTGTGATCCGAAACATTGATGCAAAAATTTCAAACACAATCAAATCCAGAACAACACTGAACAAGTTCCTCCTTATCAATCCCAGCCTCTCATTCAGAAAGGATGGTCGCTTTAGAGTTTGCAAGGCAACTCATGTCATTCAACAACTGTTTAATCAAAAAAGGAACAGAAGCTTTCACCTATCCACATTCTCTAGAAGACCTCATAATCACCCCAGGGAAGAGCATAGACATCAGCAAATTTCATCTCCATGGCATCAGGCTACCACCATTGAGGCCGAAGAGATACGATCCCAATGACCTCTATTCAGCTCGATATAGGATGCAAAAAAGTATAAGGCTCACCTATCAACTTCATCCAGATAAAGAAACACAAGAAAGTACCCCTCTTGGGAAAAGCTAGCACACATTGCTGACATTAGATCTCCCTCGTGGAAACCGTTAGCTCAGTATAGAACATACTACAGATAGTCCTGTATCCAAGGGACTTAGACCTCCCTCCAAGGAAGAAGAGTGAAAATGAAAGAATAAGCAAGCTCAAGGTGATATGCAACTTTCCAATAACTCATGTGCTGCGAGACTATATTAAAAATTTGGGGAGATTGAACCTTGTATCAGTCTTTTACAAGTGTAAAAGCACTGTCATTTTTCTGACTTATAAGTTATAACCATTTGAGTGACTAGTATATCTATGACCATTAGTCAGGATGCAATTTGAAGTTTCAAACCCTGAAATATCTTCTAAAAGTTATCAGACTCAACCAGTTGTGTTGCAGTGCATCTTGAGATAAAGTTGTGACATCAAACTGAATTTATTTGAAAGCATATTCAGTTCAAATAGATAGAACTCCAATATTTTTGAAAAAAACCTGAATATTGACAACCTATGCTTTGGTTACCGCTATGTTACTGGGCTCATACTGTTCATAGGGCATGGGAAAGCAAGCACAACTGTGACAAACCTTGAGCAACCCTCTGCAGCTGTCCACCTCAATTGCCATGTCTACTGAACTTGTATAAAACAGAAAGCATCCATGTATGTTGACCTTGAGACCTTCAGGCCAATCAGAGATGAACAAGAGTTTCTGCATGCGTATCAAAACCACGTAATATCGCCCATTCAATTCCATTGCAAGGAGGCTAAACAAGGTTTATGTGGATGTCAATGTTGAGCTGGTGGAAGAGCTGCACCGCCATTCTCTGCTCCACTAACTGTGAAGACTGTGTTTTGCTCACACTGGACATCAAAGTTGTAGAGTGGCCATACATAAGTGTGACAGCTACATTATTAGACTGTTATTGGGTAAAGCCTGGAGAATGAGAACCACCGACATGATGTTGGTAAGGGAGGAGAGGAAAAGTTTGTTCCATCTGTGTCATTGCTGTGCAAGGACAGCATCTATTTCTGCCCAGTTTGCCACAGCTGCTGTCACCAAATGCAGATACACCAGTCATCTCTTCTTCTGCCTTTTTGGGGATTTTGGTCAATGCAACAGTCTTCTTTACATGGAAACATGGATAGTGGGTGTATGAACAAGTCAACTTATTTCTGCTGAAAATAACTGGTGCTTTTGCTTCAGATTTACAATATATTAAGTAGATAAAATAGATAATTCAACCTATTTTAATTTAAGATTAGATACTTACCTATATATTGTATGGCTGGATGTAGCCATTCCAAACCCAGGAAAAAAAATGAACGAGTCCTGAACCCAAACCAGCAACCAGGACACTCTGCCGTCCATCATCAATGAAACTAGGTGTCGAGCAAAATTAAGCACCTTATACAAAACTAATTTGGAAAAAATATACTAGCAAAAGAATAGCCATGCTCTTTAAAGTTACTAGTTCTGTGCTCAGCATGCAACTCCAAATTTGCTCATTTATGACAGGAGTCCACCTTTTGCCCTTGATCGGCAATCAACCACTCAGTAAGGATTAGCTGTCGGCATGCTTGCATTAATAATAGCTAAGTTACAAGGTTCGAATTCAAGTACGGTAAAATTTGAATGAAATTTGGCAAGGGTAAAAAATTCAAAAAAAAAATCGATTCACCTTTTTTTTAATATAAGTAATGTATCACAAATTAATTTGTTAATTTTATATATATAATAGATTAAAATTATTAAAATAAAATATTAATAAGTTCAAAATTTTAATGAAAATATTTAAATTTGTTAATTTTAAAATAAAACAATACTATATTTGTTTAATTTAACTTAAAAAAATTTGAATTTTATTTATTAATAATTTAAAGTATAAATTAAATATATTAAAATATTAAATATTAACTTATTAACATTTAATGTTAACAAACAAAATTAAAAAAATAAAACAAAATGAACTACTATTGAATTCAAATCTATTGATGATAAAATTTTAAATAACATAATATTTATATTTTACGAATGACCATTATTTAAATTTTAAATGCAGAATTAAATTTTTATGAAAGAAATAAAAGAAAAAAAAATTAAATAAAAATAAAACGAAATAAAAAAAGAGCTAAACGAAAAGCTCTAAAAATAGACTGAATGCGTGCGTGGCCTCCTTGGAAGTTTTGGCAGGAGCCGCGCAATTTCTACAGGTCGTGTTTAACGGAAATTTGCAGAATGAAAACACGTTTGAAGTCGACGCTGTCATGCTTGCCTATTGGTGCTCGGCTCTCACTGAAATCTCAGACTCACGGTCGAGCCCTAGCGGAAAAATTCATTGCTCACTGCTCAACCCTTAAAAATTGCCTGGTCGCTCTTTTCGTACGAATTGAAAGGCGAATTTCAACGATTTTCATTAAAAAAAAAATTAATGTTCGCCGAATTTCGAATTTCAATCATGAAATTCGGCGAATCCTATGACTAAGAATAATACTAGAAACAAGTAGTTGCCAGTTGTCATTTAACTAAATTAACTTTAAGGATTAGCTGTAGGAATGTGCACATTAATAATACTAGTAGTCAAAACAAGTTGCCAGCTGTCATTTCAGCAAAAAAAATCTGTGAACGTTTGAGCACACCAGATGATACTCAAAAGAGTCCTATCCAAAAGATACTATGCTATCATCATAGTCAATGAAGCTTAAACCCAACCAAAAAGCACTGCAGTATGTTACAGGTGGTCATATGTAATAAATAAAGGAAATGTATGTTAGTCTTTCATCTCGTAGTCATAGAACTGTGCTCTTGATGATCGTGTTATTTGTGTTTCTATGTTATGATAGAATGTAAATATGCACCAATTGAAGAAACCCAGCTCCGAAACATTAACAAACAAAATGAATATCAATTATGTGCTAAACCAACAAAATAAAAATCCAAAATTAAGCATGGACTTTCAAGTACTAAAAAACAAAAGTTTTGGTGAAGCAATATCATAAGTACTCAGAACAGAGACAGAAAAATAAAGGAACAGCAACAGTGGAAAGAAAATAACACTCATCACAACATGGTTGTCAACAAGAGGGAATGTATTATGGAATTAACATAAAGATATGACTGAGGAAATGTGCAAAAAAAGAATGTGGATAGTGCAGCAATGAAGAAAGTGAGTCAGAGATAAGGTTGACAAATCAGTTACACAGGAAATCAGTACATCAGTACTTTAATGATGGAGCATACACCATAATGCACAGGAAATGAGTGGCAATGAACAGTGAAAATAATATGGGATGAAATTTTTCAGTAGCAAAAGAGTTCATAATTAGTCAGGTAATAACAAATACTAATATCTCCAAGTTGAATAAAAATTAGATAGAAAATATGTAGCAATGGGAGGAGCAAATAAATGAAAAGTGACAAAAAGATCATTACACTAATGCAAATTGGAAAGAACCAACATTGACAACCAAATACAGATATCAAAATAATATAATCTGATATAATTCGACTAATTAGTTCAAAATTTATGAACTCCAATTGAAAACCTAAATCCAAATTTTGATCTTTAAATAGGCTGGTTACACCAAAATCTCATAACTCAGCAATACAGGTAAGAAATTTTATGACTGAAATCAAACTGAATTACTAAGCACTTTGCTTTGAAAATTAGTTTTGACATAGAATTGAATGCTTGCCATAGTACTGGAAATGAAATCAGCATGCAAAATGAACAGCTAAAAAAAGAGAAAGCATAGTCCACACGACAATAATGACACAAGACATACACTGAAGAAACCCACTAAGGGTGAGAACTCCAACATATAGTGGGTTGTGCCTCATTTCAAATCACCAAATTTGCAAAAATACAAGCCAAGCTCAACTATGGAGCATCCAAAGACCACTGTGCAATATCAACATCACTACAATGGTCTCCACACTTGCTATGCAATGAAATGACACTCAACAGCAGTCTAAACAGTTCCTACAGTCAACTGCAAATGTTACTCAAACTCTAGATGCTATTCTTGGGCTACAGCATTGATGCTTATGCTTGCACAAGGTTATCAAACAGTTGCAGAGACCTCCAGTCAACAAACCATTTAAGCATTGGACCACTTCCACTTCCATTTTGAGCAGATGCAGCTCATCAATCTGTTCTATTAAACACATTCAACAGCTGCCACACACACCTGATTGGTACAGTCTGATTTTGGCAGGAGCTGTTAGTTCCATCTATGAAGCAGGCATTGCTGGGACTTGCCTTGACCATTCTAACCACCCCCTGATCTAAATGCACACATTTGTAGGTGCCAAATGTGCTTACTATTAGCAGTACAAATTCAGCAGCTGACAAATGAGCTTGATTTTCTTTGTTTCTCAAGTCTGGGAGTGCCAATGGACTCTTGAGAGTCATAACATCCCCAGGAACTTAACTTCATCTGTTTTCATCTCTGTGTCTGATTGTTTACTTTCCCATTATTTCCTTGTCTCTTTTATTGATCATTTACCCTATATGGTATTTGTGTGTCTTGTTTGAGACTGCCTTGGTCTTCTTTATGTTATAACTCGTACAATTTCAGATCTTCTCGAGTGGGGTAGAGATGACTCAATATATAAACTGTCAGTTATATCAACCTCTAACTAATGGATGCTAGCTACCTATTACAATTACATAATATTAGTGTGAAGACTCCTTCTTCCCCTGAACTCAAACCCTTGAAAAGGAATGTTTTGTTTTTGTTTGTTTGCTGATTTTGTATGTTTTTTTGATATTTTTGAATATATGCTGACAGAAATAAATACTGAAAAAAAGAACTAAAGCAGTGTGCAAGTTTAACTAAGCCAATGAACCTCTTAAGTCATCCAGATGATTCAACGATTGATAATATGAGTCTAATAAATACATGCATACCCAAATATGTTATTCTAGAAGAAAACAGTGTTTGCTGGTAAAAAATCTGACCACTCAGCATTTTATTGACACCATCAGACGATGTAGGAAAACTCCAAAATTAGGCTCAAACCATCTCCAGAGCTGGGCGAACTCCCAAGATTATTTCTAGATTTTTCTGTACCTTAGAAGCATGAAATCGCCCCTGTGAGATCAGCGCCTTTTACTGCTGCAGCTGCACAGAATGTGCAGGCCATACCACCTTGGTTTGCATGCCAATGACCCTTGGTTTGCAGCTCCCAATCTGAAACTTCAATCTGCAATCAATCTCTTCCAACCTTGATCTGGAAACCCTTATTAAAACTTTGTATTTGCTTAATCTAGAACCTTTGTTTGAAGCTCCCTATATACCAAATTCATTGGATATCTCACCAACTCAAATGGCTGCAATCATTGAAGAAAAACGTTTTCCAATGGCAAAATGAAATGAAGTCAAAAATCAATAGCATAGAGGCTCAAGTCGACCTCCTCAACAGATAATAAGGCCAATCCCTAATTAGGGTTCGAATTTCTCCAAAAGAGTGCGAATTCCAATGAATTACATTTAATTACCAATTTGTAATTAAATGTCTATAGTTTGGCGTTAATACTTTCCTTTTGATTAATCATTCAAATGGCCCCGTCGGATGATGAGATAACCCTTCACTGAAATCACTTAAGTTATAATATAAAAGTATATTATAACTTATAATATAAGCTCACCCATTTAATATTTATTAACGATCAATAAATATTAATATCTTCATTATTACTTATCAGAAATGCAAGTCGACTAAACTGGAGGCTGGCAAGTGGATCCTGCATATGACCATACCCACTTACTAAAACTAGCAGGGGTCCATCTCTATCCTCAAATAACTTACTAACAATAGTAAGTTTTTGCTACGGACTCTGAAAAGTATCAACGAAAGCCAAAGCTAAATAATATCTCCCATTGAAGACCATCCATACCCCAAATAACCCTCTATCCAAGCACACTAGCCTACGAGGGTCAGTAATAGGCTAATCTCCCTCATCTAAAAGATGTCAACCAGAAGGGGACATTACAATTAGGTTTTATCTGCCTAAAGGTCTAAGATACACATACCAAAATTGCCTAGTATTTATTTGTTAGGATGGTCCATGAAACAAAAATGAACCCCGAGAATCACAAATAGATCCACCTTTGATAAACCCAAAAACATGTTTAGATTGGGCATGGTACACACTAACAACAAAACCAGTGAAACGAGACTCGCCCGGAATCGCTAGGACTCGCCGAGTCCTAAGCCGGGCACCCCTGGCCAGGTCCTGGAAGCCCGGACGCAGACGCGGCCGCGTCTGGCTGCGTCTTGGCTAGACGCGCCGGACACGCCGCTTCCAGGCGAGTCCCGATCCCTGGACACGGCCGGCGGCAGCAAGTGCGAAAAAGGCAAAAAGAAATAAAAAGCTCAACTTTTTTATTTTTTTGTTTTGACTTATATTGTCTCCTCAGCCCTAAAAGAACCTCATTTCATTCATTTGGCAAAATAGGAGGAGAAGAGAGAGCTGTGAAAAAAAAGAAGAGATCATTGGAGAGCAACCAGCAAGCTGTTGAAGAGAAATCCAGGGTATTAAATCATTTGGGAAGCTTCATACCAGCAAGGAGGTGCATTGAGAGCTCATTATCAGCAATTGGGAGGAGTTTGCATTCCATTCCAAGCTAGATTTAAGATGTAAGTTTGATTTTATTTGGTTTTTTTGTGTTTTTTTAACAAATAATTATTTGTAATTTGTAGAATCATTGTTTTTTTGAGTTTGCATTTTTCTTTTTACAAACCCTACTTGCAACTTAAATAATTTTAGAAACCCTATTTATTATTGCAGCCAATTTCATTTGCAAATCAAACAATATTTTCACAATGTCTCAAACCCCAGGCAAAAAAGACCCTATTTGGAAACATGCTGAAATATTTCCTAGAATGAAAAAATGAGAGGCAAAATGTAAATATTGCAAAACAATATATCATGGAGGCATAAACAAATTGAAATATCATATTGCATGCATACCCGTCCATGATGCAGTGGGTTGCACTGAAGCACCTCCTGAGGCTATTCATGAAGTGCAAGTGCAATTAGAAACATTTGAAATGCAAAAGGAAATGAAAAAGAGGCAGAGACAAGAGTGTGTGAGTGTTGAACAGGGACTTGGTGCTGTTGGAGATGCTTCTTCCATGCCTCCATACCATCCTAGTGCTAGTGCTTCTGCTATTGCACCAGCTATGCATACTACTACTAGTACTGCTACTGCTAGTGGGAGTGGGAGTGGGAGTGGGAGTGTTAGCATTGGCCCTATTTGTACCACGCACTACTCCTGGTTCCCAACCATCGCTTGAGAGCATGGGTTGGAACAAGGATGCACATGATGTAGCCAAGAAAACAATTGCAGACTTTTGGTACTATTGCACCATTCCTTTCCATGTAGCCAAGTAATTCTTTTTCGTTTAATTGTTTTAAAATTTATATTTAAATTTTAGAATCTAGATTCTAGATGTATCTCATAATTCATTATCGAATTCAAATTTAAAGTTAAAAACTTAAAAATTAAAACTTTTCGTTTTACAATACTTATCTAAGTAACTTATTAATTTATTTATGACATGTTTTAGGTCTCCTTTTTGGCAAAACATGGTCGATGCCATAACTATTTGTGGGGCGGGGTTCAAAGCCCCTACTGAAGATGAATTAAAAGGCCCACTTTTGATTCAAAAGGTGGCTGATGTAAAAGCACAATTAGAAGAGCAGCGCTTGCAGTGGAGGAGGTTGGGTTGCACCATAATGACTGATGGTTGGACCGATAGGAGAAATAGAACATTGCTTAATTTTCTAGTTTCCTTCGAAGGTAATTGTACTTCCCTCAAAGCATTGATTAATTTGAAATTTGAATTTGATTTAGTGATTAATAGTTTATTATTTAATATGGCTGATTTATGTTTTTTAATTTATTGAATAATTGGTTTTTCTTTTTTTTTTTAGGTGACACCGTCTTCATCAAGTCTATTGATGCTTCCGCCCAATTCAAAAATGCCACATACCTTTGTGAGGCTATTGAGGAGGTGATAGCTGAGGTGGGTGAAGAGAATGTAGTTCAAGTGGTGACAGATAAAGCAGCAAATTATGTTGCTGCTGGTAAATTATTGATGGAGAGGCACCCTACTCTATTCTGGACTCCATGTGCCGCCCATTGCATTGACCTCATGTTGGAGGATCTTGGCAAGCTCCCATGGATTAAAACATGTGTGGATGCCGCAAAAAACATTTGCAAATTTGTATACAATCACACATGGGTGCTTAACCTTATGAGGCGATACACGAGGTTGAGGTAGTTGGCTCGTCCTAGCATCACTAGGTTTGCAACAAATTTTATCACATTGCAATCCTTGCTTCGGTCAAAGGCAGCTTTAAGGCGCATGTTTGTTGGTGAGGAGTGGTCTTCCTCATCCTATGCTACAAGCACTGCAAGGATTGTTGTGGCTGATTGCATTTTTTATGAGGCAGGGTTTTGGACACCAACGAAGGAGATTCTGAAGGTAAAATTTAATTCTTCATTAGGTTTTAATTTTTATTCATATTTTACTTTTATTTGTTTATTTTCGTTCACACTTACTTAATTTAATGTTTCATAATGTTTGCAACTTTGCACTTTGCAGTTTAGACAGCCCTTGATAGTTCTCCTACGAGTTGCTCATGGGGAGAAGCTCGCAATGGACTACATATATGAGGGCATGGATAGGGTCAAAGAGGCCATTAGATCCGTCTATGGTGGAGTTGAGGAGAAGTATCGTCCCATTTGGGAGATCATTGATAGTAGATGGCAACACCAACTTCATAGGCCCATCCATGCAGTCGCATATTTCCTAAATCCGGCCTTCCAATTCAAACATGATTTTCGTGCTGATAGAAAGATTCTTAGTGGGCTCTACTCGACGATAGAGCGGATGTTGCCTGTTGTTACTACACAGATAGTGCACGAGATAAAAGCCTTCACTAAGGCACAGGGAGACTTCTTTGCACATCATTTGTGCAAAGAGAGTAGGACGACATTACTGCCAGATAAAAATATATTTAAGGGCATAATTTTCATCTTTTTATATTATAATTTATTATTAAATGTTGAACTTGAAACTTGAAATGAGATTGATTTTGTTTCTTTTTCTCATCTCAGATAGTTGGTGGGAGATGTTTGGTTCTGATACACCAAACCTTCAAAATGTTGTCATTCATATATTGAGCCAGCCATGCAGTTCATCTAGTTGTGAGCGCAATTGGAGTATGTTTGAGCACATGCACTCTAAGAAGCACAATAGATTGTCAATGGAAAGGATGAATGATTTAGTATATGTTCATTACAACCTTCGACTCAGATATAGGAAGCTTTTTGACCACGACAACACCCCGATCAGGCTAGAGGAGGTTGATCCACAGTCTAAGTGGATCACTGAGGCTACAGATGCAGTCCTTAGTGACGAGGACCTTGATTGGGTGGACCAAGCAGAGAGAGAGGCTGAGGTTGTAGCCATGGTTGAGGAGAAGGCTAGAGCACGAGGAGACATAGTTGTTGGTGAGAGTGGCATGGAGAGTCAAACAAAGGCAGAGACTATGGCTGCAGCTGCTACATCATCGAGGACCCTTAGAAGCCTTTGTAGGAAGGATGTTGGCTCCACTAAGCCATAGACTTGTGGCTTATTTTTTGATATTTCATATTGATATGGAACATTTGATGTCATGGATTTCATATTCCATGAGTTTTGTATACATTTGACTATATTTATAATTTTATATATCTAAGTATGCTATTTCCTTCAGCAGCTCAACTACAATTTGTGTTGTATACTTGTGTATGTGATCAAATTTGCTTCTATTTAATGATGTTATTGTGTCTTTAAAGTTTATTCAATAAAGGGCTTGAAATAAGTTTTGAATCCTTAAAAATCTCTAAATTTCTAGGGTTTTTTCAACTTTTTTCATTTTGTCGAGTCTGCGCCGAGTTCAGGTGCCGAGTTTGAGTCCGTCGAGTTGAGTCACCCTAGCCGAGTCCGATCCGAGTCCGAGACTCATTACTATGAACAAAACCCAAAAATTGTATCTTGGTCTACAAACTTAAATAGTAAGATTATTGATAAATAAAAAAACACTTTTTTCAATTAATATGTTTGGCATCACATTTTTCCATAGTATTTAATGATATTTATTACTTCGTAACAAAATTTTGAACTAAATAAATATTTACATTCCGTATAATATAAACTTATCCAATTTTATAATGTTAGATTTCAAGCTAAAGCTTAAGTTAAGAATGTTCTTTCTGTTTGATTTTTTCAGTCAAAATTTTGAAATTTGAGTCACAAACATATGCTGCAGATTACGTGGGAGATGGTGAAATGAATGAATGAAAACTTAGGGAATTGTTGAATTGTTTAGGATTTTATAGAATTTGTGTTTATGAAATATTAGCACTGGAGATATAGGTGTCTACAGGAAGATCAAACTGTGAACCGAAATGCATTGAACCCTTGTAATACTACAAGAATTAGATAAAATATATATCTATAAATGCATAGTTATAGACTGAAACTTATACCTAGCAATGCAGAGTAATTGGAAGTACTGATTCCAAACTAAATATCGAATAGATGTAGGAGATGACAAAAAGCATTCTTATAGTCATCATATCAGCATCTCTTAAAATAGATTTATTCAGCTTTCACAGTAAGAAAGTTGCATAGGTGCTGTGAAAAAAATCAAAAAAATGTCGGTACACAATTGTTAACTCCTTATTATGAAATACAAAGAAATGGAAGGGTGCTTTACAAGAATGAATAGCCACTATTTGCAAAAATAAGCACAATAAGGAAAAATACAAAATAATAATAAAGCAATAACTTAAAGGCAAAGCCAGCTCTTTGAGATTAACAATTTTCTGGTACTTCTGTTTCTAGCTTGTATTAGATAACATGTGGGATTTGCGTCTCAAATTCTACTCCAGTATCAGTAATTAATAAAATAAAATCGATCCTTTTTTCACTAATCTTCTCCTTTTTGTGGTACACTAGATATAGCTCAAAAGAATTTCCAGAAACTTGAAGACAAAGGAGATTTAGCTAAAGGTGAGTTTGAACCTAATTCTATCAATAGTATCATCTCTATTTTAAATTGAAATGTAAGCTGCAAAACCTCAGAAATCCACCCAAAAACCTATTCATAAGCACACCGAAAACCAGAAATATTGGTTTGTAGGAGAAAAGACCTGTGAGAAGTCAATGAAAAATACATACTTTGAAAATCAACGTGACAATCATAGTTCATCAGTTTTCTCTCCAACACAAACAGTATTTGTCCTTTTAGACCATTGGTGCTGGAAAGCCTGCATCAGAATATAAAGCTTTCAGGGTATTCAATACACCTCTTTCCCAGTTAATTCCTCAATCAGGTGGTGTGCTAACTTATATGGCATTTTCAAAACCAAATTTTGCATTTATGTCTTTCAAGTGTTCTGAGCTGCACTTGGAGTATCTCCAGAACCAAATTGGAATAACAGATCAGGATTCCGCTGAATACGACGAGGGCACCTGGAAAGTAAAATCTGAGCTTCAGCCTTTTTCCCTTCTTTACAAAATGCATTAAGCATTGAAAAGTATACTTCAACAGCCAGATACTGAGGAAAGTTTCTGGTCACCGAATTCAGGAAATCTACAGCCCCCTCCACTGTCCCACTCCGAGCAAAAAGATTATAGAAAGGATCTATAATAGCTGGAAAACCCTGCTTCACCATAAGATCTGACAGTTCTATGGCATCTTGCAACCTATCTGCACTTATCAATTTCTGCAGCAGCTTCTTGAATGTGCCCAACGAAGCCTTCAAGCCTTTATTACTTATCATTTTACACAGAAAACTGTGGGCATCCTCTATTCTGTTTTGACTGCAGAGAGTCTTAACTAAAGTATCCAAAACTTCGCAGTTGGCATTGCCGCCGCTTTCCACCGTCGACCCGAAATAACCAAGCAGTTGATCTACCTCCCCCGCCTTACAATGCCCATCAATCAAAATATTCCATGTCTTGAGATTAGGAGTGCACCCTAGCTCTTTCATCGCATCCAAGACTCGACAAGCCTCATCCAGGGTCCCAGCCTTGCAGAGCCCAAACACGAGTTGACTGAAAGTATCATTATCTGGCACAAAACCAGCCTCCTCCATAGTCTTCATAACTCCTACAGCCTCGTCAAATCTACCAGCCATCGTAAGACACTGATGAAGAGCATCATATGTTTCCTTGTTAAATTTTCCATTGCCATTCTCAAAAGTCTCTGTTACTCTGTAAACCAGATCAATATCAGGATTACCGGACGACGAGAGGTGGTGCAGAATCATCCTACAGTCCAGGCTAGAAGGCTTATTTTTATTACTACCCATCATCAAAACAAACAAAGCCACAGCATCCTCCACCATATAATTGTTAAGGAACCTTCTGAGGACTTCGCGATATGTTTTCTTTCCTATCTCATGGCCCTCATTTGTCATTTCTGCTACAATAGTCCAAAATTGATCAATGCATGACTTCTGCCCTAAAATCCTAATCATTAAATTATAAGTGCCAGAAGTGTGACTGAAATCTGTTTTAGTGGATGCCCAATTGAAAAAATTTAATGCTGTTTCTGGGGTTTTTTTAAGGGTTCGCAGTACAGACAATACAATATAATTAGAGAGATTAATATTTAGAGAACTCAATTCAGTTTCAATTTTATCAGACCATTCTGCTTGGTTTATAACCCGGCAAATCAACTCACAGTCCTCGTCTTCAGCAGTATTACCTATTTCTTCACTATTGACTTGCAAGGGTTTTGATGAAAATGGTCTTTGAAGGTACCATCTTTCTTGCAAACTACAGGAAAATTGGAATATCCTTGAATTGTTGATTTGGGCTTTTACATAAATGTCTGCAAATGAAATTGAGGAGTAATACGAGTTTATTGTGCTTACCTGATACATGAATGGCAGATTCTTCTGCATATTGAGAGATTGAAATGTGACTAAAACCCTCTTTGGGTTCAATATTCTTCTTGTTAGCTGCATTATTTCAGAAGTAGTTCGTGGTTTGCCTCAATGATATGTGAGGAAATATTGTGCAAATACAGTGAGATCAGTTTGATTCAGAAAGAAAAAAAGGATAGTTGGGCACCTATCTCCGAGTATCGATCGTCTTATAACTATATAACTAACATTCACGAGCCATTTTTCGCATACAATGTACGAAGAGGGAACACTAGGGTATTGCTTCCATCTGAAAATGAAAAGAAGGTTCCCTCTTTAATTTTATTACTAAATAAACTAAATTTAAATTAATATAAAGAGTTTTAAAGAGTTTGGTAAACGGTTTCATTATATCAAAGAATTCAATCTCATGAAGGACCATGAGGAAAAGGCATATATAGAAGCGAATATCAAATGGAAAGCAAAAATGTCGATAGCTATTGCGAACTAGTTCACATCATCTTAGATGTGAAACGGGCAGGTGGGTTGTTCCTAAAGAAGAGTGGGAAAATAGAATATGTTGTTTTTGTAACAAGGGTATGGTGGAGACGGAGTGGCACTTCATCATGGAGTGCTCAATGTATAAAGACATCCGAGACAGCTATGGGGACACTGTGCAGGTTGATAATTTGAATACCTTATTTGAAGAGTCAAGGTTAGACAAAATTGCAAACTTCATCATCAAAATACACTACAGAAGGACTGATCTCAACCAGTGTTTACAAACTGACTAGGGCCTCTCTGTGGGGGCTCCTGTGTTGTTCTTGGGTCCCATAGGCTTCTTTGGCCTCGTGGACGTCATTAAAATATTTCATTTCATTTCATTTCATGTAAGTTAATCGGAATTGAAATAAGGTGGTCAAGGTTTTGCATAATTAACAATGTGATTTTGATAGAAATCTAATAATTGAGATTTAAGACTAGATTACTAGTTGTAGAGATTAGACGATTTAAATTTGATGATCTAAATGTGTAAAACAAAATTGTAGACGTGATCATGTATTCAAATTGGTACAATCATATCTAATTAGTGTGATCCTATCTTTTATATACTTAGATCTTTAGCACCTATAAAGATTGTTTGTTTGGTGATAATTGAAACAAGAAAAATGGGGTGGTGCTAAAGAGCACCATATGCAAGGATTTAAGTTTTTGATTCTTCATGTGTCTTAGTCAAGTCTTGAGATTGAATTAACGAAAAGAGTAAAACAGAGATAATTAGAGTGGTAATAAATGTCAGAATGAGAATGGTAATGATTATTGTTGAGTCAATCATTGATTAGTGATTTTTATTGCTAATTAATGTGTTATTATATCAAAGTGTGTCTTTGGAATGTATATTGGCAATGAAATGTCACTTGTTCGTTTGTACTGAATATTAGGTGCTTGATGATGCTTGGCAATGACTTGATTAATGAACTTGGAAAGAAGAGAAAATTTAATGTTCTTGCAAATGCTTATTCAATAACTTGATGATCTTTGAATGACCTAAGATGATGTCATTAAATACATGATCCTAGATGCACAAATTTAAATTTTGGCACCCATCTCAACAAGTAACATTTAGATCTTAGGTATAATGCCCCAATTTTTACATTGAGACAATAACAAATAACAAATGGACCGACAATTTTAATTTTTTTATAATTGCAAATACATGGTATAGTGCATGCTCACTTAACATGATGTTTAGAGATATCAAGTTTCCACAATCCATAATGATTTTGCAAGAAAAAATTTGGATTTGATTGTGTAAAATTTTTATGCATCAAAATTTTACGCAATCAAATCTAGAAATTTTCTTGCAATAATATGATGTTGCTAAACATTACAACATTGCAACCAATACACAAGGTGTCACTAACTAATGCATAACTATACATGTCAATGAACACAAATATAGAATTACACTAATAGATTACTTACATAATGATTGTGGGATAACACCAAAATGATGAAAGATAGAGGAGATAGAGTCTCCTTCCAATTGACAATAAAGTGCATACTCACATCCTTGACATAAATGAAGGGTGGGAACAAGAATGACCAATGCAAAAAAAAAGAATCATCCCTTACTCGTATGAGGCTACAAGCATACTACAAACATCCAAAAGAATAAATTCACAACACCAAAACATTCTCTTAACCATACCATAAGTAATTAGTGTTAAGGGAGATAAGACAACTTGCGTAGGTCTCACAAGAGGTTGAACAAACACACTCAATAGTATAAGCACATCTTAAAGCAAATACGAGGAAGGAAATAACATGAAAATATATCAAACCAACAAGATAGGTGTAGACACTAAAGTTATTTAACCTAACCCTAACCATCATCATGTCATTCCCTAACTATTACTCTCACTAGTTTACCAACATTAATTAATTAATCATCATATCACCTCATTTATTAATTAATACATCGCATGGTATCATTTATTAATTAATAATATTATTATCATATTTTATTTATCCATTTAATTAAATAATATTTTACCATTTAATTAAATGAGATCTAATTATCCATTTTTCAAATAAATTCAATTTTCATCTCTTCAATCAACTCCTTCATCGCTAATCAATTAACCATGTCTCATTTTTTAATCACAAGCTTCCCTCCCCAGTTAACTCAATCTTCATTAGTTATTTCTTCTTGTTACATCCCTAACTTTAACCATGTTTTAATTTATACTTTTGAAGTAATTACTAAATGATTGCGCATGATTCAATGATTCGATGTTTACTAAAAATGTCTGGAAAACTCAATGTTTTCATGAGTTATGTTTATTTGACTATAATTGACATGTGTTTAAAATTTGTCAATGTGTGATGATTTCATAAGGAATATGAAATGATTAATGATACACTAATCTCGAGTTGGTGATTGCAAGTTGCATTCAGGGAATAGGATTTCGCCCCTCCAAGAAAGGGAGGGAGAGCATCATCAGAGAGAAGGGAATAGATATAAGGAAAACAATAGTTTAATGCCATCTTAAGTCTTGTGTGGGTGTAATTTAGCGAACCTAGTTGAGTCAGATAAGTGGTACTCAACCATTTGGTGTAAGTCAAGATTCATATTCATCAATTATCGACTTATGTTAAGGAAAGTTTGACTGTCGACAAGGATTAGTTGATAGTCATTAGTTCTTGTGTGTCCAAAATGGATATACTCAAAAGAGAGTAAATGTATATATGCTAGTGCTTTAACTATCGTTTTGGTAATTTTCGAATGAAATACCAATATGTTAACCTATTTATATATATTCAATATTTACACAATATTGTGAAGGGGGACAATACCTCAACCCCAATCACGCATCTCGTCGAACGAATTATGAAGACGTAGGCAAACGTCGTATATTCAATCATAACGATAATATATGTTTAATTTATATTAAGTTGAAGTATGAGTTTAAATTATTCTAAATTGTTGTGAGTTCTCAAGAGATCATTTTATGATTGAAACATATTGTAAAACTTTGGGAAGTTGGAACAAAGTTGTTAGTAAGACTATTCATGACCGACCTCATTTATCAATGGATCATCCTTTCTTATTGATAAGCATAGTAATGCTTTAGGGAGAGAGATGGGAGGGTCATTGTGAGGTGCGAAAATTCCCCTCAAATCCATGCATTCTCATATAAGAGCATTCGTAGGCTAATTTTGTGGAGAGACCCATGGCTTAGTGGGCATTATTTGTTGTTTATTAACTAATTTTTAAAACAGATTCTTGGCTCTACCCTTACGAAGCTATTCTTGGGCGATATGGGAGATGGTGGTAACCGTTTGGGGGTGGGGTGTAAGAATCGATACTAATCTGAGGGAGGCAACATAACCAACGGAATTTAACTGTTTCTTGTGAACAGATATGGGGGAAAAAGGAGAGGACGTTTAGGAGGAGGGTGACGAGAGGCTACACAGGAGGTAGAGAGGAGATTCGGCTTTTATCTCCTCACTCTAATTCGGTTGGAGGTTTCGACAACCCTCCTAGAAAAGAACATCCATCAAAGCCTCCTGAAGAAGGGGTTTGCGACCCAGGGAAAAGAAGGAGAGGACTCAACAAGTCAGGAGACTATAAAATTCAAGTTGAGGATCTACCACCTACAATGTTAAGGCCAAAATGAATTCTGATAATTGACAAAGGATTGAAGGATATGAAAAAAACAAACATATTGGCCAAAGAGCTTTTGAAACTTCCAGAAATGTAAATACGTATGCAGGAGTATTACCAAACTCATGGCGTTGAGATCATTTCCTCATTCGTGGGGTAACAACATTTCTATAGACTAATGGGAAGCGACGTGCTCATTCTATGATTTTGTGAAGAAATTCCAAGAATGGCTAACGTAAGGTGCTAATAGATCCCTACAAAAGTTTGACCCTTGATTGCTTTGTGTTAATTTAATATTGTAGCTCAGACAGTTGTTTCTCCAATTCCAAGAATTAGTATTTAATTCTCGAGACTTCTAGATAGAAGTTAGTTAGGTCCAGATATTTAATTATTTAATTAAATAATTGATTCCTCTAGAGACTTCTAGAAACCAGTTATTTAGGGTTTGTTAGAGTCTAATTAATCTTAGCCGTTGATTGAGATTAAATCATGGCCATTGATTTTCCAATGAGAATAGTTTAAAAGGGGGTCATTGAGCATTTGGAGAACATATTGATAGACACAAGTTGGAGAAGCATTTGCAGTGATAGCAAATAGTTTTGCAGTGATAGCAAGGGCACAGTGATAGCGTTGGAAGCAACAACAGTGGAATTTCAGCAGGAGAAATTAAGGGAAGAATATCCGGTGAAGAATATTGTCGGAGCTTTGTCAGTAAGAGGCAAGCAATTTCTTTTGTATCTCTTGATTTGCTGAAGATTAATATAATTCCTCATCTGCAGTACTGGTTTTCCCTTCAGGGTTTTTCCAGGGACAATTTGTCCAAAAATATTGTGTTTATTATTTTGCATGTTTTCTATTCTTGTGAGTTTTATTTGTGAAGTTGCAGTTGTATTATTTTTTAGTATTTGTTGTGAATTAATTTTCGGCAGTCAAATAATATTTATAGATAGGAGATTAATAATCAGTAACTGCGATAGAATTTTCACATGGTATCAGAGCGGATCTAAGGGCAGAAAGAGCTCAGTGCAGGCACAGGAAGAAAAGAAAAATAGAGGGTTTATGAAACCCAGTTCTACCTCTTCAGTATTATTATTTTTGGTATTATTATATTTGTTTGAGACGGCCTCAGCAAGTTTAAAAGATCAGGACAGATTGGATGGAGCCTCAAATTTTGGTGTCTAGAAAGCTAGAATTTCTTTATTGCTGGAAGAGAATGGTATCAAGGAATATGTTACCAGTGTTGTAGTTGTACCTACAGATCCAACGCAACTCTTAGCATATAAGAAGGAAGATTCCAAGGCAAAGAGGTTGATTCTTGATGGTGTTAAGGATCGTATTGTTCCACATATCGCAAAGTTGGATATAGCGAAGAAGTTGTGGGATGCCATTTTGAATCTGTACCAGAATGCTACCACTAATAGGAAGCTGATTCTCGGAGAAAAGTTGAAGAATACCAGGATGAACAAGGGAGAGGACGTTACAAGATATCTCACTAGACTTATACTTGTCAAGGATGAGTTTGTGGTTGTTGGAGATAAACCAGATGATGACGAGCTAGTACGAATAGCCCTAAATGGGTTTACTAAGCAGTGGGATGTCTTTGTTCAAGTTATTAATGGACGAGACACCTTACTAAGTTGGGATCGACTAGGGAGTGACTTCACTCAGGAGGAGCTTAGACTAAGCCTTGTCAGTGGTGCCAGCAGTAAGAGTCAAAAAAGTGAGGCAGAATAAGAAAATATTGCCCTAGCAGGAAAAGGAAAAGCAAAGAAGGGGTCTAGCAAAGGATCAAATCCTAAAGGCGAGAAGAAGAAGGACTTGTCTAAAGTCAAGTGCTATGGCTGTCACAAGTTTGGCCACTATGTCAGCAATTTCCCACAAAGGAAGAGAGGCAAGAAGTAGATGACAGCTTCAACAAGTGCAGATGAGCTCTCTAGCAAAATGGAAGATGAGTTTGCACTCATAGTTTGTATGGTTAGCTCAAACTCACAGGGTGTTTGGTATATAAACAGTGGGGCATCATTTCATATGACAAGAGTTAGAGAATACTTCTCCAGTTATAAGGAGGAGGACATCAGAATCTAGATTTCTATGGGGAACATGTCCAAACTAAATCCAGTTGGAAAAGGGACTGTTTTATTTCAGAGAGAGAATGGCAAGCCGATTCCCATTCATGATGTGTTGCATGTCCTAGGCTTGGGTATGAATCTGATTTTTGTATTTGTTCTTCAAGATAAAGGCTACAATGTACTCTTTAGAGGGGAAAATGTGTTAATCAAGCACAAGGATTGGAAATCACCCATAGCTATTGGAGTTAGGAGCAATCGAATTTACAGGTTGCAGTTTGATACTCATAAGGCACTGATGAGCAGCGGTAATTCTAGAGATCAAGGAGAGCTATGGCATAGGAGGATGGCCCATATACATCATGGAGCACTTAAATTGCTTCGTGAGACAGTGACACATGTTCTAGAGGTGAGCCCAGAGCATGATGATGTGTGTAAAGGATGTGTGTTGAGGAAGTTTGTGAAAGCAGCTTTTCCAAGGAGTGACACCAGATCCAAGGGTGTTCTTGATCTAATACATTCAGATATATGTGGACCAATGTCGAAAAATTCTCTCAGAGGATACGAGTAATTTTTTACTTTTATTGATGATTTCTCCAAGAAGACCTATATATACTTCTTGAAGACCAAGGATGAGGTTTTCAGTCGCTTCCAAGAGTTCAAAGCTCTTACGGAGAATTCGATAGGCAGGAAGATAAAGGTTCTTCGGTCAGACAATGGAAGCGAGTACAAAGGGAAAGAGTTCCAGGAGTTTTGTACCAGGGAAGGAATCAAGAGAGAGTGGACTGTTCCTTACAAACCACAGCAGAATGGGGTTGCTAAAAGGAAGAATCGGTCTATATTAGAGGCGGCAAGGGCTATGTTATATGACCAGGATATGCCACGTTACTTATGGGCAGAGGCATGTAGTACAATATTATACATACAAAATAGGGTTCCACATAAGGTATTGGGCAAGATGACACCAGAGGAGGCGTTCTCAGGGAAGAAGCCAGATGTTAGCCACTTCAAGATATTTGGGAGTTTGGTATATTGTCACATTTCAGGTGCTACACGTTCTAAGTTAGATCAGACTACAGAGAGAGGGTACTTTGTGGGGTATAGTGAAACCTCAAAGGCATATCAGATATTTATTCCAAGGGCCAAGAGGATTATAGTTAGGCGTGATGTCGAGTTCATGGAGGACAAGCAATTTATAAGGTCTAGAGATTTTCCAGCAGATGATCAGAGTGAGCAACCAACAAAAGCTCCAAGGATTGAGCAATCAGATCAGGGACAACGAAGCTCGAGTATAGTGACTAGTACAAGCACAGGCTCAGGTGCTGAGAGTTCATAGAGTATGGATCAACAGATGCAGCAGATCCAAGAGATGCATCAGGAACACATGGGGGTTGATATTTCATCCTCTATAGTTGGTAGTAGTAACCAACATGATATTCAGGAGTCTTTGGGAGCTCCTAGGATGAGTAGTAGGCAACAGAGACAACCAGCCAGGTATAATGACTATATGGCTTTAGTTAGTTAGTTGGTAGATAGTGAGCCTTCCATTTATCAGGAGGTCGCACAACAACAAGTGTGGCAAGATGCAATGATTGAGGAATATACCTCAATAGTGCAAAACGATGTGTGGGAGGTTGTGCCTAGACTGATAGATAGGACAGTGGTTGGATCTCATTGGATCTATAAGATCAAGCATGGTGTAGATGGTAGCATCAAGAAATACAAGGCAAGGTTTGTGGCCAAGGGTTTCTCTTAGAAGGAGGGAATAGACTATGAGGAGACGTTCACTCCAGTGGCTAGGTATACTTCTATACGAGTTGTGATCTCTCTTGCAGCACATATGGGATGGCAGATCCATCAAATGGATGTCAAGACATCATTTCTTAATGGTGAATTGAAAGAGGAAATATACATAGAACAACCAGAGGGCTTTGTAGCACACAGTAGTGAAACCCACATGTGCAGATGGAAGAGATATTTGTACAGACTCAAGCAAGCTCCTAGGGCATGGTATGAGCGCATTTATAAATACTTGCAGGGAATGGGCTTTTTGAAGAGTGAGGTGGATGCTAATCTCTAATACTTGGTAGTTGGGGGTGAGATTATCATTCTTGTTCTATATGTGGACGACTTGTTTTTAATAGGTTCACTAGGGCTCATAGAGGACTGCAAGCGGGACCTTGCAACAGAGTTCGAGATGAAGGATTTGGGGCTTATGCACTACTTTCTAGGCATGGAGGTATGGCAAGCAAATGGTGAGATTTTCCTTGGACAAGGGAAATACTGCATTGAAATCTTGAGGAGGTTCAAGATGGAGGATTGCAGAGCCATGTCTACTCCTAAGATCACGAATTGGAAGAAGGTAGACTCATCCAGGGAGAAGGATGTAGACCCCACCTTATACAGGTAGTTGATTGGGTCTCTCATGTATTTGGTCAACACCAGATCGGATATATCCTTTGCAGTAAATTCTCTTAGTCAGTTCATGGTTGAGTCGAAGAGAGTGCATTAGACAGTGGCAAAGCATGTGTTGCAGTATTTGAGTGGTACAATCGAGTATGGGATCAAATATACTCGAGGTGATGGTATCAAGTTGATAGGCTATACTGACACAGATTGGGCAGGCAATACAACAGAGAGGAAAAGCACTTTAGGGTGTTGCTTTAGCTTGGGATCAGGAGTTGTCTCTTGGTATAGCAGGAAGCAGAAGTCTGTGGCTCTGAGTTCTGCAGAGGTAGAATACATAGCAGCTAGCATGGCGACATGTGAGGCAATATGGCTTTGGAAGTTGTTGGTAGCCTTGTTAGGTCAAAGGGTTGAGACTACAGTGATACACTGTGACAATCAGATTTGCATTAGGTTGTCTGAGAATCTAGTTTTTCATGATAGGTCTAAGCATATAGACATCAGGTATCATTTCATCAGAGATTGTGTACAGCAGGGGATTATTTAGCTACAGTATATACCTACAGATCAACAGGTAGCAGACATTATGACAAAGGCATTGGGGAAGGCGAAATTCATCTTCTTCAGAGATATGTTGGGTGTTATGCAGAACACCTTCCTCACTAAGAGGGAGTGTTAATTTAATATTGTAGCTCAGACAGTTGTTTCTCCAATTCCAAGAATTAGTATTTAATTCATGAGACTTCTAGATAGAAGTTAGTTAGGTCCATATATTTAATTATTTAATTAAATAATTGATTCCTCTAGAGACTTCTAGAAACCAGTTAGTTAGGGTTTGTTAGAGTCTGATTAATCTTATCCATTGATTGAGATTAAATCATGGCCATTGGTTTTCCAATGAGAATAGTTTAAAAGGGGGTCATTGGGCATTTGGAGAACATACTAATAGACACAAGTTGGAGAAGCATTTGCAGTGATAGAAAATAAATTTGCAGTGATAGCAAGGGCGCAGTGATAGCGTTGGAGGCAAGAGCAATGGAATTTCAGCAAGAGAAATTAAGGGAAGAATATCCGGTGAAGAATATTGTCAGAGCTTTGTCAGTAAGAGGCAAGCAGTTTCTTTTATATCTCTTGATTTGCTGAAGATTAATATAATTCCTCATCTGCAGTACTGGTTTTCCCTCTGAGGTTTTTCCAGGGACAATTATCCAAAAATATTGTGTTTATTATTTTTCATGTTTTCTATTCCTGTGAGTTTTATTTGTGAAGTTGCAGTTGTATTATTTTTTAGTATTTGCTGTGAATTAATTTTCGACAGTCAAATAATCTTTATAGATTGGAGATTAATAATCAGTAACTACAATAGAATTGTCACACTCCGAAGAAGGATTAGAAGAGGTCATAAATCTATTTATTTCTACGATCTTGGAGAAGCATCGTCGGTAAGGAGTGCAGAATAACACCGTTTATACAGGCATGATTTTCGTTGTCCTTAACTTATTACACTCTTGCAAGTAAAGAGTTTATTATGGGGGCATATCTTAACAAATTTTTATTACAAGAAAGGAAGGATGAAGCAATATATTCCTTTATTTAGTTTGTTGAACATGCATCCTTAAAGGGAAAGCGGTACAAGTTCTAGAGAATGGAAAGACCAAATCAGTATACCCTTAAAAGAGAAATATAAGGCTAAATGGAATATCTAGGATGAAGACTAGGATAGCTCAATAGATGTATTCTTTCTTTTAGAATCATATCTTTGCTATTTATTTGATTGGAAGGTTCAGTGAAGATAATAACCTTTTGATATTGAAGCGACAATGTTGCATTATGGATATAGAATTCCTTATACGAAATTAAGTTTTGCATGTCATTTTTGTAAAACAAATCTAGGAGAATAGGTGATCCAGGGATGTGGAAATTTAGATAGCCTTTCAATTAACCATTATTACTTATGTTATGTTGTCTTAGTAGAGAGTAAACTAGGCAATGCAAAGATATAGATCTCATAGTTCTTGTTCAATAGAAATTATTTAGTGCTAAGTGCACAAAAGGAATAGATAGCCCAAGATTGGGTATCACTTGAATGATTTACCTCGGGGTGGGGCATAAGGAGAGATTCGTAACTCAATTCCATATGATGGTGATAAAATATTATGATCAATAAAGGTTTATGGGACAAGGAAGTTATTTACGAGTTCATAACTTATCCTATGTTGAAAGTCAGTAGACTCAAGTAGACCAAGGGGTCAAAAGTAGATTATTATCTTCTATAAACCAACTTTTGAGGGTTGAAAGACTTTCTTAGGTCAAACAAATAATATAAAATGATAGTATTCTTTTAGATATCATATTGGTGAGGAATTACCTCGAACACTATGCTTATTCATGTTACATGAAATATGAACTTGGGCCATACCAAGTGGTCTAGGAAAGACTAGAAGCATTTTGTTCGTACGTTTTGATACACGTATGTTATTACCTTTGGGTAAACAAGGAAGTTTGTTATTTCCATGTACTGGGATAAGGGAAGCTAAACCTGGGTATTGAACAAGAAGGTATAGGAAATCTATAACTCTTATGACAGATATGACATTGTATGTACATATAGATTGGCAGTGAAAGGTTGGGAAAACCTTAGAATAAGACAGGAAGAGTCTTGGTAATACTTTAGGAAATTTTATGATAAATTCAAAACTCATTTTAATGCATCAAAGATTTATGGTATTTGAATCTAAAGAGTAAAATGACAAAAAGTCATAAACCCTAGAAATTGCAAGAATACAGTAAGGGATTTCTTTAAAGGTAGAGATACCTAAATATTTATATTACATGTATATCCTGGATTAAGGATTAGTCCTAAGTATGAATGGCTAGAATGGATTTTCAGTACAAACAAGTTGTGTCTAGAGTACCAAATAAAGTAAGTAAAACTATAGGATGAGATAAATTCTAAGACGAGTTAGGGGTGTGTGTCAAGATGGCATGACCAATTAGGATGATCATACTTAGCTAGAAGGGATCTAGATTTGTATGGTCAATTGAGTTTTGTAGGACACATCACCAGGACTCAGATGGAGAAACTTGATAGTTCCTTATATCTATACCCTTCGTGAAGGGATGGGTTTCTTCAGTTGAAGAAACACGGGAGATCAGTAGGTCTTTGGTTGGGAGGAAAAACACTCGGATGATGTTATCCCTCTGAAGTGGAAGAATCATCGAGGCTCATGAAGATAGTTAACCATATTCCATATATAGTGAACTCCATGGTATGGCTCCTGATAGTCAAACTTATGAGGTAAAACTATTCTTTTGCCAATTGTATTTTATGCAATATAACAGAAAAGTGTAAGAACTTCTCTTTTCAATTCTAGTTGTGATTATATATGTTTTCAAGTTTTAAATTAACTAGAAATGTTGTACTCAATTTCTTGTGCTTATGCAAATGTTATCTTAAAAAAAATCTCTCTCATGTTTACTAAATTCATTTACCCTCTAGTAAATTCTTGAGTTTACTCGAGTATTACGAGGACGGTTGTTACACTTCTTCATCCATCAATCAACTTAGTCTTTCAATGGAAACGTATTCCTTTCTACTATTCATTAATTAAATTAAATCATTCATTATTATCTCTTAATGAATTAAAAATGGTAAATTTCCATTTTCTAGTTGAGTTTACTGCTCAACCTCTTGAGTTAACTTACATCTTTGGTATCATCTTCATCTCCTAGTATCTTTTTTTAGGAAATTCTATAAATATCTTTAGTCCTTCATCATTTTCATCAATCACATTCATAGTTATGATGGACAACAATAGGAGACTTCAACTACATGATTAATAATGAGTATTCTAATTATTTTCTCCCTCTTTAGAAATCTAAATTTAATTGCATATGATGAAGTTGAAGGGATTAAGTTTGCCCAAGGGTAGCCACTATGGAATGATGAATGGCAAATTTTTCTAATAGAGGATGATATTTATAATTTAAGCCCTCCAAAACTAGGTTTGGAATGGGTGGTTTGATAGAAGACATGCCCTCTCATCAATAGGTTGCAACCATTAACTTCTTTATCAATAATTTAATTGACATCATTAGAAATAAATGCTAATTCAATTGCTAGATAAATCTCTCATTGGCAGCAATAAGTTGTCTCATTCAAAATCAAAAAATAAGTAAACCAATCAATTGAAAAAAGCTTAACCATTATATGAAATATAATTAGTAGATGATGTAGTATAAGTGCGATCATTCAAATGAAAATTTAAATTTGAATGCTTAGCACACATAAAAAATTATAACTTTCCCTAGTGGTAAGCATAATCATTTGTATAGGGAGCTTCCCAATTTACAAATATTTTTTGAGGTGTTTAATAAATTTGTTAATATCATTTCATGTTTGATTATGACCATAAATTGATTTGTAACAATGAATTCTTTAGCCAAATATATTCACAATATTTTCATATTGTGTACCTTTCTAACTCACATACAAACACTCACAAACTTATCAAGGGATATGGACATGTTGATGTTCCCACTGGTTTATCAATTCAAAAAAAACTAAGGTAAGATTCATATCATACATTGATTATAGAGTGCATAGTATATGCAAATTTTTAAATAATTTTTAGTGATAGAATTGGCATATTTGGAATGGTTTTAAAATTTAGGGTTTTGGAGGCCTTAAAATACATGTAGAAGTTGCAAGTATTTAAAAAATTGATAGATAAAATAAAAAAGTAATTGATAGATAAAATAAACAATCAAAAATACCTACCTACAAATTTGAGGATCGCTCGAACACAGTTTTCATGCATCACAGATTTGCCTAAACACGCTCAACTTTGATAGAAAATGGGTAGGCCCATCTTTTTAATTTTATATTTTTTGATTTCAATTGAAAAGGTTTTGGCCAAAACCTTTTTGATCGATAACCAGCACCACGTTAGTACTATGTCACCGCCACCTAGTTTCAATCGAAACCTTCTTGGTCAAATTCATTCCAATTGAAAATGGTTTGATAGGAACTATTTAGTTGGTCAAAAGTGTGACACAGGTTTGTACTTTTACCCCATTATGGATGTCAATACTATTGTCCAAATGGTTAATCCTTGTTAAGATGTATTTATTATCGCCAATGTTAAAACACCATCGAGATATAAATTGTCATAAATATTTCTTGTTCTAGTATGAGAGGTTCAAAAAGCAAGAGCTTACTACAATACAATAGCTCAATCACCCAAAGATAGTGTCATCATATGACATAATGGAGTCTTAGTTTAGGTTTTGAATAACCCATCAAAGAGGAATATACTATCAAAATCGTATATAAGAAAATATCAAGAATGAAAGCCATGAAAAAGGACATATTTATAGTGCTCAACCAAAACAAATGAAAGGAGTCAAAGTAGGATAGTCATTTGAATGGGAAGAGCCAACCTTATAGTATATAAAAAAGACAAAGTACAGGGAAAAAATAGGTTGTAGGTCAAAGATGTTAATAGAAGGTTGCATAAACTTATGATTTAAGGTGCTCTTGAAATGTCAAGGGATAAGGCAGCCACTGAGACTTTTACAATGACAACAAACATAGAGGAAGGAATTTTATAGATATTATGACTGCAAAATATTGTCAAAAGGCTTCATAAAAACATAGTTTTGTGAGATGTAGACTAATGTTCATAAGAAAGTAGTATGGCAATTATGTCATGACTACAATGTGGAAGAGGACAACACTGTCAAGTATTGTATAGCAATAGGAAATGTTCTAATCTTTGAAATCAAGGCTACAAAACACCTCAAGGCAACATGAGAAGGTTGGTTTTAAAAGGAGAAGAGGTGGTTTTGTTAGCTCACCAAGCAATATTTTTGTCCAAATCTTTAGGTTTGTATAGAAGATAACACATAGGAAGTTTTCCACCTAAATATCAACTCCAGAGGATGACCAACCAAGAATACTCAAGAATAAATTGAGGGGACTTGTATATAAAGAGGTATCTTGATTTTAAGTAGAGAAGGTTTCTTGAATGATTGCATACTCAGCCTCTACAACAAAGCACATACATGACAGTCCATGAAATTTTGTAGCTCAAGACATATAACATAGTCATGCAATTTTGTTGGTTATTGTTAGATGCAAAACCATTGAAGGAGTTGGAAAACATATCCCATGAGTAGTGTGCAATCATATACCCTATGAAAATCCCTCATAAAGACAATCAAAAGTGACCAAAACAAAAATGGCAACCATATACCTATGTCACACAATCATCATTCTTGAGAAAATGTCTAACAATGGGTAGAGACCAAAGAAAGATGGTTATAGTCATTAGGGCAGTCTATTGGAAAATCTCTCTAAAAATTGAGAGTATTAAAAATGAATGACGATGTTAGAAAGGTTGGTATATTGCCAAGTAACAGAGATATGAAGAGCATGAAGAGAAAACCTAGGCTAGTTCTAATCAAGACCAACATAACAATGATGAAATATAAGAACACCATCAGTCAAGCACATTGTTATGACAAGGAAATGAAGATAAAAAATGACATAAAGAGCATCCAAGTTAATGACAATGACTTAATAGAAAAGGCTAATGGCTTTGCTAGTTTTTTCCCAGAGTATAAGTATGAAACTGTGAAGCAAGTGTAGGCCCAACACAAAATGTATATGTGGAATTACTAGCGAGGGTGTTAATGATGTACTTGCATTAAAAAGGAAAAATATAGAAAAAAAAATTGAAAATGCAATTGATGCAACAAGAAGTGCCTCTAGCATAGTACTTACAGAGCTAGGTCTCGGTGTTATCATCAGTGTAGTATTGACAAATCGTGCAATCTCTTAGAGAAGGAAGAATTATACTATATATGTAGTATCAATAACAATACATATTGTGTTGGGTTTTATGCTTTTGGTTTTTATCTAGAAATTTGACTTCCCAACATTCATGGTATTGATAATTGCCATATTAAATTATGGGACTATAATAGCCATCTTTAAAGACAAGATGAAATTATCACATTTGCTAGATAATTGGAAGCTTTTAAAGATTTTTTCCACAAGGATTATTATTGGTAGTTACCTAACAATGATGACTATCATATTCTTTTCGAGAAGCATTCAAGACAGTTGGTGTTTCAAATCTTCTTCATATTCCTAGTGAAGAAAATACTAAAAATTTGAATCTTAGTCTATCTTCAAGTGAGCACTATAAGCCAGGATCTTATATTTGTGACTATGCTCAAAGGATTTTTCATGGATTGCAGTCCTCAAAATAGAAAATGCAGTGGCAGGTATATGGCATATGGAGGTAGTAGGTTTCCATAGGTATTAGGATGAACCTGTGAGAGGATTCTTTTAGTTTTACTTCAAGAAAGCAGTTTCATAAGTCAAATTCATATCAACAAATGAATTTTTTGCATCAATAGACAATACATTGTGATTGTGGGATGTGAAGGAAACTTGTCATTCTCAGGTACAGACATTCAAGGGACATGCTAAGGAGAAAATAAGGTTGGAGTTACATTCAACAATAAATAAATAGATTGTGGAAGTGAAACAAATGAGGTATTTATATACCATAAGACTTTTCCAAAGGTTGTTGCTTGGCATAAATTTGGTAGTCCAAATCCAGGATACAAAACAAATAACAAAATAAAAAGGAACCGTGTGTATCCAATGATAAAGGGGGTAGGTTATAGGAAGCAGTGATCAAATTTTTATATGATAGTGATGTTCACTATTGAAGAATGGTAGTCTGAAAACCTTTTAGGTTAGTAAAGCACTGAAGTGATAGTAAGATATGTGTTTGTCCTTATGAGGTTGAGTGTAGATCACAACGCTGGAAAATGATCAAAATATGAAATTAGAAAATATTAAGGCGTAGAATATGTGTCAAGACACAAGCCTTAAAGGTCTTCTACATATTATTAGGGCATTCAATCATTTCCAAGTATATTACACATGGCTAATGAGTTGATTTAAGGGAATTTATGAGTAGTTATAGAGGTGGAAGTTAGTTTTTCTTCCAAGCATCTAGGGTAGTTTGGTGAGTTGTGAAAATTAGACAGAGAGAATATAGGGTGGTTATTTGAATCACTTTGAACCTTTTGGTGGAATTTAGGAGCTATTTAAGGGACTTGGTTGATAGACAAGGTCAAGACAAGAAGTTTTCTTCATTCAAACACCATTTTGGAGCATTATGAGGGGCTGAGAAGAAGGGATGACATTTTTGGACGCCCAAGAAGGTTGACCCAACAAGCTAAAGTAAATACTTGTATTTCATCTTTTAACACATGTTCCTAATATCTAGGAAGGTGTTGGACAATATATTAGTAAGCTTAGGGGAAGATTTTTAAGTGAGTTCTTACTCTTCTAAGCTTTGTATTTAACTAGTTTTCAAAGTTCTTTCAAGCTAGAGAAATTTTGTAACTCTATTTTTAGACTTGTATACAACTATATGTAACACTTCTTTTGATCAATAAAGATAGCATTTTTTCTTCTCTTATTTGTATTTTGTGTGCAAATACAAATGATTGATGTATTTTTAATGATTTTATACAAATCCTCAATTTATGTATCATTCCTTTAGCACATTTTTGTAAGCATGCCTTATGCAGGTCATAGGTTATGATAATAGTTTGAACAACTTTTACCTATGCAAATATCTATTTTTTCCTTTTAGAATCAAGAAAAAATTCATCTTATAAAATATTGAGGTGTAAGTATGTAAAAACCTGAGTTTTGCATGAAACAACAAACAATAATGTAGGTTTGAGATCAATTTGGTGCATCACCTTATTAGTCGTAGGTTTCATTTTAATGTTTCCTTTCACCCTTTTATCAGCATGCAACAATAGGATAGGTTAATTAGGTGAAGTCTCAAGGGAACCAACCCTCTCTGGAGATTGATCTCCACCATTTGAGCCCACACTCAAGGATACCATCCCAAGTTTCATAAATTAGTTGAGTTTTACACTCAGCAAGGGTGCACACTTTTGATGACAACATGAATATTATACTTGATTTTTCTTGTGGTAAGGACATTATCAATCATGTTTAGTGACAATTTATCTTATCCTTCCACTTAAATTTTTCATTAGTCCTTAAGGTCTTGTATATAATTTTTTAATTTCATGCATTTGCTTTTTGTTGTGAGCTTTGATCTTATGGTAATCATAATACTTGCCCTCATTATACAAAAAATGCTTGGCTTGACCTTTGTCGAAGGGATTTATGAGGGGAAAATAAAACATATTTTTCCTAATTTTTTTGTAAAAGTTCATCTTAATTGTTGGGAATTGGATGCCATTTAATTGCAATCCTAAACATATTTCATGTATCTCCTAAGTCCTTGGAAAGTGTTCCCCAACACTAGGGTTAGAAAGAGATTAAATTCAAATTAAATGAACATGTAAATTGGTATTTGTAATTATTCCTAAATAATAGGAACATGTGGTGGTGTCCATTTTAAGTTCCTAAATAATAGGAGCACATGGTACACTCACATGGAAGGTGGAACCCACCTTGTTTCAGTTAATTGTTTAGAGGATTGAAAACACTTTCGTAAATACATGTCTACATTCCTACAAAATAGGGATTGATATTTAAAAGAGAGGAGTGGCACTATCAGTTCAGTATTAATTCTATATCAGTTCAGTTTAGTTCAGTTATCTTTAGTTGCATGCTAGCTGCATGTAGTTATTATGAGTTGTATACTAGTTAACTTGAATAATGACTTCAATTGCATGACAAATAATAGGTGATACTTTCAATTAAGTGGCTCAGATGATCAAGCATGCACATCGTTTGCATAAGTTGATGTAGCTCAATATGTTTCAGTTAACTCAAATTGACTTGGACTCACCTTAGGCGCCCAAGTTGGAATATTTTAGTTTAACACCTTTTGCATGAGAAGATTTTTACAAGGTTCAGTTAAGTGGGCCCATTATTGGGCACCAACTTTGAGGAGAAGCTTCCAAGGTATCTTCGAGACCAGAGTTCAGTTAAGTGTTGAGTTTGGGGCACCAACTTTGAGGAAGACTTTGGTTTGACTTTTCTTTAGGAGGTGGAACTCTACTTGCCAATTCTAGGCGTAGGTTTTTGAGAGAAGCTTTAATGCTTTGTAATTGTCAACTCTTAGGAGTTTACAAAGCTCATAATTGTCTATTTATTGCAGCAAGTTGAAGAGAGTTTCATATGAGTTTATTGCAGGTTGTGAAAAAGAATTGTTGAAGAGGAAAGAAGCATACCAATCAATGATTGATACAATATTATTGTAATCTAATTCTAAGGTTAAATAATACAAGAAATATCAGCTTTGGTGAATTTTTTTCCCGAAATGGTTTCTCCACATATATGTTGTGTCACTTCTATCTTTTGTCTACTTCTTCTACAATCTTATGTCTAGTTCCACAAAAGATAAAATTTATTTAAACAGAATAATCATTGACAAAGAATTGATCTAAACAGATTAATCATGCACAAATAATTGTGACAAAGAATAATTAATTATATTTTCAGTCACATAGTTTTATAATTTATAAGCTACAAATTTACCTTCATTTTCAACAAGTGGTATCAGAGCTAATGGTTGGGTAGAGTTTGGGACACCTTTCTCTTAAAATTTTGAAGGTTTTTTGGCTGTAGTGGGAGCTTTTACTATTGTGTTATTGTAGATTTGTAAAAGAAGTGTGTTGCAATGAATTCTACTTCTCATCTATATATTGAGAGATTCAATGGATCTAGTTATGAGATGTGGAAACCAAAAATGGAGGATCTCCTTGAAGAGAGAGATCAGTGGTTGGTTGTTTGTAATGATAAAAAGACACCTTCATCTATGTTAGATGAGGACTGGGCTAAGCTTGATAAGAAGGAAAGAGGAACCATAAGATAATGTCTTGATGATGTTGTTCTCTTGAATTATTTAGATGAAACTACTGCTTATAAATTGTGGAAGAGGATAGGTGATATTTATCAAACTAGAAGTCTTACTAATAAGTTTTATCTGAAAAGACAATTATATTATTTAAAGATGAAAGGTGGTGATTTTGTTGCACATCATTTAAATGGTTTCAATTTGATTCTGATTTAGTTAGCATATGTAGATGTAAAGCTAAAATATGAAGACAAATGCATTTTGTTACTTCGTTCTTTACTAGAGTCTTTGGAAAATCCAATTGTTGATATCAGTGTAGTGGTGCAGATCCTAAGATAGACAATATAATTCCTACTCTCCTATCAAAGGAGATGAGGAGGAAGTCTAAATCGGGTTCCCAATATGCCTTGTTCGTAAGAGGTAAGCCTACGGAAAAGGAACCCAAGGGAGACAAGAAAGGAAAGGGTAAGTCAAAAGGACGATCTAAAACCCTTGGTAAGAATAAGGTAAAGTGTTGGAACTATGGAAAATTGGGACATATAAAGAAGGATTGTAAGAGCAAGAAAAAGAGTTTTGATGCTTCTATAGAGAAATCCTCAGATGACGGTAATGATGCATTGATCATTTCATGTAAAAATGTTAGTGATGACTCTTGGCTTATTGATTTAGGTTGCTCCTATCATATGACTCCTAACAAGGAGTGGTTCTCTAAGTATATTGAATATGATGGGGGCAATGTCTTCTTTGGGGATAATAGCACAACAAAGATTATGGGCAAAGGAGAGATTGGTGAAAGGGAATATGGTGGATGCTAAAGGATCTCGACTAAGGACTTTGTTTAAGTTTAATACCTCCAATTTGAATAAATCAACTAATGTAACTAAAGCTGAAAATACATGTATGTTGTGGCACCATAGATTGGGCCACATTGGTGAAAAAGGACTTAAGACCATTCTTAATAAGAAATTGGTTGACGGTATTCATGATTATAATATTGGAAAAAATGATTTTTGCGATGATTGTGTATTTAGAAAGCACACTAGATCTTCATTTGCTAAGGAAACAAATAAATCTAAAAGATTATTAGAGATTATTCACTCAGATGTTATGGGTTATATGGATATTGACTCTATTGGAAAATATAGATATTATGTCACATTTATTGATGATGTCTCAAGATACACTTGGATCTATTTTATGCATAACAAATTTGATGTGTTCAATAAGTTTAAATAATTTAAGGCTTTGGTTGAGAAACAATCAAATCATAAGATAAAAGTGTTGAGATGAGATAATGGTGATGAATATTGTTCTAAGGAATTTGATGATTATTGTAAGCATGTAGGAATTGTGAGACAAAAAATTACTTCACATAAACTTTAATAAAATGGAGTAGCATAAAGGATGAATTGAATCTTAATGGAAAGATCTAGGAGTATGTTAAGAAATGCTAAGCTAGATCGGTGCCCTTGGGTCGAGGTGGTATGTACTTCTTGTTATTTAATCAATAGATCTCCTAGTTCATCTATTGAAGATAAAACTCCTTATGAAATGTGGCTGGGTAGGAAACCTAGTGTTGCACATTTAAGGATCCTTGGTTGTGAGGATTTTGTTCATGTGCCTAAAGAAAAGCGATCTAAGTTGGATCCAAAAGCACATAAATGCATATTCATAGGTTATGGTGAAAATGTAAAAGGTTACAAACTTTTGAATCCTCTAACCCGAAAAATTACTTTACCTCAAAATGTGATATTTAGGGAATTTAGAGCTTATACTGGAGAAGCACAACCAAAGGAGAAGGATACTTCTCAAACAGTGCATTTTGAGACAAAATATGAGAAGCATGAAGATGTACATGTTGAAGAATAATTGGATGGATTGGATGAGGAGAGTTCACAAATTTCTGAGATAGATGCTCATGATGAGCATATTGAAGAACAAGAAGAAGCTTCTTCGAGAAGATCCACAAGACAACGAAATCTCGTTGATGGGTATAGCCTACCTGATTTATGTTGTATATTTTCTTTTATGAGTACTAATGATGAACCTAGTTCTTACAAGGAAGATTTGTCTTCAAATGAGAACAATCTTTGGTTACAAGCTATGCATGAGGAAATGGATTCCTTGGATGCTTGTGACACATGGTATCTTAAGAGTTTTCCCAAAGGAAGAAAGGCCATTGGTTCTAAATGGATCTTTAAAAATAAAATTGGAGTAGATGGTAATCGCGAAAGGTACAAGGCTAGATTAGTAGCCAAGGGCTTCTCCTACAGAGAGGGAGTTGAGTTTAATGAAATCTTCTCTCATGTTGCTAAATTAACTTCTATTAGATTCTTTTTATCTATTTGTGTTGCTCATGCTTTTGAGATAGAACAAAAGGATGTGAACACTACTTTCTTGCATGGGGATCTTGATGAGAAGATTTATATAGGCGTCTTGATGGTTTTGTTGTAAAAGGAAAAGAATCTTTGGTGTGCAGGTTAAAGAGATTTTTATATGGATTGAAACAGTCACCTAAGATGTGGTACCATAAGTTCGATGCTTTTGCATTAAAAATTAGTTATGTTAGGAGTGAGGAAGATCATTGTGTCTACATAAAGTTTATTGATGATCAAATTTTAATTATTATCTTGTATGTTGACGACATGTTGTTTATTGGTAACAACAAGGTAATGATCAAAGAATTGAAAGCACAACTCTCTAGCACATTTGAGATGAAAGATCTAGGGGCTGCAAAATATATCCTTGGTATGGAGATCAACAGAGATAGAGGTAACAAAAATATTTTCTCAAGTCAAAGCAACTATGTTGATACTATTTTGAAATGGTTTAACATGCATGATAGTGAACCAATTAATGTTCCTTTACCAATTGGCACAAAATTAAGTATAAACATGAGTCCTAAATCTGATTTTAATCATGAGAAAATGTCTGAAATTCCATATGCTAGTGTAGTCAGTAGTTTGATGTATGCAATGGTATGTACAAGACCATATATAGCCCAAGCAATGGGAGTTCTAAGTAGGTTTATGTCTAACCCTGGTAAGGAACATTGGACTTATGTTAAGAGGGTGTTTAGATATTTATGAGGTACTTCTAATTACTATTTGGTTTATCATGGTGCTAATGATATTGATATTATGCACAAATCATTAGACATACAGGATTTTGTTGATTTAGATTGGGCATGAGACGTGGACAGTTGGAGGTCGACAAGTGGCTATGTGTTTATTTTGTTTGGAGTTGCAGTTAGTTGGATGAGTAAGAGGAATCTCACAATTGCTTTGTCCACCATAGAATCAAAGTACATGGTTGCTACACATGCCTCTAAAGAGGCAGTTTGGTTACATAGACTTGGGAAAGGTATTTTTTTAATTGCAAGCAAATTAGACTTAAATGTGCTAGTCAAAGTGTTATTTGTTTAGCCAAAAATCCTATGCATCATTCTCATACTAAGCACGTTGATGTTCAGTATCACTTTTTGTGAGAAATGGTTGAGAGTGGGAAGGTATTAATTGAGAAAGTTGACACTTTGATTAATGTTGCAAATTATCTTATGAAACCAGTTCCTACATATAAGTTCTTTTGGTGCAAGAAGGCCATTGGCCTTGAGTCCTATACTTGATTTATAATAATTATTCCTTGTTTAGAATAATTGCAATGTATAATGTCAAGTGGGAGAATGTTGGGAATAAGATGCCATTTAATTGCAATCCTAAACATATTTCATGTATCTCCTAAGTCCTTGGAAAGTGTTCCCCAACACTAGGATTAGAAAGAGATTAAATTCGAATGAAATGAACATGTAAATTGACATTTGTAATTATTCCTAAATAATAGGAACATGTGAGGGTGTCCATTTTGAGTTCCTAAATAATAGGAGCACATGGGGCGCTCACATGGAAGGTGGAATCCACCTTGTTTCAGTTAATTGTTTGGAGGATTGAAAACACTTCAGTAAATGCATGTCTAGGTTCCTACAAAATACGGATTGATATTTACAAGAAAGGAGTGGCACTATCAGTTCAGTATCAATTCTATATTAGTTCAGTATCAATTCTATATCAGTTCAGCTCAGTTTAGTTCAATTCAGTTATTTTTCAATTATCTTCAATTGCATGTAGTTGACTTAAGTTGCATGTTGGTTGCATGTAGTTATATTGAGTTGCATGCAAGTTGCATGTAGTTATTATGAGTTGTATACTAGTTGACTTGACTAATGACTTCAGTTGCATGACAAATAATAGGTGATACTTTTAGTTAAGTGGGGATGATCAAACATGCACATTGTTTGCATAAGTTGATGGAGAGATATTTTTCAATTAACTCAGATTGACTTGGACCCACCTTGGGCACCTAAGTTGGCATCTTTTAGTTAAAACCTTTTACATAAGAAGATATTTACAAGGTTCAATTAAGTGGGCCCATTCTTGGGTGCCGACTTTGAGGAGAAGCTTCCAAGATATCTTTGAGACTAGAGTTTAGTTAGTGTCTAGTTTGGGGCGCCAACTTTGAGGAAGACTTTTTGTTGACTTTTCTTTAGGAGGTGGAACTCTACTTGCCAATTCTAGGCATAGTTTTTTGAGAGAAGCTTTAATGCTTTGTAATTGTTAACTCTTAGGAGTTTACAAAGCTCATAATTGCCTATTTATTGCAGCAAGTTGAAGAGAGTTTCATATGAGTTTATTACAAGTTTTGAAGAATCATTGTTGAAGAGAAAAGAAGCATATCAATCAAGGATTGATACAGTGTTATTGTAATCTTATTTTAAGGTTAAATAATACAAGCAATATCTATTATGGTAGAGTTTTTTCCTGAAAGGGTTTTTCCACGTATATGTTGTGTCACTTCTATCTTTTGTCTACATACTTCTACAATCTTTTGGGAAGAGATAAATGTTTAAACCTCTAAAATATGCACCATGTTGACATGTGGCATTCTACTTTAGAAGCTAGCACTTGATGGAGCTTGCTTGTGAGCACATTCCTCCCTTGAAGAATGGGAAGCAATAGAGAGTGAAACTTGTCACCTAGGCACTCGTTCTAGCATTTTGTGTTATTTCAAGGAGGTGCACCATGATGCCATGTGAAATTGTTTTAAAGAGTTAACTCATGATCATAAAGGAATTTTGCTAAACAGGGATTGAGTTATCACTTGGAGTGACTAGGATTCAAATATAAGTTATATTTTAGTAGTACAACTATACTTTCTCTATGGAGACACCTTGCGTGTGAGGTTAATTTATTTTTGGGAGCTACATGCCTTGCATGTGGTTGTGTTTTGAGTTAGTTTAATTTTGGGTAACTTGGGACTCGTGCATGTTGTCAGTTCAGTTTGCATGTTGCATTGTATGAGATTGGATTGTGATTTTTTAAGATGTTATGCTGTCAGATTCACTCTAGACTTTGTATCACACCGTAGTAACACTTGCAAGAGCATAGACTTTGGAACTTGTATTGTAATTGATTTTTTATTGAAATATAATTGATATGTGCTTTGGTGTGTGATTTTTTTCCCGAAAGGGTTTTCCCACGTAAATTTTGTGTCTTATGGTTTATTGTTTAAAACTAAAAACTAACTAAACGAATGTGAAATCTTAAATGAAATTGCAAATGTAAAAATATTTGAAACAAAATTTTGCGACCCTCTCCTAAATATTTACATTAGGAAGGCTATTTTTGCACTCTTCTTTCCTTTCACAGTGAACCCACTATTGACTACATTCTTATTTTTCTAAACAATCTAGGTTTTGATCTTAAGATTAGATTTTAATTAGTACTTTAACAATAAGGGAATTCTCATTATGAATTTTATTTTCAAATGGAAACATAATTTACATGCAAGTGGAATGCCAATTCTTGATTGAGGTCAGTGATAAAAATATGCACTAATTATTTTTAAGGTTTGTCCAAGGGAATTGGCTTGCTAGAGCTCTAAAAAATTTAAGGAAGGATTCCAACATTTCATCTTATCATTGTTTTCCATTGTACAATTTTACCATTGGTGGTTCATTCTTGATTTTATAGAAAGAATTTTTAACAGTTTTTTTTACAAGATCGACAAATTTAGTGATAGAAAATTTAGGTTGATGTAAAAACCACTCTAATTTTTCTCTCCTAGACTTCAAAGGAAAAGTCAAAGAAATTACATGCCATCATGACCCACTTCTTGAAAACACAATTGTTTTTCTTAACGTGCTCCCTAGAGTCACCCTTACCTTTATATTTATCAAACTTTAAAATCTTAAAGAAAAGGGGGAAAAGTATTTGTGAGATGGAATGGTCAAGAGGGTAAGGGAATAAATCAAACATATGAGAATTTTATTATATATTCTATTGCAACACTTTAATAGCATCCTTTATGACATACCATTTGAGTTCAAAGGATGTACTAGGCTTTGGGGGATAACAATGGTAATTATGTTGATATGTATGATGTGTGTGGTGATATTTAGGAAAGGAATGGTGTTGGTTTTGATTCATTTTATCAAAAGGGTTATGGTTAGGATTTTGGAGGTGGCCAAAGTTGGGGATAGTCATGTTAGAGGTGGGAATGTTAAAGGTTAGTGTATCAGAAACTAGGACATGGATATATTTTGGTTGAGAGGTATAATGTTTGGTTCTAATTGGGTTTCAATGATGTGTGTGGGACGACTGGTTGATGAAATGTTTAAAGGATCAATTTGATGGGAGGTCATGCCCATGTTGGGTTGATTCCTCATGGGGGAACTTACCTTTAATGAAAAGGGGTTTTTTGGATTGAGATGAGGTGTAATGATCAAGAGGAAACTTGGTTTGATAATGGGTAGGGTTTGGAGTTTCATGAATAGAGGTTAGATTATCTCCATGGTCACAACCATGGTTAAAGGTCTCAAAAGGCGATGTGTTATTAAGATCAAAAAGTTCATAACTAAATGAAAACTTGGCCCTTGATTCAATTAATTGTCATAATATTACATCTCTTATTTATCTCTATGAACCTTTCCATAAGATCACATCCTTATTCAAAATCAATGAAATTGTGATGGTCAAAATCATATTCTAGATGATCAAGAGCATATTTTTTTTTATCATTTTTGTGATGTGGGTGAGAATTTCTCTTGAATAAGGAAGTTGAGCTACAATAGATTCAATAGGAAAGGGATTTATTTTAGGAATTTCAAGCTTAGACATTTATCTTGTGATTGGAGACACTTGGTTTCAATTTGATTTGTTTTTTTTTTGGTTTATATTTGCTAAAGATGGTCTTTAGATAATGAATATTGGATTTAGATTATGAGGTTGAAAGGGGAAAATTTGGACTCAAATAGATAGGGTAATGTTCAACCCAAAGAATGAGTAAAAGGGGACTATTGTTTTTAGGAAACTTTCTTGGATAATTTTAAGATGGTTTGGATGGTTCAGATGATTTGATTAAATGAGATGGTAGCTCTTAAGGATGATTAGGGGGATTTGAACTCAATGATTGGGATTGATTTATTTTATTTTAGGATAATTTTGGAGTCTAACAATAATTTAAGGCTCCAAGGATAGGCATGGATGACTTGAAGATTTGGATATTTGGTCGGTTGGACAAGTTTTGGGACATGGATTGTTTGAATACTCAAAATTTGGATTCTTGGGATGACTTTGGATTGATTAAGTTTGGAGCATATAGGTGATTCAGTATTCCAAGGATAGGTTTCTAATAGTTGGACTTGAGCCCTATGGATGATTTAGGGCCCCAATGATAGATGTGTGATGGTTGGATGTTTTAATTTAAGGATCTAAAGGTTATTTTTAAAATGTTCAAGGATTATTTTATGGTAGTGGTATATTTTAGAATAGGGTGGATTCTAGGGGTGTGGACAATTTAGAGTACAATGCTTTAATGTTAGATTTAGGTTTAAGGCTTTAGGAATGATATTTAATTTGGACTTGGATTAGGATTATAAGGATAGATTTAGGGATAATGTAGAGTGAAGTTGGATTTTCTATTGGAGTTTCAAGGATGGATTGATTCAAATTTGATTAAGGACCTTGAATTCAAGTGTTATTTGGATGTACCCATTTTTTAATGTGTGTTGCTAAGATAATGATGTTATTTGGGTGAACCCACAATAATCCTACTTTTGAGACATTCTGATTTGTGGTTGAAATCACATTTTAAATTTTAAAAAAAATGATTTAATCCTTGAGGGTTCCATCTAAATGGTTTTAATTGAACAGTTTTAGATAAGACCCACTTAGATCAAACCCCCTTGGATAAACACCTCTAGTCTTAAATCATACCCACAATGGATTCTCCTTCACACCTATCACAATGTTGACAAAAAACCATTTTTTTTACCTTTTGAGGAATCAAATAAAGTCATTTAGAAATAATGCTTAATAAGTATGTATCCCTTATTATAATATTTCCAAAAATTTATGTTTTTCACCAAACATCAAGGTATTTGTTTCACACACAAAAAAATAGAAAAATAGAGAAAACAAAATTCTATTTTTTTTTTGTGCACTAGGTATCGATGTCCTTGTTTTAGCACAAAAAGGATAATTTCATTGCACACAAAATAAGTTATGCAATATTCGATATACACATACATCCAAATTATAATTACTCTGTCTTTCAAAATTAATTTTAAAAAATTGCAATATAAAAAAAGAAGTGACATTTATGTCATAACACATAATTTTTCTATTACAACATATAACAAATCAAAGGCATGAGAGGAGATAATAAACAATTGATAATATTGTTTCTGCAAGCATGTGGTGAACAACTTCCTTGAACCAATCACTAATTGGTGCATTACAAGCATGTATTGTCAAAAGGCCCTATCTAGGATTATTTGTGGGTTTTTAGGGGTGTTCTTGATATATCTAAAGGTACATGAGGATCAAGTCTATGAAATGAGGGGTATTTCTAATGGCTTGGTGAAAGATTGTAACATGCTATCTACCTTTAATTTGAAAGGTATATAAATCCTTGCAAACTTAACCATAAATGGAAAATGTCCTTCAATGTGAGAATCTTTTTATTCTCTCCTAGAAAATATGTCCTTCTAGAACATGAGAGTTTAGTTCATCCCCTTAGTGATGGAATCCAAAGAAGTCTTGCTAAAAATAAAATAGAAAAGTAATTCTTTCTTTTTAACTCCAATATTTTCCTAAGGTGCTTGTGGAGAGAGCATACACAAGAATACTTTGGGAATAAAAAATGACTAAAAAACACACCAAAATAGTTAATTTAACCCTTAAAATCCACAAGAGGTAATTTGATAATGGGTCTTCTTTCAAGTGAACCTACATGCAATTTTTTACTAATTTTAATGGTCCAGGGCTTCACTAATTGAACCTACAAGTTGTTAAAAGTAAAACCCTTGAGATAATAAACTTCATAAAATAAAAAAAGGGTTAGTTCAAATGATCAAGATTAATGCTAGAAAATATAATAAAGTAGCACAAGTGTTGACACATAAGGCATAAATTCTACCTTCAAAGAAAAAACAAAAAAATAGACAATAAAAATACAAAATTAGGTAAAAAAAAACATAAATACTATGGGAAAATATTTAAATACTATAAGATAAATAGGTCTACAAGTTGGTGGTCGATATCTGCTAAGGTTTCATCAGCAAGCATGGTGGGGGAGGTGCTTCCCTCCCCCACAAAGGTTTGATTCATATTGCTCTTCGTACCCCTAATTAATGTGTTCTTTTTCATTGCCTTCCTTGCATTTTTTGGGTGTTTATTTCTCCACTTGTGTGATTTAGATTATCTTTGTTTGTTCTTGGGCTGCCAAGCCCCTCGTTCATGTGTGATTTAATATAGTGGGTATGACCCCCCTGCCCTTCTCAATGAAATCCTCAAGGATGAGGGTGAAATTAATAGCCCTCGACCAGCCAAATCCTTTCATGATGTAGTTGTTGAGGATGCCCTTGCCTATTCTTTGAATGCTAAATTTATTTTTGTATCAACCACAGGTGAAGGTGAAGACCAAAATAATGGAGGAACAAAAGGTAATTTCCCCTCAACGCTACTATAATTTATCCTAATAAGGAAATGTGTAACACCTGGTTCATAATGAAAGAAATAGATTGTCGAGTATTGCTAGTTTTTTGGTTTTTGTTGATTTGGAAAATTGGATTAAAAATGTATGGAATAAAAAACTTAATATTCAAATCTCGCTCTTTCAAATGATTCAGTGAGGGATATTCTTAATTTTTCTAAAATCTCATGAAATGCAAGAAAAAAATCTTAGCAAACCCTATTGGAGCATAGGGCAAAGTGTTTATAGGGAAATTGTGTGGTCTCATGGCACTAATGGCAGTGAAATCTTGTCCCTATAATCTCCCAAATGGCTGCTAGTCAAGGAAATCTCACACTACCTTTGGTCGTTCATTCCCCAGATATTAGCACCATTTGGAAATGTCTTAAGGCTTGATAAACCAAAGATCCCGCTTCTCGAAATGAATGCCTATGCTCTCATATCATTATTTCTTAGGCGCAAAACTACCATGCACTATTAGCATTCTCATGGATGATTCATTGCACCTTTGTGCAGTTGAATTTTTGGGTGGGTTAGGGTCATGCTATCTTTGTAGGAGAGATGGACACATTTGTAAAAATTGTCCTCTTATCAAAATAAATACAAGTCCCTTATCAAATGATTTTCCTAATGGTGTGATAATGTCACTCACCCCCTCTTCTATTTTTTCCAACACCACCACCCCTAATGTGGCCACCTCATAAGTGGATCTTGGCGGAGTTGAAAACCACTCTCCCACACCCCCTTTCCATCTCAATATTTTGTCGATCCCTTGGTTGCTTCATCTATTATTTTCCCCTCCATTGCCACCCCCCAACCCAAAGCTTGCACGACCATAGCTATTCAACTCACTACCACCCGCACTCCCTCACTACCTTTGTTTTGTGGCCACGACCCTTCCACTTTTCCTTGTGCTCCTAATCCCCTTCTTGCTTCCTCTGGACCGACTTCAGCTCCTAGGCGGAGGAATGCACAACAACTTTCCTTGGATAAGATAAGGAAAAATGTTGAATTAAGAAAAAAAGATAATAAGTAATCCAAGAAAATCAAGTACTTCGTCAATGAGGTTAAACTCTTAGGAAATACTCATGATCTCCTCCAAAAAAAAGGATGAGTAACTTGTTTATCTTCCCCTTGGGTACTCACTCTGAATCTAGTGATAAGGGGGATGTTAACTCCCACCACTCTAGCTCCCTTGCTTGGGACAAGTTTGAAATGGAAAGCACCCTACAAGTTGGGGATAAAACAATGGGGAATATTGTCATCTTAGCATCAAATCACGATGAGGAGAGTGGGAGAGATAAGAAAACCTCCCAACTTGGTATATAATCTCACCCAAACACTGACTCTAATACCAAGAAATCTAAAAAATATAGAAGATTCAAATATAAATAACATTGCTTCAAAGAGAAGGGATGTCGAAGCACATTTAGAGGACTTTAAGGCTCACCCTGAAGGAGGTGACAATAGGTCACAACTTCTAAAATAAATTCTAGACTCACTCACAAAATTGATTAGCAAGTGGTTTGTGGATAAGACTGAGAGTGAAAATGGCTTGAAAAAGTGTTTAACTCACCAATTGACCCTGTAGGGCCTTATAGAGCCT